>CM055096.1:21140750-21280877 GCA_029204225.1 Diphasiastrum complanatum | reverse complement strand
AGACGAGAAACTTTATGCTAAGGAATCCAAATGAGACTTCTTTAAGCATGAACTAGTTTATCTTGGTCATAAGATTACCCCTTTGGGCTAAAGATATACGAAGATAAAATCAAGGAAATGATTGGGTGGCCGATACTGAAAACAGTCAGACAGGTTAAATCTTTTCTAGGATTTTTGTATTTTTCCGCAAATTGAAGATTATGCCAAGAAGGCAACATCTCTCAATAATTTGACGAAAGGTAGAGTAAACAAAAAGAAAGAGGGCAACCTAGTCCACTTATTGTATGGAACGAGGAACTGAATCAATGTTTTAAGAAACAAAAAAGCTTGATTGTTTCCACTCCCGGTGTTATAGATCGCAAATTCAGATTTGCCCTACACCGTGAGAACTACTACAAGTGATACTACGGTTGGAGCAATCCCGTTACAATCTCAATTGAGTTATACACTTTAGGAAAAGAAATTATCTCTATTGTGATTCATGCACTAAAAACCTGGAGACACTACTTGTATGGTAGTAAGTTTATTGTGTATATAGATTACGCCTCTTAATTACTTTTGTAATCAGCATGATCTGAGGGGGGTTGTAAAGCTTGGTGGGCTTAACTAATGCAAGAGTTTGATCATGTCATCCTATACGTCAAAGGCAACTCTAATCATGTTGTCGATGCTCTTAGTGAGTTAAATGAACTTTACCCAAATTTTCACAAATCTATATCTTTCGATCGGAGGATGACATAAAGCTAATTCTCGTTTTGGTCGGACATGGAAATTGGTTCAGATCAATATACTGACTACTCCTTTGCACTATGCTCAACCTTCAGAGCATGTGTTGCATTGTTGATATCCCATGTTCTGGCACAATCTTTCACATTTTTACCACCAGTCATGCAACTAATCATCATTGACTACCTTTTTCTAATCAAACTTCGTCATTTCTTTTTTAGTATAAACTTTAAAGTCTAGTAGAACATAGAATCTCAAACATTCTAAGCTCTCACATTTGATTTCGTGGATGAAACTAACAAATATTGGTGCAAGCTACTGAATTCATAATTGCCAAGAATTGGGAATGGGCTAACATCCCTAGAGACAGGACTGTTTCTGGGAGTGGGAGACACTTAGGTATGGAGGAATGCCACATCATCAAAGTTTTCTTGAACCATAATTGGCAACTACCTACCGAGGCTCTCCAACAAAAACCTTAAACTCAGAACAAACCTATCATACAGGCCATTGCCATTTCCAAAGAGGCCATGTGAAAAAGATGGTCCTGATCAAGGTTAGGTCTGTCCTCAGGTTCAAGTGATTGCATGGACAAAAAGAACATGTTCCGACCACTAGGGGATGGCTGGGAAGTCCCCCAAAAACATGAACTTATCTGAGAACGGAAACATGTTCCCAAGAACAAGATCTTTGCTGGGAACATGTTCTCCTGTTCCCCGGAGGGGAACCATGAACGTGTTCCCCAGTAGCTATGCTAATATAATTTCATGTTAAATTACTCATACTTTTACCTCAGATTTTTCACTATGTTGCAATACTCTGTAATCTTCACGTGTTGTGCTTTGGGTTCATAAAATTTTGGGCACCAAAGTATTGAGAATAATCAAGTATGTGGTCAATAAGTCAATGTGAAACCCTATCCTCAAACCAATTGTTGAAAATTCAGAGTTGATAAACTTTAGACAGTCCATCATCGTGGTCACTAACTGTCAGGAGTACTTGACTCACTTCAACCATCCAAAATAATTTCAACCAAAACCCTTGAAAAAGAAAATGTGTATAAGATAAGCTGCCCAGGGCATCCCTGACATTCCAGGCAGCTTTGGAAATCCTGTTGGTGCGGCATCTTCAAGCAGTATGAGACCAATGCAGCGGCGCTCAAGCGTCAAGAAGAAATGGGTTTCCTTGTTCAAATTTTTCCTTTCTATTGTGTGGGCACTAACTGTAGATTGTTGTTCTCTCCAAAAATTTTAATCTATTCAAATTCATTCAGGCTAAAGACTGGAAATAGACAGGAAACTTACAAGCCACGTAAATCATAGCGTAAGCTAGTCAATAGCCGGAATATACAAGAAGAGGAAAGAACTTCAAAGCACATCAGCAGTACGTAAGGAAATCTAGCGAATCGAAAGAGTTCTGGAAACTTAACGATGCACCTGCAAAGTTGGGACAGCTCAGGCTGCATAAGCAGTAATTCAGATAAAGGCTTAGTGGCACTCTTATCATCCATGTTACGCCTGCTAGACCCACTCCCAAGAAATCAGACAATTTTGTTATGCATATAAATACGCCATTAGTTTGAATGACACAAGCCTTATTGTCAACCTAAAGCAAAGCAAAAACTATGCATATAGAGACCATAGAACTAAAGAGTAGGCATACCCTGCATGTTGATCAAGTGAAAGTAGCTTATGATTGATTCTCAAATCTCGACCAACATAACTAACAACCAAAGCACCAGCATCTGGATGAGGCCAAATCCGTGAGCTAGCGAAGCGTACAACAAAGGTTCCAGGCTTTGGGAGACCCTCTATGTTCCTCAGCATCTCTTCTCCTTCTTCACGTGATATCATCCCCTCAATCCACTTTGGATCTTCTGATTCCCAAGTAGCATGCACTTGAGGCAAAGTGAGAGTAAGAGCCACAGGATACAACCATTGCCACAATCGATCAAACTCGTCACGAGATGCTTCTTCTCCACATCGAGCTATTCGTCTTAGAAATTCTTTATCCTTTACTCAATGATCCATGTTCAAAGAAGTAAGTCAAAATAAGGAATCCTTTGTGTAAAGAGAAAATGACTTGAAATATGCATAAAGTTAAAAACAAAGATTCAAGCCATAAGTTTCCAACTACCTTTGGAGAAAAACATCTTGTGAACCCAGAAAGCCTCATGAAATGGTCTTGCACCACATTGACAAGAGGGGTCCACAAAACTGAATGTCTGTCCTGTGAAACTTGACTCCAAATTCCATTACCCTCCTCCAGCAATTTTCTTGCAATAGAAATTTGAAATCTATACACAAAAACAGAATGAAAAAGAGATGTCCAGCAGATTGAAATGAGGTGTCCTCTTGAGTAGAAATCTTTAAAAAAAACAGCAGATTGCAAGCACCTAAATAACAGTGCTATAGTACATATGTCGACAACTTGGTCCATACGCAGATTTTTCTTCATGAAAAAATTTGAGTTATGTTCAGACATGACCTGGTCGCCTGGAAAAAGTTCTAGATATATTCTAGATTCTCACCCATCATGATGGCACCCTGTACATTGTGATACACAAGCGGCAAATTCCACAAGATCCTGATCGCCTCTACTTTGAACAACTCCCTTCAAAAAAGTAGCCCGACTGTGCATGCTTTCTAGGCAGTATTTAAATACCAGAAAATCTGGAAATGCTCCTTCTGTTGCTCGTATTCTACTAGCAGCGGGTAAAACATAATTTCCTGCCTCATTTTCAGTACCGGCAAAATACTGAGGACCTTCTCTAAGAGAATCTTGTTTGTTAAAGCCCAAGAAACTACTTCCTGTTGTACCAACATAATGTGGATCTACGGAAAATCCTTGCTGCATTGCAGACCATGGGTAGCCGGTTCCTGCAGGCTGCATATTCCTTTGCAGTCCTGAAACCATCGCAACTAATGCATCACCCTTTGATAGATTGGATGACATCCCCATTCTTTCAGGGGCTTTCTCTAGACAAGTACCACTATTCACATGTCTTGATGTCCCTCTGTCTTCCCCCAGGCGTGCCTGTTTGGCTGGAGGCTGGGTTAGGGTAAGCTTAGACCCATTCATGAATGGTGCATTTGAATGGCCATTTGCTTGGACATCACCACTAACCTGCATATTTTCAAGAGCAGTTTCCTCCCTACCAGGGGAGACAGTGGCATCCAGAGGGTAAATGGCTGCTAAGGACCTCTTCCAAGGAGCTGCTGGAGTACGACTATTTCGGTTGCGTGATACACATCGAATAGGCCTTGAAAAAACTCGAAGAAATGGGTACTTCGGGGCTGCAGGCGAATCAAAGCAGACTCGAAAGAGTCTATTATCACACTTTGATGAAAGCTGCAATAACCACCATAAAGATTTTCTGTCAGTGAAAACACCCCATGTGCAGCAATTCAGGTTCAACATATCCAATTTCATAAAGTACAACGCAGAGCACAGCAAGTGACTGGCATAGTGACAGCAAGTAAATTGCTACATCTTTGAGTTTCCCAAAACGTTCCGAACCTGACCAGTAGAATGTTAGAATGGCCAGTTGGAAATTGAACCTGCTCGATTGATAACCTACACCATGTGCTTCAAAATAAGTACCTGAGAGATTTTCAATTTGAATGAAGCTCGACCATGCACAAGTTTGATAGGCCGCTCAACAGACGGGAACTCAACACCATCAAAGGTAGTCAAAAGAGGGGCTTCAGCATCATCCTTAGGTTTCTCAACGGGAGATCCGGTATCAGCATATACCAGCGATGCAACTAGCTGCAATTAAATTCACTATAGTTAAATAGAAATAAAGTTAAGAGCCCTAAGCTTCAGTGTAAAAACACCAGCAAACAAGAAATCACCGGTAAAGCTCGTGCCAAATAGGGTGTGCACACTTACTTCCATCTCTTTATGAACAGAACGGCCCAGTGCATCCAGCAAGACAACATCAAGGGCAAAATTCCTACGACAGGAGGCCTGCATTCAATATTACTTCACTCAAAACAGATTTTGAAAAACAAACTTGCTGTTTGCACATTCAAAAATTGAGATGATTTATACGATATATTTTTGTAAACCTTGGAGTTCCTGAACAGAGAAAGTTCGCAGTGCAAAATTTGCCCGTGCACAAAAGAAAAAGAAACAGCGCAGGAAACAACTAATTTGCAAAAATCAGGAGAGTTTGAAGATAATGTAGCACCATGTCCTTCACAAAACCAAGGAAAAATGAAAATGGGCAACAAGTCCAACCTTTCCTCCAACTACACTCCAGACACCATCTCCTCCTTCCTCAAGTTCATGATCATCTGCAGCACCCGTTGAGCCATCAAGTGATAATTCCAGTGGAGGGTTCTGCCATCATCAACAAATGTCAATGTAAACATAACGTACGCTGACTTAGATATTTCCACAGGAGAAAGTGCTTCATTGGATAAATTTCAACATCCAGGTATCGTAGTGCTGAGATCTCATTATCCTGGCATTGAAGCTAAATGTCGATGGTAAGTTTCTAACCTTCACATAATGATTTGTGACAGAGGGTTGAGGAAGCACACAAACATAGTGGCCATAAGCTTGAACATTTCCACCACTGGAGCTTCCATCCCCACCAGACAAGAGAACTGGCCCATAGTTGGCTTCTGGGCACTTGTTTTGACTGGAAAACACAATTGACCTTTCTCCAACTACCACACCATCCATATGAAGGCGGGCAATGTTTGCACCAACCTGGTCAAGATTATCACAAGGGCTTTGTGAATTTCTAATACTACAAAGAACACCTGTCATTAACAAATCTGACTCCACGTAACAACAGGTTTACAATGACAGGAAAACGGTTCGTTAAGAATACAACAGTACCCCATGATGTTGTAGGTACCACCTTCCGGGAAGCTTATCAATATGGATGCCATCTGGTGAAATAAAGTACATCAAGACTGTTGTGTATGTGCCTGGCCTAGCTAAAAACTTCCTATCAATGGGTGCTATTACAAATCAAAAAATGAAAGCTGAATTTGATGACCATAAGTGTCCTGTTGAAAATGTTGATAACAGCTACAAAATTGTAACAAAGGAATAAATGAAGAAAGCCTCTATGAACTGTATGCTACAGCTACATATTTTGTAGCCAAAGAAGTAAATGGGGGAAATCTCTATAAACTGCACACCGCAGTCCGAAATGAGCATGAATGAAAGCCTGACCTTCAAATAGTTCTCAAGAAGCATAGTTTTTGGATTGCCTACAAGTAAGTCTGAATCACATTTTGACAGTCTTTCTGCCATGGTCAAACACCATAGGAAAAGTTGTCTGAAGAAGAAGATTTGACAAAAGTGGACAAAATACTATATAAGTAGATTGTGACCCCACCTATCACATAATATAGAAAGCTTAAGGTTAGTCTCATTTATCATGTAGATGGCTTGTGGGAAGTGTCATTCATCTAACTACCATGAGACTAGATAAAGCATATGGCATCAGGGCGGTTAGCCAATAAAGGAGCAAGCTATTAGAATCACCATCATCAAAGCCGACCAAAGTAAGGACACAATCAGGTGACAACGCTCTGTAACTGCCAATCCATAAAGATACTACCATCTCAGCCCCGTGCCTCGGAACTATAGACCACCATCAAGCATAGCTGATAATGGTGACTTGCATCTGACTTCGTCGGGGTTTTAGACGATAATCCCCTATGCTCAGGCCTCCACCAAGCTACGGCATCCCATACTGCCGCATCCTAGCTTCATCCCTCGCATACTTGCATCTTGAGGCAAGATACCGTCCTAACTTAACCACGTGGGAGAGCTCTTCCTTCTCCAAGAGAGATGAATACCCAACTCATGGAGATCCATCTCTATATACATAGTATAGGTGCGGTAACCTCCGCCAACATGGTCATTTCATGACCATTGGGTTGTGCGCACCACCATGAGTCAAAGGCAACCAGCAAAATTTTCAAATACAGTTAAGGCACATATAAATAGCTTTTGAGCAGTCTGATTTATCTAGCTAACACACAACTAGATTAAAAGAACTAAAAGCACATATAATTATGACATTGAATATAATGATAACAATTTCCAAAATTGCAAGGTTATTCAAATGATAATTGGGCCAATGACATATATGATAGGAGATCAACAACTGGATACATGTTCAAGTTGGGATCTAGAGCTATATCTTGGCGTAGCAAGAACAAACTTATCAGGTTTTCATTAAGAAGCATCGATGAACTTTGCTTTCTTGACATTCAAACAAATAACTTGATAAAAGTCAATTCCATGCTATGGTATTCCCTACTCATGCCATCAACACCAATAGGTGCATGCCATAGACTCACATGCAAAGATACATCCCAATTAGCTATCATACATATACACAAAAACCAATGTGTGGAGTTTCTATCGCTTCTTCTACGATGAAGGGTAAACTTAAACATGATGGAGGCTCGCACCAAAGAGCAAAGCCCATCAAATGAAATCCTTTCTTCCTCATACAAATGTAAGGAATATGACAAATAATCGTTGCAACTAGCTCAATCTAAATTGAACCTAGAAAATATACCTAATGGGCACTATAAGATTATCTAAAAAGACCACTTGGCCATAATTTAAACGAAGATTTGGAATGGAGAAATGACATGTCCAATAATTGTAAAACACCAACATGAAAATAAACACAAAAAAGACCAAAATAACATAACGTAAATAGTGTGAACCACCCCGAACCGTAACAAACACATAGCATACTAATTTACATCGTGCAAGGCCATGATCCACTATTGACCACATGCATCACCCTCTAAACTACATTGTGTGTATAATCATTTACATGCAATACTAATCGAGTTAGTAGTCAAAATTGATGTAGTTCCACCATCCATGCAACATGCTCCCATTATAGGAACCTAATCATTGTGCCTTCTCGCTAGCACTATGCCCAATAAAGGAAAGAGAATGGCTAACTTATGAGTATGTTCCTAACAATCATGTTGTCATGAATAGGAATCATCTCCGCAAGAGCAGCTCAGGAAAACCACTTATATCAAAAAGGTTCGGTTCAAGATCGGGTTTTCAACGAGTAGAAATTCTTCCACTGCAAGCTTAAGTTCATAAAGATCATGCACAAAATATACACTTGAATCAAAGAGGCTTGATTCAAAACCAGGTTTTCCATGAGCAAGTATTCTTCCATCCACTGCAAAGCTCAAGTTCATTAAAATCACCCACAAAACATAGACACAAAAATAACAAAAAAGAGCCTGTAATGGGTAAAGGGAAAGGGACAAACCTCACATCCCAAATGAACCCACTTCTCCATAGGACAACTCTGATCAGAAACCACAATAGTGTTTTCATCAGCTGGCACAGCAGCATCAATTGTCCCATTGTGCACTGGAGGTGGTAAGGGATGAAGTGTCAACCTCCAATCTCCATCAACGGTGAGAAAAGGAGTTGCTATGGAATCTTCTGCCCGGCCCTGAGATCCAAATCAACGACAATGATGGTTAATGAGCTGCAATCAAGATGGCTATCTGTAGCACAAAGCACCCACCAACTTTTTGAGTCTACTTCCTAAACAGAGACTATGAGGATTCCATAGCCACCTTAACAAGATAGCACTTCCAAGGGTTCATAGCCAGGGCTCAATTCATTCCCTCGTGGATAAGAAATTATTATGCTCCAGGTTGAAATCTTTACCCTACTGCCAGCAACCTGCCCTCAAACCTTAAATACTTTGATTCTTCAAATTTTCCAGGAAATTGTGAACATAAACAGTACATTAAAGATGCACCTACAAGAGTTACAGCCTCACCATATAACTTCAACCACAAGTATAAACATGGTAGAATATCAAACTGAGAATTTAACTTGCCTGTCGTATGACGATTCCTGGCTTGCTGCTCTTTAGCAGATACATCCAGAAACAAAGCGTAAATGAGCCCTCCTCATGTGTGTTCTCCTTAGTGAGTGGAACAGAAAGTTTATCCAGTGTCATATAATCATCATTTTCTAAAGCTATATCCCTCCTCCCTCCCTTGGATGTCATTGTTCCAAGCAAGATTTTGCTGGTTCAACTGACCATTCTCAAGCTGCTTTTAGTATTACTTCAGACTTATTAAGAGATTGGGTCTTCGTTCTTGAAGCGTTTGGAATCCTCCGTATTACACAATGACGGTATGAAAGGCGCTAATTTTGGGTTTCAATATTGATCTCTTAGGGCTTGGGGTTGACGGCAACCATAAGCAAACTCTCAATTCATTTCGCCATAAATCTACAAACACGCCAGGGATTTAATCTCGTCTGTGTGAAGATATGGCACACAATAAGCTCCTGTCTATCAAAATCGAAAGGAAAACCGCAATTTTTGTGAAGAAACACGAAACTAGGAAAACAATAGGCGAATAAAAGTTGCAAATGGATGAGTGATCCGAAGCTAAACGATTGACACCAAAATATTGCGAGTATGAAGTCAACATTTTGGCATAAGAGGAATATTTACAAATAGTAGTGATTAATACATGATGACTGCTTTCTTTATTTCAGTGAACAACTGCTGTGATCTGCTCGACTTACATACATTCCAAGCAGCATAAAATTGATGGTCAAAGGAAATGCTAAGATTCAAGGTAAAGTGATACATTGACTAGTCATCAGTCGGGAAATCGGCAGCAGTAAGAAGCATGATAACTTTTCATCAAAACAAGTGGCAGGTCCACCGAAAATCCTTCAAGTTTTAGTTTGTCCAAACTAGCGAGCTTTTCATAGATCCCTTAATAGTCCACCATTCAGTTGCCAAATTGAAACGGCCATTTCTAATTCGCCGCTTGCTACAAGAATCCCTTCCTTAGAAAACCGTTAAACTTTATCCTCAGAGATCCCTCCAATTAGACGACCAAAACCAAAATGAAGACCAGCTGAAACCTCAGATCCTGTCGCACTTTCACCCCCGCAGCCGCCAGAGGTCACCTTCCCCAACAACATTACTACCGCTGCCACGGATTTACGTGATATCCAGTCGGGCTAAAATTGATGGATATCAATGCATCTGATTCGAACAGAAAAAACAGACCTCTGTGGAAATCGGTGAAAAGCAGAAGCAGAAGCTACAATATCAGAAAAAGAAGCAAAAGAGAGGTCCGATTAGCTGCAGGTGCGAGAGCTCGCAGCATCAGCAGCATCGATACGATCGATCCATCGATCCATCGAAGGGGAAGCAGAACAGAGAAGGCGAGGGAGAGAGAGAGAAATAGGCGGGGTCGACCGTCCGCGGCCCTCTTCACATGAAAATGAAATTCACAAACAAAAACGATGGAAACGGAGAAAGGATGGACGACCCACGGGTTGGAGTTTTAGAGGTGTCATTGGGAGACGGGAAGGGAGGGCAGGCGGCTGAGCGATAAGGAGGAAGAGAGGCGGCATCTCCGTGTTTACGCCTGGACACGTGGCCACTAATCATTGGTTTTCTTAGCAGCAGGTACGTGACCTAATTCTGACCCTGGCGTCGGCTGACCCAAAGTAACGTAGGAAGGTATATGACTAAATACGCTAATACCATTTCTTTTTGAGCAATATGTATAAAATATGCATAAAGGGTAAAAATAGGGTAAAGGCCCCAACCAAAGGAGGCTTTACAATGCCTCTAGAGGCAAGGGTCGGGTCCGAAAATCTACCTCGAAACAATTATCCCTGATTTTATTAAAAATGATGGGAAAACTCATGATCAAACAAGAAGATTAAAGTATTTAAAATCAAATACCGTAGAACGGCAGAAATGAATAAAGCTACCTAAAAGCTAAGTAAAACTTAGAATAGTAAGCTAATTACTTAAAACCAACTGCCCGATGTAAGTCAGAAATTAAAGATTAAAGTAATTACTCAAGACCAACTGCCTGATATAAATCACTAACTAAAATAGATCTAGTAATAGGTAATGCAGGAAGCTTTGAAGCAGTCGCTCCTGCAAACTGAGCTCGTCGAAGAATTGAAATCGCCTATGAACGTTGTAATGCTATAGAAATACGCTGGTGGTAGAAAGAAATAATGAAAGGCAATTTATTTACTATGAACGATGAGTAATTTCTTATTGCTCGAGTTGTTATGGACGTAGTGTCTTGCCCAGACACACTTTCTTATTGCTTGAGTTGTTATGGATGTAGTGTCTTGCCAAGGCACACTGCCCTTGGCCATTATGAGCATAATGCTATGCTCCATGATGCCACCAATGCAAGAGCAAGTACAAACCGTAATGCCGAGACTTTTATACCAATGCAAGAGGAATACATTTTTATGTATGTTCATGAAAAGTTTAGAAAAATAAAATCTCACATGAAATTTATACCAATTATGTCGAAGCATTGAATCACCTGTACACGAGGGGGTATATTCTAAGGAATTACCCGTGTTGTTCAAATCCACTTCTAGCTAGGATCACTAGTGAAATGTAGAGAAGATCCTTGATTGGTCAGTCCTTGAAACCAATGCAAAGGTCCCTAGAAACAAATTTCTTGAGTGTGACAAATGGCAAGGCCATCCTCTTCTTATGGCAAAAATTTTATTATGGGCCACATACTTTGACTTGTTATGGGTCATTATGAGCTATCAAAATTCCTTTGTTGTCTTGATATGCTTTAAAAACTCTCTACACAATTAGGTTCTCTTTCTTTAGTCATAATCTACTCAAACACTTTCAACGGCTTTTACGAAACTGCAAAGAGAAAACAGACAAAATCAACTGACGATTTTGCGAAATGTGGCAATGATGACATTCTCCTTGTAAATTTTTAAGGAGTGCAAATTTTTACATGATCGAACGCATCTCAAGAATGAACATCAAAAGGACACACAAACCCTTTATGTATATACAAACTCCTGACCTACAATGATCCTCAATAGCAAGCATAGGTTTACCATGGGCCATCATAAGGTGAGATCCACTCTAAGAGAGCTTGCCAATCTCAACCCCGCTCTATCTCAACCAAATAACATCTCTACCACAAGTAAAGACAATAGAGTACAATGTCACACATAATTTCAAAATTCAAAAGTTGAATCTTTGAATTGAAGGACACATGCTATGTTGAGTAGTAACATGAAAACTAGTTGGTTAAGCAAAAGTTTGAAACTTTTTAACTATGATGGGCTCTAACTTATAGAAGTCACGATGCAATTTTGTGAGGCATTTGGCCTTGTGGCAACTTGCCTCAGAAAGATAGGATTGCCAGTATAGTAGTTTTCAAGTGACCCTTTCTATTCATAGTAATTGATGACATATGTCAACCTATGCTATATTGGGGGGCATATTCAATAAATCTTTAGTCACTATGGGTATACTTAATTAATGTTCACATGATTTTAACTTGGCTTTGGGCCCTATATTATTTTGCATAATATAGGGACCCAATTTTCTCTCTCTTTTAGCATCTGCAACCTGCATACTACGTGAGAGAGAAAGAGAGAGATGCTCCTACGTGATTGAGAGAGAGAGAGAGAGAGAGAGAGAGAGAGAGAGAGAGAGAGAGAGAGAGAGAGAGAGAGAGAGAGAGATTTCACATAGTCCCCCTTGAACAAGTCAAGACCAAAATTCTTTGAATCCTTTCGTCTTATGTCAATCTTTGTGAATTTTATTACTCATAATTTATATTTCCAATACAATACTTATGGTAGTACATTTCTCACTTTTTGGAACAAGTGATAGGTCCCACGAGTTAATGCAATGAAGGTGTCCTTGACAATCATCGGCATACTAATCACATGGGCCTACTTTATCTAATTTGAATTTGGATAATAAATGCTTTGCCCTCCAAATGATCAATTAGGTACTATCCTTGCTTTCCGCTATCGATGAACATATCGTTGCTTTTTGCTATGATCAGTTCCTGTTGTTATCTCACAAGAGAAAGAGTAAATTACATCGTAGGATTTTGTCTGTAATGAATTTCATTACTTTTAGCACTTTTAGTATTATGGTAGTAATTAGCTGCTTTAGGTTCTTGATTTGCAACTATAGCTGGTTTTATGTCTTAATCGACTACTTTAGTTGATTTTGATATTTAACTTGCTACTTAATTTCGTACTTTAGCTGCTGTTGATACTTAACTTGGTACTTTAGCTACTTTTGGTACTTAGTTTGGTACTTTTAATATTGTGGTATAAATTAACTGCTTTTGATACTTTAGCTGGATTTCGTACTTAACTGGTACTTTGTTACTTTAGGTACTTAATTTGGTACTTTAGTTGATTTTGGTACTTAAGTAGTAGTTTAGTTACTTTTGGTACTTAATTTGGTAGTTCTGATAGTAATTATATGCTTTTGGTACTTAATTTTGTACTTTGGTACTTATTTACCTTGGTACTTTATTTGCTTTTAGGGTTTTAGGATGGTACTTTAGCTGCTTTTGGTACTTAAGCAGTACTTTGCTACTTTTGGTACTTGGTACCAAACTGCTTTTGATACTTGGTTTGGTACTTAATTTTGTGCTTTGGTACTTCATCTTATTTTGGTACTTACTTAATTTGGTACTTTATTTGCTTTTGGTACTTTAGCTGCTTCTAGTACTTAAGTAGTACTTAACTTGGTACTTTTTCCTGATTTTGGTACTTTTAGTGGTTTTGGTATTATGGTAGTAAGTAGCTGCTTTTAGTTCTTAATTTAGTACTTTTGGTACTTTTTGCTGCTTTTGATACTTTTGGTACTTTGGCTGCTTTTGGTACTTTTGATATTATCGTAGTAATCAGTTGCTTTTGGTTCTTAATTTAGTACTTATGGTACTTTAGTAATTTTGGTACTTAATTTAGTCACTTTAGCAGATTTTTGTACATCACTTGGAATTTAAAAAAAACTAACTTATGGTACTTAATTTGGAAGTATAGCCTCTTTTGGTACTTTATTTGGTTATTTGGTACTTTCTATGTGAGGATTTACAGTGAACAGTTTGTGTTAAAATTAACACTATCTGTTTTGCAGGAAAAAACAAAATGGATGAGTACCCAATCCTGCGGAAGTTCTGCTACTTAGCCGAGGAACTTCATGAAGAGTATGGCTTGAGCCTAGAGGGCTGCTAGACACTGATCTGCCAGACAGTCAGTGGCTAACGGTCTTTAGGCTGAGATACAAAAAAAATGTTAAGATATATCTTAACCAACTACATCCACAATTTGTGGATGACTGTCGTCTGCTCTTCCACAAGGTGTACCAGGCTCCTCCATCTGGCTGCGAAATCACAACCAGATTCACCAAATGCTATGCCTTTGAGCATTGCAAGGCCGCCAAATTGGACCTTGCCTATCACAAGATAGCATGGGTGAGATTTGGCAAGAATGTGATTGCAATGTGCAGCAGCAAGAAGGATGGCCTACATAAAAAGCTGGAAAATTGGAGCAGGGCTAACGGGCCCCTTCAGAGTGGGCAACCAAGAGTTGGAGGCAAGAGAGAGCACTCCAGCAAGTTCAGAGGTGAGGACAGTGTGTCCCATGCTACTCTGTCCCCTCCAGAATATATGGCTGAGGTGGAGGCGATGAATCAGAGAGTCGTAGAAAAATCAGGGTGGATGCTTGCAAGGTTGTCAGAATTGAAGGACAACATTCAGAAGAAGAAGGAAAAACTGCTGGTCAGGCAAGGTGAAAATACAGTCTTCCAAGTAATCAAGGACGAGATTCATGAGCTAGTGGAGAAGCGTCTGGTTGAGCTGGGGACATGGACTCCTCCCAATGAAGAGGAGATAAAACAAGTGGATGATGAGCTCATTTTGACCAAGTGCATGCTAAAAAAAGTTGAAGTGCAAAAGGATGCCCAGTCCCTTGGAAGGGAGGTTGCGGAGGAGGAGGTAAATTTTTTGGTAGTCTTCCTTTTTTTGTTTGGTACTTTTCGTTCTTTTGAAGCTTATAAACGTGTTGTGTTCATTATAATGAAACCTTTGGAGCTCTTAATAATTTTCATGTTATTTTTTGGGTACTTTTATGGTGTTTTTGGTACTTTTGGTACTTTTGGATTATACTTTTATAGTGTTTTTGGAACTTTTATGGTGTGTTGGTTTTTATACCTTTATGGTGTTTTTGGTACTTCTAGATTCACTTTTTAATACTGTTCAGCATTTTCTATGCAATGTTTGGTCCTTTTAAGATCTTGCTCGGTACTTTTGATACTTCTGGATTTGCTTTTTAGTATTGTTTGGCACTTTTATGTTTTGTTTGGTAGTTTTTTGAAAATGCTTGATAGTTTTGAAGTTATTGTATAGTATATACAATGTTGGCTATTGTTTGGTACTATTGTTTATTGTTTGATGCTATCTTGTAATAATTCGAATTTCATTGCAGAGGGAATACAAAAACCTGGAGTCAGATTGAAAGGATGCTCAAGGGCACACTGATTTTGTAAACCTCATACAAGAGAGGACCAGTCAGGGGCACAGATTCACTTTGTTTCCGAGACCCCACGTGGTGGGTGGGGCAGACTATATCCACGCCCTTGGGTTTTGCGTTGCATGCGTATTGTATGTGTGCATGAAACCCATTTTGATACTTTTGGCACTATTTTTTTCAGCACTATTGAGTTGAACATGTGTGTTTATTAGCTCAATTAACTAACAACAATGTATTCAACAATACTTGCAAAAAATACTTTTGTGGCACTTTCTACTAGTTATTTCACCGCTGTTATTACCAATTGCCTAAATTTTGGTACATTTTGGTACTATTTTAGCACCAAGTTGAAACTGTTTCGAACTATTTTGGATATCAATTTTTAATGTCTGGTACCTATTGCCTCTGTTTTGGTACTATGTACCAATATTTGATACTGTTTATATGCTCCTTCAAAATCGTGAGGGTAATTTTTGGTAATGTCTAATATTTACCTTTTGTTTTTGTAGATATTTTTGTCCAAAATAAGTGTGAGGTTTGGCATAAAGACTTCAAGGAAATTTCTTACGTCAACGAGGATAAACTGGGGGTGGTGCCAGTATTTCTGAAGAACCTATGGGAGGTATGAAAATTATGGCCAAAATTTGATGCATCAAACACCATAGTTGTAGACGATAAACACTACAAGTCATTAAAAAACAACCACAAAAACTGCTTGGCCATAAAATCTTTCGACCCCTTCCATAGAGTGCAATGCTGAAACAGCCCCCTGGAGTCTTTTTGATCGCTGTCATCTTCGTACGACATGCTGTTGTATATGTTCTCATACACATCGGTGGATAATCTGAACATGTTATGATATCCATGGATAGTCTCCATGGGAAACCGGATTGCTCTCACTAGGTGTGAATAGATCATTATCGGCTGTGTCTGGTCTAGAAGGTTGAAAATATTTATCATGCCTTCAACTTGGCCATAGTATAGGCCTTCAACTACTCTCTCTCTCTTCTAGCAATTTTGTTGTGCCATGCATCCTTCTGTGTTGTCGCTGCCTGGTACATCGTCTTGGTGCATTTAAGAAGGTAGAAATCCTCTCCCCTCTCTGCCATAGCAATAGGTGTACCGCTCCTTCAGTTTCTGGACAAAATAAGGCTTCAACACCTCAAAGCATCTAAGAGATATCTGCACCTCTGCGTGAACACTTCTGAATCTTTGGAACAACTTGACCTGTGGCCTAAAAACCTTACATCTTACTAAAAGAACATAATAATATGCCTAAGAATTATCGTTAGCCGATATTTTTGCACGAAAAATTGGGCTAATATTGAAGTTTAAATTTGCAAAACTGAAAAAATCGGCATGTAAAACCCGATTATTCGAGAAAAATTGGCACATATTTGCCTTAGAATTGGGTCCCAGCCCATCCCTAAAGTGGCTAGACACAGTTCAAAAGTAAGAAATTGACTTTTCAAATAACCGTCAAAAATATTTCGCGGTCAACTGTTGTAAGACCGAGCCAAGAGTGTCGGTCCACCTAGAACTAGGTCCCAGCAGCCCATCCAGGCTAGAGAAAAGTTTGCGGCCTTAGAAATGGCCTGTGATAAAGTTTTACGGCTTTTTGGCAGTTCTAAAAATAGCTGACATTGCCGTGCTAAAATCCTACTATGTACATAGTTGGTTTTACTAATATATGGTTGCCTAGTGAATTTTTAGAAAAACCATGTTGTCGTGGGAGCCCTAGTCATGAATGCCGAAAAAGTCAACTTCAGTCAAAGAGCCATCAAAGAAAAATATTTATTAGGCAAAAACCAAACTATGAATTATGAGCAATACTGAAAACTTGTAGAAACTCTAACGGGTAAATTGGGCAAGCTATGAGGAACAGACAAAATATGCAAATTAGTCGATAATCCCGAGAAAGGGCCGGCGGGTCGTACCTGCTACAAAGAAAAGAAAATCAAATGAAGGGCTAAAAGAAACAAAGGACCAAGGACCAAGGAAATGGAGGGCACCTTAGGTGGAATAGGGGCTTGACAAAAGTCCTCACCCACCTTTTGAATAATAAATGTAAACAAGACTTAGGACCTAGAGGGCCTAAAAGATATTTTCTCTAGCTTTTGACTAAGAGGGCATCCTGGCTAGTTTTGGAAGGGTGTCTTAAATGGCACCAACCCCTACACCCTCAAGGAGACCACTTGATGTACTTGCCAATGGGTGTTGGACAAATGGCAAAGAGGGCTTGAAGGACATGGGAATTGACAAGGCCTCATTTTGAAGGGGGACCCTTGAGAATTGCTATAAAAGGAAGCCACTCTTTGTGTTAAGGAGATGGTGAGCTTGTTGTTTGGTTTCATTTTGTGTCTAAATGTTGCTCAATGCTAGTGCCTTGTAATTAGTTGCTTGATGTTAGTAACTCCATAATTAGTAATGAGTGATGCTTGTTTCTTGGGGATTGTTTGTTGGATGAGTGCTAGTTGAAGGGTGATGCCTAATGTTATTGTGGTGATGAGGGTTTGATCCAAAGTTTGTATGGTGTTGAGATTGCAATGGTTTGATTGAATGGGTTGAGTATTTGGTTGAGGGTGTGAGTGATGAGTGTGGCTTGATTCTTGTGAGAGTGTTTTAGAATGTGTGAGGATGATTACTATTCGGATTGATTGAGTGGATGTGGTTTGTCTTTCCTTTTTCATTAGGGTTTCATCATGGCTTGCTCAAACGAGCTTGTAGTAGATGACTTGTTTTGTGTGGAGTAATGGGTTGTTAGTAAGCATCATGAATGCTTGATATGCAAGGGCGAAAGAGGTTGCTTGCATGATTCTGAAGAAACAAAATGTTTTTATTTACAAAGCTTTGCTAGCTTTTAGGCCTCTGCTTGACGAAAATGTTCGCGAACACGAAAGTCAAGAGACACAAACACGAAAGATTCGCGAACGAGAATCTTTTGCGGTCCAGCACGAGAAAGTCAGATGACGACAATGAACCAAACGACGCAACACGAAAAATGGCGCAAAATCTTTTCTGTCCTCACGCTCCAAAGAGTACGAGCAAGATCATGCAAGTACCCAAAAGTACAGATATCTATTTTGATGGCATGACATCAGCAGATACACTCTAGGTCATGGCTAATCTGCCACTCTTGTAATTTTCTGATTAGTTGTAGATGTATAATCACTCTAATCTTAGGTTTAAATAGAGAGACTGTACTTACTAGATAATACTTGACATATATCGGAACAAGATATACAGAGTGTAACTAAGATAAGAGACACTAAAGAAGTCTGATGTTAGTAAGCAATCAAGACGAACAAAGACAAAAGCTCCGCCTGCGTGCGAGAAGATAATTTTGTCTAGGATTAGAAGATCCAATTGTCCGCTAGTGAAGCAAGACTACTACTCGTGAGAGAACCGTGCTTCTCTCACACCAACGCATTGCATAGATTTGCATGCAGTGCCCTGAAAAAATCAGAGAAAATCAAGATAGATTATTTTCTAGTTGTGTCTGAACTTGAATGTTGAATGCTTATGCTGTTTATTTCGTATGTCTGAGTTTTCTTGTTCCCTTTGAATTTCGCACCTTGGTTGAAATTAAGTCGAATGCTGTATTAATTTTATGAACGTAGATCAGTAGTAACTGACTACTCTCTGGAGGATTGTAGGAGTGTTTCAGCTGGCAGTGCCCAGCGAACGCATCTGAACTCCATCCGAATCTTGAAAGAGAGTTGCGACTGTTTCGTGAATTTTCTCCCCTAGATTCATTACACGTATCAGAGCATCTCACGATTCTCATCAAGTGCTTGTCATGCCCATTAATTTCTCAATAATTCCACCTTAATCACTACCCAGCCACTTCTCTAGCTTGCGGTTTGGGTATTTCACACACAACACTAAGGCATGTCCATCTGTCATTAAACCCATTTCACACAAGAGTGTTGAGTGGGAGAGAATCGTTAATTGAAGATATGGTTGATACCACGTTAATTGAATCGTTAATACCTTCATCGGAACGAAAGATATGGTTGTTGACATCTTCACCAAAGCCCTGGACAAAGGACTTTTTGAGAGACAGAGGAGCAGTCTTGGGATCGTAAAGCTATCATGCTTTGAGAGAGAGCTGAAGAAACAAATCATTTTTATTTACAAAGCTTTGCTAGCTTTTAGCCCTCTGCCTGACGAAAATGTTCGCGAACATGAAAGTCAAGAGACACGAAACACAAAAGATTCATGAACACTTGACGAGAAGACACGAACATGAAAGATTCATGAACAAATTTTTTTTGCGGTCCAGCACGAGAAAGTCAGACGATGACGACGACGACGAACCAAACGACGTGACACGAAAAACGTTGTGAAACCTTTTCTACCCTCACGCTCCAAAGAGTACCAGCAAGATCATGCAAGTACTCAGAAGTATAGATATATGATCTGATGGCATGACGTCAGCAGATACATCTAGGTTGTGGCCAATCTGCCACTCTTGTAATTTTCTGATTAGTTGTAGATGCTTAATTACTCTAATCTAAAAGTTACACAGAGCAACTATATACTTACTGGATGATACTTGATAGATATACAGATACAAATATATAGAAAAGTAGTCTAATGCTAGTAAGCAATCAAGACGAGAATACCGAACAGAGGTCCGCCTACGAGCGAGACAATTCTTTGTAAGCAGGATCCACAAGTCCGCTAGTAAGCAAGACATTGTTCGTGAGAGAATTGTATCTCTCTCACGCCAACGCACTGCATGGATCTGCATGCAGTGCTTGAAGAATCAGAGAGAAAACTAAAAGATGATCTTGTAGCCGTTGTGCACATGTCAATTTTATAATGCATGATTTTGAATGCAAATGTGTCTACTGTTATTCATGTGTCTGATTCTCTCATTTATTCAACTCCACACATTCATTGAAGTTTTGTTGAATGCTACATTAACTTATAAACGTAGATCAACAGTGCTTGACTATATTCTGGA
Organism: Diphasiastrum complanatum; assembly: GCA_029204225.1. NCBI lineage: Eukaryota > Viridiplantae > Streptophyta > Lycopodiopsida > Lycopodiales > Lycopodiaceae > Diphasiastrum > Diphasiastrum complanatum. The sequence continues at coordinate 21,260,824 of CM055096.1, read as the reverse complement.
GAACTGTAGGAGTGATTCAGCTGGCAGTGTCCAGTGATCGCATCTGAACTCCATCTGAACTATTCGCGATTCTCATCAGATTTCACTTTTGGGATGTTGGGAGGTTAATGATTGCTTGTACCATCATGCATGCTCATTTTTGTTGATTGATTGCATTCTGATTTTTTGGCCTATTTTTTTTTTTTTTACAGATTTTCGGTTTAGTTTTCTCTCAACTGAACCGTTAACTTGTCAATCGCACCGTTCATATTCTAGAAACTTTGATTTTCTTTATTTTCTTTATTTTCTTTTTTTTACACCAACTCAATCCGACACGCGCAAAGTGTGTAAAGCTATATCAACGTTCCTGGCTCTAATTTTATGCTACAAAGGTTGATGTCATAAAGAGCAATGGGCCTCAAGAGGAGACATTCATGACTGGAGTATCCACACATAATGGCTACCTAACAGCATTCTGAGGTATGATTCGACTTTTATTGTTATTTGTGGACTTGTTGTAAAATTTACTTTACTTAATTTCTTGTTTATATTCATCTTTGCTCTTACCTTCAAGCGAACGGTGGTAGGGCTTGGTTAGTTAAATCATTTATAGTAGTGAACCATTTTGTATGACGTCAAGTAGGGAGATGGTTTTAAATTATAGCAATAATATGATAAAATGCAGTTCGTATGCCTTGTTTAGAGAACGAATTACTTCTCGCTGCCTTTTCAACCTACTAATCACTAGCCGAATCCAAGAGAGGTCTTGAAGCCAAGCACCTTACTAGCATTAACTTAAAGTCATTATTGAACTGTATTCTATAAATGAGTAAGAAAACGTTTTTATACATACACTTTATACTTCACTAGAATGGAACTGAACATTAATAAAATGTCAAGTTTGGAAACGCTTTCCGTTTTTGTCATTTATGAAGAGTGTCAAATGGACCCAACCTCTGTGAAACACCAGAGTGGGCCGTCCACCATCCGTGGTTGAAAAACACCACCTTGGTTAAAGCGTCACACTAGTCACACCCGCCGTTGGTAACAGAGGAAGCCCTCAGGATGGTACGTGGCAGGACCTCTGTTGCTCACGTAGGGCATAACCACCATCGGTAGTGGTGCCCCATGACTTTTTTAGGACTTTTTGGCTGGACCAATCCCCTACCGAAAATTGGCCTAACAATTACCACCTAAGTTGATCTAAGCCGACTTGAACATTAAACCAATCATAATTTGTGTGTAAAATTCATAGCAATATGAATCAAACGAGAGAAAAATGAGAAAAAGAAAGCATGAAGAGTATTAGTCAAAATTCCTGAACCATACGGTTGTATCCTATTCCAGAATGTCACCACAATGCTCTCTCCCCAACGGCATGGCCTTCCTTGTGGATGTTTCAAGTCTAGCAAAGAACCGTGCCATGCCTTCAACATGGAAAAAACAAGTGCTACACCCCTTCTTAGAATTGGAAACATTGACTATCTTTAACTCTATCAAAAACTCTCTCTCTCCCCCCCCTCTCTCTCTCTCTCTCTCACACACACACACACACACACACACACACACACACAAAATATGTTGAAACCATGTCATAAATTATAATTATATTTCAGGATACACTAAGAAACACATTGGTTCAGCTCAATACAATATTGGTTCACTCGAAACTTCTTAAAGATTCCTTCAAAGTCATTGTTAACATCTTCAAAGTGAACTTGAGGAGCATTCTCATTACCACTGATCTATATTCAAGAACCCTTATTGTGTTACAAGTAGAAAGTACCTGCAGGTAGTACCAAAGTATCAAATACAAGTAGTACCAAAGTATCATACACGGGTAGTACCAAGAAGGTAGAAAGTACCTACAGGTGGTACAAAAGCATCATATACAGGTAGTACCAAAGTATCATACATGGGTAGTACCAGGAAGGTAGAAAGTACTTACAGGTAGTACCAAAACATCATATACAAGTAGTACCAAAGTATCATACACAAGTAGTACCAGGAAGGTAGAAAGTACCTATAGGTAGTACCAAAATATTATATACAGGTAGTACCAAAGTACCAAAGCATCTTATAGTACCAAAGTACTACACATGCAAAAAATACAAGAACCTTAATTGGTAGTCTGGAGGAGGATCAAAATTGTTTCACGATAGGTTCAAATAGTACCAATCTTTGGTATTCAAAAGTTTCAGAAGCACACAAAAATTACAAAAATAGTACAAATCTTGTAAAATTGGTAGTTACTAAAGCTTAAATTCCACCAATTGGTAAACAACTCCTTTTGCATTATAGTCATTGTTAACATCTTCAAAGTGAACTTGAGGAGGATTCTCATTACCACTGATCTATATTCAAGAAGGCTTATCGTGTTACAAGTAGAAAGTACCTGCAGGTAGTACCAAAGCATCATATAAAGGTAGTACCAAAGTACCAAAGCATCTTATAGTACCAAAGTACTACACATGCAGAAAGTTAAAGAACCTTAATTGGTAGTCTTGAGGATCAAAATTGTTACACGATAGGTTCAAATAGTACCAATCTTTGGTACTCAAAAGTTTCAGAAACATGCAAACATTAAAAAAATAGTACAAATCTTGTAAAATTGGTAGTAGCTAAAGCTTAGATTCCACCAATTGGTAAACAACACTAAAATAGTACCTAAAAGACCACAAAGGATTGTATGCGAGCGGCGAACACAAATAAATATTTAAAAAAAAGTACCTAATTTAATAGTTTTATGCGTAAAACATGGTCACGAGAAGTCTAAATAGTACCTATTTGGCAGATTTTAAAATAAAAATGAGACACTTACTATAAAAGAACCTAATTAGGTAGTTAGGAGGATCAGAATTGGTACATGATAAGTTATTGTAGTACCATTATTTTGTATTCAAGAGTTTTATCAACACAAAAATAGTACCAAAGTAGTACAAAATTTGTAAAATTAGTACCCGACTACTGGAGTAATACTACCAATTGGTGTAACAACACTAAAGCAGTACCAAAAGATCGAATCGGGACTTGTGCAATCTACAAATACGACGAAATCTAAAAAAATAGAACCAAATACTGTAAATTCTAAAATAAAAATGGTACACACTATAGATATCAGTAGATCAGTTTGGATGATTTTAGAATGAAAACGAGACACGAGGTATTAAAGCACCTATTTTGGTAGTCTGTATTATCAAAATTGTTATATGATAAGTTTCAGTAGTACCAACACAAAAATTCAATGTCCAAAAGTTCCAAAATATTAAAAAAACACCAAACAGCTAAATGCTAGTAGATCGAAAAGTACCAAAATGGTGCAAACAACAAATTGAAAAAACGTTGAAAAACCACCAAAACTATCAAAAGCACCAACAAAGAACAACAAACAATAGCACTTTCTGCACACCAGACGTACAAAATGTTCCATGGGGTCCAAACGGCAAAAAGAAAAGTTATTTGAAAATAATATAGAGTACCAAAAGTACCAAAATAATATCTTACACAAGTTTTCATAAGTACCAAATAAAAAATAAATAGCTGTTTATAAGCTTCTACAAGTACCAATAGTCCCAAAAGTCCAAATGTGCAAAATATCAGTTGAGTAAAAATTACAAAACATTTCCAAACAGCAAGAGGTGGAGTGTGTATTTGCAGAACCAAAGAACATGAGTATCAAAGATCAGTTTCAGCAATGCAAAAGATTAGCATTACCAAGAAAACGGAAATTCCAAAAAAAAAGGACTTGAGTGTTATCAAGAAGATTTATTGGATGTCTGACATTTTCTTCTAATCCTCTGTCGGCATATGTCTTTTTTGTTGGGGGACACTTGAGTTTTTGAGCTCCAAAAGACATACACCAGTTTCTTAACCCGAGCCGTGATTATGCTACTTCTAGGCAATTGTCTCTGACAGACACTCAAGGGTCTGACCTCCTCATCGTCCTTAATTGGCTGCAACAATATTTCTGTGATGAACAACCAAAGCACTTGCAATTCTCGAATGAGAGAGATTCGTTGTGCCATCAGCTTTATTTAGTACCATTATAAGCGAAGATCCCTTCATGAAGAGTTCATTCGTTGAGTGGGACACCTTAATTTTACTGAGGGTGTTATGGATGTTAGAAACAAGATTGCTTTCAACAATATTAGATGATATTTGCAACTCTTGAAAAGTTGGTTGCAGAAGTAGTTCTTGGAATATCTCTCTCTAAATACCTATTGAAAATTGTTGTATATATCTCCGCCAATATTTTGCCATACCTAAACAAATTCATTTTTTTTTTGTTTTGATGTCATCTACTAAAGGTTGATCTCCAAGCCTCCTAAAATTTTTTTCTTTCAATCTATGTTCTCGTTTCTTACCAGCCCAATAGTCCCTCATTGCAACTTTTATCGACGCAGTGACAAGGTTCCATGCTGGGATCACTTGCGTACGTCTCATGCATTGTAGGAAAAATTGGAATATCCGGAATTGAGTCTGTGAAATATGTATTATTGCCCTGAAAACTATCCATGCTGGAATCGTCTGCTATTTTGTGCACAGACTAATCGATTAGACAAAGAACTTGATCAAACATATCACGAACAACATGAAAGACTTGGATCAGCCGCAATGTGATCAGCAAGACAAAAGTATATCAAACCAGTACTGAGAGATCTTGTGAACGCGATTAGAGAGAGAGCTAGAGTGGAAAATCTTTCAAACGTGGAGAGAGAGAGAGAGAGAGAGAGAGAGAGAGAGAGAGAGAGAGAGAGAGAGAGAGAGAGAGAGAGAGAGAGAGAGAGAGAGAGAGAGAGAGAGAGAGAGAGAGAGAGAGAGAGAGAGAGAGAGAGAGAGAGAGATGAATTGCGAGAGAGTGAGATCCAGAGCCAGAGGGAGAGAGAGAAGCCAGTGGCCTGCTGTCCCACAACAGACGTATTGTTGCTGAACAACAACGTATCATCTACGTAGAGTGTGATGATGACAAAGAATTGATTGATACCTTTGAATTTTATATTACAGTCTGCAGAGCTTGGTTCAAATTCATGATCGATCAAGAATGTGTTGATTCGTCCTTTGGGACATGAGCATAGGCGATACATCTAAATACTCTCAAATGTTTCAATAAAGGCTTGGATCCTGTCCAGACTTCATGAGGAGGTCTTTAGTTATACATCGGTTTTGCACATAAGCTGTTGTTGATACATGTTGCCAGAAAGATTTGGACAACGAAGCATGAGTAACCATGCATTTGGCAGAATCGATTAAGGTCTTATTCTTCCTTTCTTTCAGTCCATTCGACTGTGGAGAATATGAAACAACAAGCTTTTGCTTGATGTGGTTGGCAGAGTAGTAATCCTTGAGTAGTAATCATTAGAGATGTATTCACCATCGTTGTCGCTCCTAAGAGTTTTGATCTTCTTGCTTGTCTGCAACTCTGCAATTTCTTTGTATTTCTTGAAGAACTAGAAGGCTTCAAATTTGTGCATCAGAAAATATACAAACCAACAGGAGATTTGTTGTTAGGTTCGGGACATACAATACATTTGATATCAACTTCGACAATCATTCTAAAAATTCAGTTTAAAACAGTACCTCCACCTTTGATTCTATGCGAGCTGCTGTCTCCAAGGTGAAAAAACTTCTTGGTGTTGTTTAATAAACCATTCTTGATGGCTTGTTATGTGTTGTGTTGCTCCAAAATCAAGGAATCACTCCTCCGATCGTTCGACGTGGTGATGGTTCACCATGAAGGCTTCCTGCTCATCATCGTCATCTTCTTGGATCTTCTGCTTCGTGTTTGCTGCATGGGCTTGTTGATCCGACTGCTTCTTCTCGAACTTTGTTGAACTTCAAGATCTGATAAAACTGGATTTCATGGTTCATCCTCTTACAGTACTTGCAAAATAGTCTCTTTTTGCTTTGAGAAGGTTGTTGATTCTGGGTCTTCTATGACTGTTTCTGATTGTCATCGATTTGTCTGACAATTTTCTTCTTCTGTTGCTTCCTTGTGTTCTTCTTCGAGAATAATGCTTGTGAGTCACTAGTGGAGGACGAGGATGCTCCATTCCTTCTTTTCTCCTCCTACAACAACATGTTTATGACTCTAGACAATGTAATATCCGAGTGTGTGGAAATCATCATCATCCAGTTTTCATATGAGGATGGCAGGCTAGACAATAAGGTCATTACAACATCAAAGTTTTTGATCACTGAATCTATTGTTGCCATCTAGTCCAACATAGATTTATTGATGTGATAGAGAGTATTGAAATCCAACAATATTGTGGTTGGATCTAACATTCTTGATGTTGATGACATGGTTAATGATACTTTGGATGTTGATGGTGAAGGACCTTCTTCAAGTCAAAAGCCAAGGAGGACATCAAGGAAAGACAACAACCTTCAAGACTGATGGAATGTGATGTGTAGTATTCACAATGAATACTACAATGACATATCTGGTTATCCAAAGAATTTTGGGTAGATTGGCATCTAGAGACACCAATGGTGAAACGATTTGGTCAAGGTCTATGATTATAAAGATTACTTTATCTTTCAGGCTCTTCGGACGATAGTAAACAATCAGATCAGACAACAACTAGCAAATAGATTCATCAAACAGAATTGTATTGGCAAATGATTCCTCTTAATCAAATACAGTGAATTAGTTCTTATTACAGGAAGCAAACAAAACAGAGCATCAAACAAGTTCATTATCTGAACACATAGCTCATTCAAAATTGAAAGAAGTTCTGCTTATGGTTATGCTTAACAGCTTCGGCTAATTCCCTGCACACAATAATCAGAAGTGTTGTGCGCTGATGACGCCTGAAACTCCACGTTAGAGTGACTGAAATTCAGTAAAACATGAGAAATATGTGTGACGTAGACAGAGCAGTATCACAAACAGTTACAGATCATACAAAGTGTATTCACTCAATTGATAAGAGGTAATGTTGTAAGAGATGGCAGAGGGAAAGAACGCTCAAGCTTATAAAAATTGGCTCTCTTCTCTCTCTATTGATACTCATATTTGTGCAAATGCGTCAGTACAATGGCACGAAGTGTCGACCTTATAGGAACGATCACCGGCCTCAATGTCGTTTATCAACCGTTGAGTTTGAGGTGCATGATCTTGGTCTTTTACATTATATCTTGGAAATAGAAGTATTTACATCTTCTCAATCTACTTTCATTTGTCAAGAGAAGTATGCTAATTCTATTCTAAAGAGATTTCATATGGTAGATGCTAAGTCTTGTGATACACCTATGGAGTTAAATGTAAAGCTCACTGTAAGAGGTAATGAAAGATCCTTCGAGGACATTACTCTCTATAGGAAGCTAGTTGGTTCACTCATATATCTAACCATCACAAGACCTGATCTTAGCTATTGTGCTGGTAGATTAGGCCAATTTATGTAAAATATAGTGTGGAGCATTGGAATCTAGGCAAGAGATTATTGATGTACATCTCGGGATCTAGAGAGTATGGCATTCTTTATGAAGGATCGTCACCTAACCTGTTTGGATTTTCAGATTCAGACTTTGTTGGAGATCAAATGGATAGGAAATTCATTAGTGCACATGCTATTTTCATAGGTGATGAAGTTACCTCTTGGATGTCAAAGAAACAAGCTACAATCTCATTGTCATCTAGTGAGGCCGAGTACAAAGCACTTACATCATGCACAAAGGAGATGTTATGGATCAAGTCAGACGGTGAAAGATCTTCACATGCTGGATTTTTCAGAGAGTCCAATCATCTTTTGTGACAACCTATCAGCCCAAATATTGGCAAGCAATCCTATCTTTCATGCAAGGATCAAGCATATTGAGGTGGCATATCATTTTGTGAGGGAACAAGTCATGGCAATGGAGGTGGAGCTTCACATGTCTCATCAAGGGAGTATGTGGCTGATATCTTCACCACAACACTTGGAAAGGACTTGTTTACAAAGCATAGAACACCACTTGGTGTACTTTCAAAGTCTATGCTAAAACTAGTTGAAGAGGGAGTGTGAGAAATTGTCAACTAGTTCAGTTTTATCATGTCTAGTTTAAAATGGCAATTTTGGCTAATATGCGTTTTAGAGTTAGAGATAAACTTTATATTGTCAATATGGTCTAGAAATAATTGATTTACTATTTTTAGCATGTTAGGTGAGTTAGGTGAGTTGATAAGGTCACGTTTAGACACACTCTTATTGGGTGTTTTAGATGCATTGGATATAGTCTATTGTTTGGAATAGATCTAGAACCTTCCCAATGTTGATAAGCTTGGACAAGCACACCCAAATAGGGCAGGGACCTGTTATATATAGTGTACAAGCGTGGGAAGAAATTCTCTCTCTCTCTCTCTCTCTCTCTCTCTCTCACACACACACACACACACACACACACACACACACACACACACACACACACACACACACACACACACACACACACACACACACACACACACACACACACACACACACATTCATGCTTATGGAAGTGATCTCTTTGGGTTTCTATACTCATTTGTGCATTGTCTTGTTGATATCTTGAATTCTTGTGTGTAAAATGCTATTTTAAGTGGTATAATGGATCCACATGTGTGAAACTTGTTGTGATACAGCCATTGTACAAAAAGCAACATAAACTTATCATTCTTATGCTATTTTTTCAAATTCTAATTGAGTTTATAGCTTCTATGTTTAGTAGATGCTAGATTTCTACATTGTTAATGGTTTTAGATGTGCTATCTTATGTAATTAAAGATCAAAGGGACAAATTGGATCTTACTGATCTTATTACAGTATCTATTATTGGCTAATCAAGCCTGATTAATCATCTGTGTAGTCGAGCATAGACATAGCCAAATTTTTATTTGAGATTCAGTTTTTTTATGCAAATGTCTAGTACATTGTCTATTAGTCCTCATTTTTCATCAAATGAGATTGTATCTTGTGTGAATGGTTGATTTTGTTTCTACTTTTAGTTTGATATTATCTTTTATATTGTGAATCGAATACCAATTCTCATAGTATAATTGCTGATGAAATCAAAGTGCAGAAACATGGATGTCAGACACCTAAGTATTTCTGACACTTTAGTTTTATGTGACACCTTTCGGCTCAATCTAGTGTAAGTTTTGTTATGATAGATGATTCACCTTTCTAGATACATTTGATTGCTCATTATTAGGGTCTTTCGTAGTGCACACACTGAGCAACCATGATAATCAAACTTATGTTTAACTTTTTTATCAGTTCCATGTGTCATATTTTTATCATTTTACTAACAATGGTATCAAAGCTGACGTGTTGATTGTCATAGCATATCCAATCAACAAGCCACATGGACCAAACATCTTCTATCTGCCTTGTTAGAGATTTAATGGTGATGACTTCTACATGTGAAAGTATTATATGAAGATGATACTGTTGGAAAAAGATTTATGGGATGTGGTTGAAGGATCTATCTCACAACAAGATGCAGAGCTCATTTTTAAATGGAAATGGCGGAGCACTCACATTAATATCCGTGAATCTTAAGGATTCACAGATGTTACACATCAATCAAAACATTGAAACAAGCTTGGGATGCTCTCATCAATATGTATGAGACCCAAGATGCAAATACTCATCTATACTTGATAAATAAAATTTTCTCTTGCAAGATGTCAAAATCTACTTCCATTTGTGACCATGCTAATTATATTCAATCAACTCGCTATTGTAGAATCTCTTGTTTTTGACAACGATATCGTCATGACTCTCTTGTGAGTCTTCCATCTTCTTATGACCATGTCATCATATTGATCTTTGTTCAGCCAGTGTTAACCATCAAAAGGCCACATCAATTATTCTCGAAGAAGAATTTCAAAGGAATTCTTTCGGTACAAAACTATTGCACTATGTTTGAAGAATAAGCTCTATTCAAGATCAAAGAAAGGTGCATCTCATACTTCAAATAATGATACACAACATCCCCATAGTAGGATAAGTCAAAGCATCAACATTTCAAACTCTTCTGTAGGTACTGCAAGTACTAAAGACGTGAGATCAAGGATTGCAAAATTATCACAAAAAAGAACCAACAAGTTCATGCTACAGTTATTGATCAACCTGAAGACCAATCCACACAGTTATTTATGGCTGATCATGAAAAATATCAAATTTTGACTACTATATTTCGACTCAGGTGCAACTCAACATATGACATTCGATGAGATTGGTTCAAACAATTTTCTTCTTTGTAACATGGCAATTCAATTCATCTTGGAGGCTCTTGTTCTCACAAGATTGAAGGCAAATGAACAATCATCATTAGATTTAATAATGGTTCATCTCAGCTTAGTGATGATGTTGTGTATGCTCCAACTCTAACCAAGAACTTGCTTATCTATTAAAAGAATTACTGATCAAGGCCATACGATTATCTTCAATACAAAACAATGTCTCATTCAAAACAAAAAATCAAATGTTCTGGTCAAAGGATATAAAGATGGTCATTTATATACATTAAGCCATAATTTTGTTTCTTTTCATCAAAAGAAATATCTATGTCTATACCTACAATTGACAAGAATACCCTATGGCATCAATGCCTAGGACATCTCCACATGAGATCCATTATCTATATGTTCTACAACAATCTTATCAAAGGCTTAGACATCAACAAGTCTTCAACAAATTAGATGTGTGATACTTGTATTCTTGACAAGCATGCTAGGTCAAATATTTTCAAAGGCCAAGGTCACAAAGGCACTAGCATTTCTGGATCTTATTCTTTATGATTTATGTGGCCGATGCGGACCCCATCACGTGAAAGAGCACTACATTTCACTACATTTATCAATGACCATTCAAGACGGACTACTATCTATATTCAAGAATAAATCAGATGAATATTTTTCTTTCCAACAGTTTAGACATATGTATAAAAATCAGATAGTTTAAAAAATTAAGGCCCTACACACAATTGGAGGGGAAGAGTTCATCTCTAGTTATGCTATGAACACCTTTCGAAGCAATAATGAGATTCAAAGGCAATATTCTTTAAGCTATAGTCCTCAGTAGAACAGAGTAGCCGAAAGAAAGAATTGGACTCTTGTCAAGTTTGCACGATACATATTATTTGATGCTGACCTTTTGAATAAGTTACAGTAGAAATTATTGCATCTATAGAACTGTTGTAGTACCCTGAGGAGGTTTGTCAAGTACAAATCCATCTATAAATCATGTAAAGATATTTGGGTTTGTCTGCTATCACAGCAGCATGCAGAGCAAGATTTGCACTATACTTAATTCTTCAGGATCTAACTTTCTAGCCTGGAAAGTTAAGACATCTTTGATACTCAAGGGCAAAGAACTCTTCCCTTGGGTGGATGGCACAGAAGAAATGCCTACGACAACAGGCAAGGAGCTACGCGAATGGAGGGAGAAAAACGACAAGGCAGTAGTAGCCTTGCTATCATCTTCCATCGAAGATAGCCTTACACTTGACCTGGCTACACTCTCCAAAGCTAAGGAGATGTGAGATGCACTGCTCACAAGATTTCAGATGAAATCAAGAAGTCAGATTATGATGCTGGAAGATCAGCTGATGAATGTGCAGAGGGATGGAAAATACCTCACCTCTTTTGTAAGAAAGAAGGCAAGACTGGTAGCGAAGACAGCCTCATGATGAATTAGATGAAGAGGTCTACATGGATCAACTCCCAGGATTTGTCTCGAATTCACTTCTTGACTATTTATGCAGAATGCATTGAAGCATCTACGGTCTGAAGCAATCAGCCCGACAATGGTACAAGAAGAAGGATCAGGCCCATAAATCATTGGGATTCAAGCCTCTGTTGGCTGACTCCAATGTGTATGTCAAAGTTACAGATGGGTAGATCATCATAGTGACTGTTTATGTGGACAACACTCTGATACTTTGCAGGAGTGAGCAGCTAATTGCTGAAGTAAAGACAGACATCTCGAAGCATTTCGAGATAGTGGATCTGGGAAAAGCCAGGTGTTACCTAGGCTTACAAATTGAAAGGGACTATGAGGGAGGCAAGTTATACCTTCACCAGTCCAGATACACCCAGAAGATCTAGAGGACTTTGGGATGCTGAACTGCAAAGGAGCGAACACTCCAATGCTTTCAAGGATGGTGCTAACAAATGACGACTGTCCAAAGACTGAGGAAGAAAGAGAACAGATGCGGCTCACACCCTACAGGAGGCTGATAGGTTCACTGATGTATCTTGCAGACAACACACATCTTGATATTGCTTATGTAGTATTCAGGATGAGCCAATTCTGCATGAATCCAGGCTCGACACATTGGAAGGTTGCAAAACAAATTTTGTAATATCTTCAATTAACGAGGGATTATGTCTTGTGTTATTGTCGTGGTGCAGGTCTCAGGATACTTTTCTGCAATGATGCTAGCTGGGCATCTCTCAGGGACGACTGTAAAAGCATCTCAGGAGGATGCACCATAGCATCAGGAGCAGGAGTTCAATGGGTCAGCAAGAAACAGACCATTGTAGTCCAGTCGTCCTGCGAAGCAGAGTACGTAGTAGTATTGAAGATGGCCAACAAAATAATTTGGCTAAGGCAGTTCCTGGACAAATTGGGCGAAACAAGGAACGAGCCATTGGTCTTGCAGATGGACAACACCTCTGCGATACATCTGACAAAAAATCTTGTGTTCCACTCAAGAACGAAGCACATTGCGATCAAGTATCACTTGATTAGGGATCTGATTGAAAGGAAGATGATGCAAACCACCTTCATAGGAACGAAAGATATGGTTGCTAACATCTTCACTAAAGCTCTGGACAAACGACTCTTTGAGAGGCAAAGGAGCAGTCTCAGGATCATAAAGCTACCATGCTTTGAGAGGGAGCTGAAGAAACAAAGTGTTTCTGATTACAAAGCCTTGCTAGCTTTCAACCCTTCACTTGATTAAGATGTTCGCGAACTCGAACATCTGGAGACACGAAACACGAAGAGTTTCGCAAACACGAAAGTCAACGGAGACAAAGACGAACGGTTCTCGAACACGAAGGATCCACGAACGAGATTCCTTTGTGGTACAACAAGAGAGAAAGGCAGACGAGGTAAACGAAACCAACGGTGGAAACGAAACTCATTCTGTCCTCACACTCCAAGGAGTACCACCAGAGATCACGCAAGTAACCAGAAGTACAGAGATCTGACCTGATGGCATGACGTTAGCAGATACTTCATAGGTCGTGGCTAATCTGCCACTCTTGTAATACTCTGATTAGTTGTAGATGTATAATCACTCTAATCTTAGGTCTAAATATAGAAACCGTACTTACTAGATAATACTTGACATATATCAGAACAGGATATACAGAGTGTAACTAAGAGAAGAGACACTAAAGAAGTCTGATGTTAGTAAGCAATCAAGACGAACAAAGACAGAAGCTCCGCCTGCGTGCGAGAAGATAATTTTGTCTAGGATTAGAAGATCCAATTGTCCACTAGTGAAGCAAGAAGACTACTCGTGAGAGAACCGTGCTTCTCTCACGCCAACGCACTGCATGGATTCGCATGTAGTGCCCTGAAAAAATCAGAGAAAATCAACATAGATTATTTTCTAGTTGTGTCTGAACTTGGATGTTGAATGCTTATGGTGTTTATTTCGTATGTCTGAGTTTTCTTGTTCCCTTTGAATTTCGCACCTTGGTTGAAATTAAGTCGAATGCTGTATTAATTTTATGAACGTAGATCAGTAGTAACTGACTACTCTCTGGAGGATTGTAGGAGTGTTTCAGCTGGCAGTGCCCAGCGAACGCATCTGAACTCCATCCGAATCTTGAAAGAGAATCGCGACTGTTTCGTGAATTTTCTTCCCTAGATTCATTACACGTATCAGAGCATTTCACGATTCTCATCAAGTGCTTGTCATGCCCATTAATTTCTCAATAACTCCACCTTAATCACTACCCAGCCACTTCTCTAGCTTGTGGTTTGGGTATTTCACACACAACACTAAGGCATGTCCATCTGTCATTAAACCCATTTCACACAAGAGTGTTGAGTGGGAGAGAATCATGATGGTGGTCATTGAAAAATTGTTACGTACTCTATAACAAAATTGCATCTTTATGAAAGAAAAAATGTTCAGTAAACTCATCCTATAAGATCAAATACAAGAGAGCAATATAATGTACACAAATGAAACGGGATATTGCATTCAACTAAGTAGAAGTGAACAACATAGAGAACCTTTTATGAGGAGGGTCCACGGGCATAAAAAATGATCATCGGGTATAAACCCACATAGACCCCTCTAATTCCCATATGTAGGCTTGTCTCGCATGATTTTGTGAGAACAGTAAAAGAGAACATTTCCAGTCTTGGTGTCCATTTCAGGGACTGTGGTTATCTTAGGGAGCTGGGCACGCTTATGGTCTCCTATAAAAAGTTTGATGAGCTAGAGTTGGAGGTCACCCAATATGATTTGCAGCAGTGGTGTGGTGTGAGGTCAATGTCGAGTTCACTCGCAAAACTGCCAGATTGGCAATTCATTTCAGGAAAAAAGTTTATTGTTTGGGATGGTAATCATGGAGTTGTCGCTTGGATGAAGATAATCAGAGAAGGTACAATTATTAGGAATCGGATATTTCAACCAGTTGTTAGTTATCATTGCAACATACAACCCATCTTTACATATTCAAAAAAATGACATGTAGAAGCAATTTTTTTATGGATGTTCACCACAAACAGTTGTATGGGTGATGGTGGATAGTCTCGAGACAATGTTTCCTCATACGTGGAATCATGTTGGATTGTCTAAGTGGAAAAGAAGAAACATGTCGTGGTGGGTCAGATAGAGCTATTTTTATACTTTACAATTTTGAGTAAGTTTGTTAAATAGCAATAAGCTATTTTTAGCAGCACTCATAAGTGACTCTAATGGATGTTAATATCGATAGTTGCTAATTAGTTTTATTAAAATGACAATTTTTTGCCATATTGTAATGATGAAATGTACTTTATATCATGATTAATAAAATATGCCCATGTACCTTTAAAGCATTGTCTGAAGGCTAAGGGACATACAAACAATGACAAGCAAAGTTCAGTTCAAGCCAAATTAAGCAAAGCAGCTAAAAATTGACAATTGAATCAGTGACCGTGCAAGGTAATACCGTTTTGAAGGTTAAGAATGTCTTTTATGAATTGGGACCATGACCTTATTATCAGGTCCAGAAGGATACTACAAAGTAAAATACAATTGGTAAGCTCAAAATCGTTTGAACAGTAACTAACAACAATTCTTATCGACGACAATTTGGACTTCAAGCTGTAACCAAGAATGGAGTAACATTTTAATTTCCAGTTGTTGGTTTTGATCATTAGCATTTCAATTGGATTTTCATTTAAAGTGTATGAAAATCATTTCATTTACATTTCAGTATGGAATATTTAGTAGAATCTCCATTCACACATTAGTAAATACTATAAGTTCATAACTGCCTAAACTATTTCCATATATATTTCATTCGTAAGATTACATGAACATTCACACTTAATTTGATTAAATCATTGAAAAATATTGACTATATTTTTCAATGGTCTTGTCATGCTATGATATGTGGTTTTTAGGATATATATAGATACTATGTATAGCTCCAATGGCGTTTTTCAACCACTTGGAGCAATAGCCTTCCCATATTTTTCAATGGGTTAACGATAGTTTGATTATTATGCTTTAATTTTCAAGTATATTCATTAGGTATTACAAATTACTTATACTGAAGAATTTATAATAACATTTTTTTTTAAAGTCCCTTTTTCTTAGTTCCAATAGATTCTATGTTTTGTGAGAAGCAATTTACCTTTTTGAATCATTCAAATTTGAGTTATGGATTGAAAGTTATAGCCCTTTAAAGATACATAGTAATTTTAGCTCTTTTTAAGCGTATAGAATTTAAATTTTTCATTTATTGGCTGTATTTTGCTACAGACTGTAATTCTATAAATTATTGCAGACATAAAAAATATAAGTTTTACTGCAGACCATAAAGCATATAAACATAATTTTATTGTGTTAACCATTAAGTATAAATAAATGTTATATCTATTTATTATTTTATGCATAGCCATTTCAGCAATAAACATCATAACATTCACTCAATTTTTATTTTATTTTATTTATGAAGTGAATTAAGAGATGGGTAAAAAGGAAGAAATAACTAATGAAAATCACCTCAATCTCAAGAAATGTCTTCCAGCTAAGGTCAGGTCTTTAGCAGGTATTTTGCAGACATACCTTTAACTTCATAAATTGCCGATTCCAAGGTATCTTTGACAGGTTGTCTCTTCCAATTTCATGTGAATGGACTAGGTAGCGAGCGTGAGCAAGCCCGCTACCTGCTGTAGCATGCAGCCTTCATGCACCGAGCCGTCCTGCGGCGAGATGCATTGAAGGCTGCGTGCTACATGGTAGCAGGCCTGCTCAAACCTGTTACTTGTTGTAATTAAAATTTGGGACTTTCAATTGAAAAGCCCAAACTAATATGAGTTTAAACTTCTCCTATGTGATTCAATAAAAATCTGCCAACTCTTAGCTATGAGCCCAAATGACAATTAAGATTCTTGGGAGAGAGGGAGAGGTAGGAAGAGAAGATACATCATAGCTTATAGGGGAGGTGGATCGCGGGTACTAGAGATGAGGGAGAGAGAAAGAGAGATAGGTAAGGCGGTGAATGGGAGGTGAATAGGTATAAGAGATGAGGGAGAGAGAAAGAGAGATAGGTACGGCGGTGAGAGAAAGAGAGATAGGTACGGCTGAGAGAGAGAGAGAGATTGAGCGCTGAGTGCGCTGAGTGAGAGTGAGAGTGAGAGAGAGAAGCATCAGCGGATGAGTGAGGGATCAGATGGGGAGCGGCTGACTGTGACGGAGAGAGAGATAGATGCACAGATTTCAGAGATGAGAGATGAGAGATGAGAGAGAGTGTGAAACTGAGCGCTACCTGTGTGTGAGAGAGCTACCTGTGTGTGAGAGAGAGAGATGTGTGTGTGAGAAAGAGATAGGCAGCGAGCAAACAGGTGAGAGCAGGAAGAGAGAGATCTGTACAGCGAGACAGTATGAGTGATTTCCAACGCAGACTAAAAGGAAGAGGTATGGCTGTCCATTGCAGTCAGATCAGCAAGAGAGCATTATATCTGTCCATCGCAGTCAGATCAGCAAGAGAGCTATGAGTAAACGCAGATCTGCATGAGATGCTTTCTTTACGTAATCCTTTTCCAAAATCAATAAACCTATTCTCCATTCTTCAGATAACACACGAATTCAACAACGTTCTTTCAAGACCTTTGTATTCATAATCACCATTGGAAGAAAACAAAACATGCAACAGAAAACTCCCTGTTCTCTTCACCATCAGAACACTAGAATGTTCTCTCCCACTTCAAACCAGAATGCTCCCTTTCTTCCTACAAGAATCCTCCTCTCCCCTCCGCTCCCTCCCACGACCTGTGTGAGGGAGAGAGAGAGAGAAAGAGAGAGATTACCAACTTCTCATTTCCAAACATCATCCTGTAGTCCATGGTGTAACTGTCTCCAACGACTATGAGAAGGGCCCTTTCTTCAAAACCTACTTTCAATAAAGCTTATAGCACATTTCATTTAATTTCTTTGTTTCAGTTTGAAAACCATTACATGAATACTATTAACCATTACATGAATACGATTTTGGCCTCTCAACATAATTTTGAAATTGATCAACATGGTATATTTCGTCGTTCCCATCGATTTGACCTTGTCAATTATTTTCTTCCACGACACATGAATGATATGATGAGGAAGAGACCATGGCAGTAGTGTGAATATCGCACTTGTGCACGCGGGAGAACTGAACCAAAACTAACTATCAAAATGGCGCAGAAGATGGATATGTACGACAGACAGATACAGGATATCGCACTTGTGCGCGAGTAGGTATAGTTGCAAGCAAACGGACAGCGATGAGCGTGCACAAAAGCGATATGTCGCAAATTTCGAGAACGCAAAAGGTAAAAAATTATTTGGTTTTCGTGTCATTTATGCTAAATTTTTGCACGTGTGGTCAACGGACTTATGACACGTGTCTACTTTCAATTCGACAATAGGTGCAGGCACGTGTGAGATGACACCTGCACACATGTGAAATGACACCTGAACACGTGTCGCGTGTTCATTCGATTGCTCATAAACACGTGTCGCTCTCACATTCGATCGTACAAATCCCACACGTGTAATGTGACAGGGTGACATGTGTCGCTCGCGCATTTGTCCGTACAACTACCACACGTGTGACAGGACGTTCTTTCGCACGTGCGAACCCCGATATAAAATCACAAATTTTGATAAATTTTTTTCACTTTTTTTTTTTCGCTCCACATATTGCATTTGTGCGCACCCTTCACAATCGAAATTCCTCCTACTGCCTTCCATGCGCACAGGTCCAATACGTCTACCTACGTGTCACCCCATATCGCACTTGTGCGTCTTTCCTCAAATCTAATCGTTCTCTCTGATATTCGGCTCGCATAGGTCCGATATACCATACATTATGTCCGTACATAGCGGTCCTTTGCGAGTTCTTTATCATCCCTTCCTTCTCATCCTAACCTTCACACACAAGTCCGCTATCACATAGTTCACGCCCATGGATAGGAGAAAGCAGACAAGGAGAGACTTCTTCTCTCCTGGCTCATCCTCATCTCCTGCAGTTGCCATGACACCACCTGCTAGACCTAGAACACGCAACCGCAGCAGGTGGCTCTCTGAGATACGCAAGTATCAGAGGTCAACAGCTCTATTGATCCCAAGAGCTCCATTCTGCCGTGTTGTCCGGAACATAACAAAAAATAATCTCGGACAGCACGTTAGATTCACACCGAGTGCTCTTCAGTGCCTTCGGGAGGCTGCTGAAGATTATATTAGCCTTTTTTTTGAGGATTCTCTTTTGCTTGTCATCCATACTAAGAGAGGTACCATAATGCCCAAGGATTTTCAGCTTCTGATGAGAATGAGGGATAGGTACTGTAGGTTACATGTATCTCAGCCTGCTGCTCCTAGACCAACTCTTGTAGATAGGACTCATCTTCCTACGAAGCGTCCTAGGAAGCAAATAGCCCCCAAGCGTGCTCCTAAGAAAGTGAAGCCTAACCCTTCAGATTCTGTGAAGTCTATCCCAAAATCCATTGTACATAATGCTGTGCTGTAAATATAGCTACCTCTGTTTTGGATACTCCTATAATTGTTGTAGATACTACACATCCACCTCCTCCTCCTCCTCCCAATTTCTATACATATATAGATTCGGATGATTATCTTAAATTTGAGAAAGACATATCGGATGCTATAGATACAATTGGTACTCCTTTTTATTTTAGACTAGATGAACTTGATTTTAGTATTAATTTTAGAGTTCTAGATTGCCTGGATTTCAAAGATAGACGGACTTCTATCAGTGATCCTGTGATAGAGTCTGGGTTGACACTCTTGCAATTTGACATTGCAAGAGATTCATCAAACGAGTTGCTGGTGCTGAGTAACTTTCTGCTCCAGGCCTTCAAGGAGAATAATGACACATTGTCACAGTGTCTGACAA
Source organism: Diphasiastrum complanatum (assembly GCA_029204225.1). Classification (NCBI taxonomy): domain Eukaryota; kingdom Viridiplantae; phylum Streptophyta; class Lycopodiopsida; order Lycopodiales; family Lycopodiaceae; genus Diphasiastrum; species Diphasiastrum complanatum. The sequence continues at coordinate 21,241,242 of CM055096.1, read as the reverse complement.
GTGGATTCACACCAGCAACAAAGTATCTGGTCATTCCTTATCATAGCAAGTAAGATACATTGAGTGCTTCTTCCTGTTTTATGCATTAACATTGACATTTTCAATTTAAATAGTTCTCAGAATTGCCGCTAAAGTACTTTCAATCTTATTTTGCAGTGACCATTGGTGTTTAAACCTGATCTCTATTAAGAGATCTCTAAATAATATTATTAAATGTTCTTGTGTCAAGATGAATTCGGTGAGAAATACGCATAAGGATGTAGATATATACATAATTCTTACAGACGTTCCTCATTCTGTGGACTGGCAAATCATCAGCTTGGAGGTAAACTTTGTCTTTCTTAATAGCATTTTGAAATCAGTCTTCTAATGAAATATTTTCAATCTAATTCATTCTGTTTCATAATTGATTTCTTGTGTGCAGAGTTATTTTGCAGTCACCCTAGCAAAATGATTTATTCAGTTGTGGGTGGTACACATTGTACAATGCCAAGTTCTTTTTTGAGTGGTTCATCCTTCAACAAGATGTTGATATTTCTAAGGTAATAAATTTTGTTTATTCTTATTTTGAAATCATGATTAATTTTCTATTTTGGTGATGTTATTGGCCATTACTAGTACATGAATGTTCTATTTTGCAGTTTACACTTCCTGAGTACACATCAGCCAGGTGTACAGATTTAGACAAGAAATTATCCTGAGTATATTGGCTAGGGTAAGGCTTCAGCCTCCCGTTATTGATGATGGTGCAAGTTGTACTAAATTAAGATCAGAACAAATATAGATAGCATAGAACAAAAATACATGTATAGACTTCATAGAAAAATATACATTGATATATCAAATGCTGTATCAGTTTATGAATTCGGAAGCACAAAATACATGTATAGATGCCCAACTTGGGCTTTCATTTATTGAATGAAAGGGTGTATACACAAATTTTTACTAAAGTTTATTTGAAACTATTGTTCTCCCACAATGGTGATTGTTGTAGGTAGATCTTTGCAACACGTTATCAGCTCCTGTCTTTTTCGCATCTGTGACATGGCAAATATTAGTGAATGTGCAATTGTAAATGATGACATTTTCTATTATTTTGTTCTATTTTGAAATGGCAATAAACATAAAGTACTTAAGAGTCTTCCGTTGATGATAAATCTGAAATATATTGGTAGATTGATTTGTAATAGCATGAGTTTTGTTATGATAAAATCAAGCTTCCAGTGCTCTTCCACCTCAACCATAGTCAAATATTCCTCATTGTAGATAATGCTTATCTCCATTCGGTTTGTGTGACCATTTAGTTCAAAGTCTTGATCCAGTGGTAGCCATGTACCTATAATTTTCTTGTATCTCTGGTAGCTAAATGTGAGATCGAGCATTTGCTTTTCGATATGATAACAAAAAATCATTGAGGACTTTTTAATCCTGCATTCTATGTCATTATTTATGTTACTATCCCAACCTTGATCCATGAGATCTGACAAAGTCTCATCTGATAAATCCTTGCAAACAAATAAAGTTGGTGTCCTACAAACACTAGCACTCGAGAAAAAATCAACAAATGTATGCAATGAGATAAACCAACTTAGGTGAACAATTTTCGAGTCTGTGCTTATCTTCATAGCATTTTTAATATCAATGAGTAGCTTGCATCTCAAGGATTCAGAAACAATGCTGTCAGGAGTAGGCCACTCATCACTTTGAAAACTAGGCAATGGAATTGCTTCGAACTTGCCAAAACCTCCATCTGTTTGTGGCGTATATAAAGATTCATAAAAATAGATACCACAATCTGCAAGTTCCTTTGGACTTCTTCCTCTGTATCGTAGCTTTCCAACATCAGAGTGAATCACCTCTAATATTCCTGCAAGTGATTGTGCGGGCTCCCATTCACTTATGCATGATGGATATAAATCTGAAAGAAAAAAACAATGTTGAAGCATTTAAATCATAATCTGAAGAGTATCAATAAAGGAAATCACCTATGATTGCTGTAGAGTGCATCTGTTTTGATATACTTACAATTACATTTTTGATGATCATGAGGATTGATATCATGTACTTTGATTTCTGAATGCATATATACATGTTGCACTAAGACTTTTGATATCGATTGACCTCCCAGAGTAGTCTTAAACTCCAAAATTTTTGCTTTCCAATAAGATTTGTAAGTCATTTTTGCTCTTTTCTTTTGTCAAAAATTGCCCTTTGATGATGGATGCTGCAATACCCATGAGTTCTTCGTATATTTTGTTGGCTTCCAGTTATCAGCTTCATCTTTCTCATTGTAAAGAATCACAGAATCGATTGTAGATCCGGGTCTCCTCGCCATTGCTATTTTCAAAGCTTGGGCGCCAAAAATCTCTCTGCTATGTTACTTAATTTTAATTTTTGTATCACACTTAATCTAATGTGAATGCCAACATAGTCATAGTTATTGCGTATACCATATTTTATGTAACTGTACATACTATGTTTCTATAACTGTAACTAGTACAGTTAAAAAGTTTCATTATACTAACCAGCATAGTAAAGTAAATTTAACTTGAGATATTGACGTCAGACAGATTAGCACGTGTCGGACAGGAAGAAGAAACCAATGGGATACGTCCATGCTGCCCGGACACAAATTTCAAAGTTTTCTATATTGCATTTTTATTTTTTAGCTAATTTGAACTACGTTACGTAGATTTCAAATCTGTGCATTTTGATTGGGCCTGGTGACGGTCGAAACTAAAGAGAAAAAATAAAAGTATCTTTACAAAGGATCTTTTTGATATTGAGAACTCCTCTAATGTCTATCCTCCATTTCCTATTTGAATTGACAGTAGCGTGAAGATCTCATGGCCCTTTTCTTCCTTTAATCTAGGAAATGTGAATTTGTTGAATTTTACATCTCGACTTGACACAACTTTCTTCGAGGTTGGGTTGTAGAATCTGTACACTTGCGATCCATTCGAGTAATCGATCATGATTGTTTGCCCTGAGTTTTCATTGAGCTTGCTTCTGTTTTTTTTTGATATGTGCTTGTATGCTGCACATCCGAACACACGTACGTATGACAGATCAGACTTATTACATCTCATACGGTGTCTTGTTTTCAGGACTGTCGTCGTTGATAGTTCTGCAGGTGTACTGCTGCAGCAATTGCCTCAGCCCAAAATTGACTCAACAACTGAGCTTGTGTTATCATGCATCCAGCCTCTTCGACTAGCGTCTTGTTTTTTCTTTCTATGACACCACTATATTCTGGTGTATATTAGGAGTGAATTTATTCTCTATTTTTTGTTCTTGGCAGAAGCTTGAAAACTCCTTGCTTTTGTACTCACCTCCATTGTCAGACCTGATGGTCTATATCTTCTTCGAGGTGTGTCTCTCTACAAATGCCACGAACTTTTCGAGAGAGTAAAATACTTCAGACCTTTTCTTTAAGTAATAGATCATTGTCATCTGGTTGTAGTCATCAATGAACGTCAAGAAATACCTTGACCTTGAGAACGAATCAACTTTCATTTGTCCACAGACATCTGAGTAGATGAGTTCAAGAACTTCCTTGGCTCTTCTTCTCTCATGTACAAATGGACTTCGATGTTGTTTGCCCTTTTGGCAGGCCTCACAGAATTTAGTGTCGGGTATGGATATCTTCAGACTTGTGACAATCTCCTTCCTGCTCATGTCATACATGCTTCTCATGTTCAGATGATACATTCTTCTATGTCAGAGTTGATTTTCACTTTTTGATTCATTTAGTATGCTATCAAAACTACTGATTATCTTTTCTTAGTACAAGTTACCTTCTCTGGATCCAATTGTCAACAACTTGTTTGTTCTTATCTCGATCATCTGGCATGTATTGCCATCGAACAGGACTCGAATTCGGAGACCTGCCATCTTCGAGACTAATAGCAAGTCTCTTTTCAGTGAAGATACATAGATTGCTCTTGGCAACTCTTCTTGTCCCGATAATGTTCGTAGTTGAAGAGTCCCGATGCCTTTGACATCGTGTCAGCTCTCGTCACCTAGAATCACTGCTTTGTTGTTGTTGAGTTCTCTATAGTTGATCAAGATTTTCTTGTTGCAGGTAATGTGTGAAGTCGCCCTTATATTCTGACTATGTAGATTTGTTTGATCTAAACTTTTGATTTTTTTTTCGAATATAGAGCTTGAGTATCCGACCTTGAGCACCCCCCCCCCCCCCCCCCCCAAATTTTCAGCTACCACACTCTTTTGCATCCGTCGCTCTGATGCCCGATGACATCTGCCATTTTTTTTTTAAATTCGAGTTCTCGACTTTGTCATCATTTTTTTTCAAACTTTTCACCATTTTTTTTCGAATTTTTCTTTATCATTTTCATTAATTTTTTGAGCTTTTCACCATTTTTTTGAGTTCATTTTTATCATTTTCACCAATTTTTAAGTTGGTTCCCATTTTTCAAGCTTTTCACTATTTTTTTAACATTTTCACCATTTTCAAATTTTCGAATTTTTCGCGATTTTTTTTGAGAATTTTCGAGTTTTCTCGAGGATTTTGGACCATTTTCACGTTTTTCTAGATTTTTAAGTTTTTTTGAATTTTTTTGAAGAGTTTCGAGTTTTTCCCAATGAGTTTTCAAGAATTTTCGAGTTCTTTTTTGATCTTTTTGAGTTTTTCTGAATTTTTTTGATGATTTTTTAGGCTATTTGTCAATGATTTTCGAGAATTTTTCAGTTTTCTGAATTTTTTGAGTTTTTTCCCAATGAGTTTTTCGAGGCTTTTCGAGTTTTTTTTCTGGAATTTTCTAAATTTTTTTAAATTCTTCTATTTTTTATCTAAAAAAATTTCGACTTCTTCTAAATTTTTTCGAATTTTTCTCAATGAATATTTCTTGGATTTTCGAGCTTTGTTGAAGTTCTTTCAAGTTTTTTTCGAGTTTTTTCGCGTTTTACTTGTTTCACGTTTTTTTGAAAGATTTTTCACGTTTTTTCAAGTTGTTTCACGCTTCTCTTGTTTCGCATTTTTTTCGAGTTGTTTCGAGATTTTTCAAGACTTTTCGAGTTTTTTTCAAACAGTTTTTCGTGGATTTTTCGAATTTTTTTGAATTTTTTTGAGAATTTTTGTGTTCTTCCCAATGATTTCTTCAAGGATTTTCGAGTATTTTTGAGTTTTATTCTGAATTTTTTCGCGTTTCAAATTTTCGTGAATTTTTGGGTCCAAGTTTTTCAGATTTTTAGTTCGTGAGTTTTAGGATTTCGGATTTTTGACGTTTTTCATTATTTTCGGGATTTGATCTTCGAGGATTTTTCATTTTCATTTTCGAGATCTTCACGTTTTAGAGTTTTTTTTTTTTTTGAGATTTTCCGTAATTTTTCTTCTATATTTTCGTATTTTTTTTGAAATTTTTTGAGATTTTTCAACTGTTTCGCGTTTTTTTTTTGAATTTTACGTTTTTTTGAGATTTTTTTGTGATTTTTTGAGTTTTTCAAGTTATTTCGAATTTTTTGAGATTTATCGGAATTTTTTTTATTTTTTCGAGATTTTTGAGATTTTCACGTTATTCGAGTTTAGGGGATTTTTGCATTTTTGAGAATTTCATTTTTTGAATTTTTTTCGAGTCTTTTTGGTTTTCTAGGGTTTCGCATTTTTTAGGGTTTTGTCAGGTTTAGGGTTCTTTCGGGAATTTTTCGGGTTTTTTCGAGAAACTTTCGCATTTAGAACGGGTTTTTTAAGTCTCTTTTGGGTTTTTTTTCACGTTCTTTCGGGAATTTTTCTCGTTGTTTTGGGAAATTTTTGTATTTGTGAAGGTTTTTTTTGATTTTTTGTTCAGCTTTTTTTCAAGTTTTTGTTCGGGTTTTTTTGTGAATTTTTGGATTTTAATTTTTGAAGCATTTTCGGATTTTCGTTTTAGAGTTTAGAATTTTCAATCCTAGATTTTTTCGACTCCTGATTTTTTTTCCACCCCTTATTGTTTCGATATCTGATTTTTTCGAGTCTTTATTTTTCGAGATTTTGTTTTTTTTCGAGCCCTTGATTTTTCGATCTCTTATTTTTCGAGTTTTATTTTTCAACTTTGTTCTTCAGTCCATTATTTTTTGACCCCTTATTTTTCGATCCCTTATTATTTTTTTGAGCCATTGTCATTTTTTTCGACCCACATTTATTTTTTTTGACCCATGTTATTTTACGCCCGTTTCCATTTGACACCTATCTTGCATCAGACGTCCTTCTCAGTTTGCATTCGACTCACTCCACCTTCACTTGCATCCGCCAACCATATGCATCCGCCACACATTTGCATCCGCCAATACATGTTGTTGCATTCTACCCTGTATTCTCTTTGCATTTTACATTTGGCATCCAAGCTTCATAATACAAGAGATGGGCTATCTCAGTTTCTCACCATTGCTCAGATTTTCATGTTTGATTTGACATATCAATCATATATGAAAAACAATCAATATAGAATCCCATATTGCTAATCTGATTCTGGTGTAAGATTCCGTCAAAGACAAACCAGTCTAAGACAATTCCATTCATGACCAAACATATCTGAGGTTGTAATCAACAAAAGATCCGACCAACCTCTAAACTGTTACTAGAGTTACATCCGACCACTCACCATATTTTATATCTGACTTTTTAATCTCTCGTCACATCCGATTTTGTGTCTGATGCTTGACTAATTCATATTGATTGCCATACATCTGATGACCACTTTCCTATCTTACATCCGATGGTCCGTATACTACCAGAACACCCTGACCATCAAAACCAAGGTTCTTTAGCCGACTGTTTTTGGACCAACCCTCTTTCACAAAACTCTTCAACCGAATCTTCACTAAAGAACTCAAACCGAGTCTCCTCGACCGAGAGATTCAACCGAAGTTTTTCCACCATAGACACTATTTGGCATTCACTCTCTAATACATGAAATTTTTGTTTGCCAAGTACTCTGCATTTATCGACTCTCTGTAAATAGCAAGTCATAATTGTAGAATATCTCAAGAATGAATTTTTTGTTTATCTATCCATCTCTAGATCACCTTGTAGAGAGTTTAGGATATGTGCATATCCAAGTCTCTGAGAGATCCATGTCAATTCACAGTTGAGATATTGGTCTTCGAGTCAACTACAACGAAATTGTTAAAAATTTGGTCCACATGTTTCCACTAAGTCCTCCACCAAATATTCTACCTGAGTGCCACGACCAAGTGCTTTCACAAAGTGCTACAATCACCTCGACTTCTGCCCAATCTCGTGATCAAGCTTCAACAACATCTTTCAACCAAGGGATTCTAGCCGAAACAATTAACCAAAGACTCAACCAACTGCATCAACCGACAGACTAGCCAAATGAGTCCTTCATTCAATGTAAGTCCAGCTTGGATACTATCAATGATCCAAAGCTATCAGCTGCATGTGCAACAGTGAGACAATGTTCATGAAGAGGGAACGCAGATTGCAGACTAGATCAACAAGACCAGACGAACATCACCTGCCACTTCCTCAAACAGCTACAGCTCATGGATACTCAACAGCCATAATCTCCACAAATGCAATCACCTGCTGCTACAAGATCCAAGCCCCATCACCAACTAGGACATTCCAACTACTGACATCCTCCCCTCGAATCTAACAAACAGTTGATTCTGTGGTAGCATTCCAACACCCGCCATAGGCAACAAATTCAGGGGAGGGAGAAAGGGAGCTACCTGCAACCACACAAGCAGAAGATACACTTGTAGTTGATCCCACTCAAGAAGACAAAGATTAAGAAGACAAACGGGCAATTCAACGAGATTCAACCAGGAGAAGCACCCCAGTCATAAACCTTGGGTTTCGAACACCAAAAAGTTGAAGATCCTTAAGGAGGGGGAAGTACAAGAATTGGGAAATCAATCTTCTCCGTCAACCACTCCTACATCTACATCATCCACATTCCATCATCCAATTCTCTTGCCACAATATCTATATCTACTTCCATGTCTGTCATATCATCCATATCATCTACCAATATCACTACCACCACAACTTCCATTATCAGAATACTACCACTACCACCACCTTACCATACATCTTTCTGTTATTCCACCATCTCACCATCATCTATTTTCAAACCCTGGTAGTCTTACCGAGGCAGCTAAAAGGTAATTATAGTGCCTTGTAGAGACCAACTACCACCTACATTGGTTGGTCAATCAAAAAGAAATCAGGTGAAGCTGCAAGAAAAGATAATACAAAATAAAGAAAAAGAATCAAAGGGATCCAACTGAGAAGGCCAATACAAAAGAAAAGATCAAAAAGCACGACAAGATCTTGGCCTTGTCTCAACAAATAACGGATCAAAGGAAAAGATGGAGACGACAATGGACCTGCAAGATAAAGTGAGCTTCATACCAAGTAATTAGTGATCAAAGCTCGACACTACAAAGATTTGAAGCTACAATTGTGTCACCTTCCACCAAACCCCTCATCATGTTCCCTACCTTCATCAACCTATCCATTCCAATCTGCTACTACCACCATTTCATAACCTCCTTGAAGACTGATATTCCAAGGTTTGTGCGACCTACAAATTGAAGGTTCTCCACTTCTCATCGAGACAAGCGTGTCGATGAGGCCGAGACTTCGACTGGAAGAAGAATTGAGGAAACACCCTGAAGCAGAAGGAGAATACAAAGAGTGCCAAGACAATTCATGATTATTTGGCAAGGCCTACAAGGGAGATGTTTGAGAAATCCAAAGAAAAGATTCAAAGGCAATTTTCATAGGACAATATGTTCAGATGATCGAGAGCCGCTATACGAACAAGCTTATACCAGTGATTAGGCCTTATTTGGGACCCATTCCGTTAGGCATAAGAACGAGATTCATCACATTCGAAGCCATCGGATAGGAGATAAGCTACGAGAAGTCCCTTGACAAAAAGAAAGCTGAAAAGAACAAGTAGGATACTCTCAGTTATGTAGGGCTATCCTGATAATCTGCTGCGACTTTGAAGTGTTGTCAAGAAGCGTGACGTTATCAACTAATAAGTTGTTGGTTTTACGTAGGCAAATGCGAATCCATGCCTTCCCAAGAATCAAGCGTCAAAGCTGAGGCATTGTAGTGGGACTTGAAACACTATAGGGGGAAGATAATGTTAGTTGATGCCATTCCCCTGACATGTCGATGCAGAGTCTCATCACCCAAAAAGGGTTTCAAGAAGAGATGAAGTTGAGAGCCGAGTCAAAGAGCACGATAATTATTAGTGCTAGGCTAAAATGTATAGTTGTGAGCCCCCATGGTACATCCCGAAAGATGGATAGCCATGTGAGAGCTAGCAATTTAGACTAATCTCAATTTGAGTTATGTTTTTAATAAGGAGACCTCCTATTATCTAGTATGTTCATAGATTCTCACTGAATCTGTGAACATGATTCTTTTTCGTTCTTCTGTGCTTCGTTCTGGAATGGAACACGGGATCTTTTGTCAGGTGTATTGCAGAGGTGTTGTCCATCTACAAGACCAGAGGATCATTCCTTGTTTTGCCCAATTCGTCTAGGAACTGCCTTAGCCAAATTATTTTGTTGGCCATCTTCGTTGTTGCTACGTACTCTACTTCGCAGGATGACGGGGCCACAACGGTCTACTTCTTGCTGACCCAGAGAACTGCTGCTCCTGATGTAATGGTGCATTCTCCTGAGACGCTTTTACAGTTGTCCTTGAGAGATGTCCAACTAGTATCGCTGTAGGAAAGTATCGTGAAACCTGCACCACAACAATAACAGAAGCCATAATCTCTCATTAATTGAAGATATTGCAAAATTTGTTTTGCAATCTTCTAATGTGTCGAGCCTGGATTCGTGTAGAATTGGCCCATCTTGAATACTACATAAGCAATATCAGGACGTGTGTTGTCAGCAAGGTACATCAGTGATCCTATCAGCTTCTTGTAAGGTGTTGAAAGATTTGCCTCCTAAGAGTAAGCACTCTTGATGTAGACTTGGATTCATAAAGCTTCTTCAAAGCTTCCCAAGCCTCCAAAGATGATGTGCACTTACCAACTACCTTGAGAAGTTCATTGGTAGCATTCATCTTAATCATGTGTAGAGCTTTCTTTGATCTCTTGTCATACCTCACTTGATCTTGAGGTGCTTGAGGCCTCTCCTCCACACCTGCAACATCTCCATCAACTCATTCATCTCCAATAAGGACTCCATCCTCACCTTCCAAGTAGAATAGTTGATTGAGGTAAGCCTATCATTGCTCTCCAACATGAATCCACCACTTGCAGCCATGTTGCAATGACCTGATCTTCTTATTTCAACCTGTTTCAATGCACAAAGCACTCTCTTGAATGTCAACAAATGAACTCAAGAAGAAATCACAAAGATATGGAACCTCTCAAATCTCTTCTAGCACTTCTAACTAGAAAATCAACACATAGAATAGTGAAATCTTGATCAACCTATGATCTATCCTCAATCTAATGATTCTTGCCACTTCCTAAGATTGAAACACACTCAAATAAAGTTCAGTAACCTCACAAACTAGTGATCCAATCAAAATTAGGATTTTTGACAAAATCACAAAAAATTGAATATCTCAAATTCTACATGCAATTTCTAGAAACTTGATATATCTTCTTGTAGCCTCCAATGAGACCTTCCTAATGCACCAAAAGTCATCTGATTCTAGTAAACCAAGTTTAAAATCGGAATTGATCAAGTATATAACTCTATATTGAGTTTTGACTTACAAAAGATCAATGCTGATTTTTGAGTAGAAATCAATCTAGCATGCTCTAGCATTGGTAGCTCCTCCAAATTCTTGCTAAATATGGCTGATCCTTTCATAACCTGAAACACAAGAGCTCTATAGCATGTGAAGGATTTCAGATAATTCAAGATCCATTCCATATCTCTGATCTTCGGTTACAATAAGGAGCAAACCAACAATCCTGCCAATGTAGAAATAACAGCATCTACATACAAAATGAGATGCAAACTCTAAGAGATACTGATCAAACATAAACCAAAACATAAAATATGTTTTTTTTCGTACAATTGGAGGAGCTACCAATTGACTTTCCCACACTTTCAAAAAGTGTTTATTGAATGTATTTTAAACTAATATAACTTCAAAAAGTTTATCTCTAAGTTTAAAATGAGTTTTGGCCTCTTCTTGACAATTTACCAAAATATGACTAAACTAGACTAAACTAGTTGGAATCTCACACACATACTTGGTTCTTCCTCATGGACTCCATCTCTTTGTTCATGGCTTGGATCCATCTGTCCTTTTTTGGACCTTCAATCGCCTCTTCAAAAATCTGTGGTTCGTCACTGAATCCGCAGAACTCTTTTGATGTGAAAGCTGAGCTGCCTGGCACATATCTTGTTGGCGCTCTTCGTGGTCTTGTCGACCTTCTAGGAGGTCCTCCTGAAATAGCTATGCCTTTGCTCTATAGCTTTAGCAAATTATCCACGTACACATTAATTAACAATCTTGTGATGGTAAATCGATGTCCATAAAGCTATTATTAGCCATACATTCACGTAGAAAGTATGCATGAGCTTACCTTTTCAACAAAGAATTGTCTTTCTCTGAGAGATGATTGGGCACCAAGATGGAAAGTTCGCTGGTAGAGTGTCTACCAAGAGTAAAGTTCACTGGTAGAGTGTCTACCAAGAGTAAAGTTGCTGGTTTTAATAGTTTATCATGAAGGCACTCGTGGCTTGTGAAGCAACCTAAGTATAATGTCCATTATATCTAGGGCGCGTGAATCATCACAATTGATCATGAAACTTATTTACTTGGGGATAATATTCAAGTTGAAATTTATATAAAGGCCCACCTGTGAACTTAGAGTCTTCATGTGTTGTTGGGGATGTGTATTGAGGTATAGCAAGGCAAGAATAAGTGAAGAGCCATCCATGAGAGAGAGAGAGAGAGAGAGAGAGAGAGAGAGAGAGAGAGAGAGAGAGAGAGAGAGAGAGAGAGAGAGAGAGAGAGAGAGAGAGAGAGAGAGAGAGAGAGAGAGAGAGAGAGAGAGAGTTTGTGTGTGTGTGTGTGTGTGTGTGTGCACGCGCACATGTGTGCGTGTGCATGTGCGTGTGCGTGTGTACCTAACAAATCTAAACAAAACTGAACAGAAATCGCCACAATACGACACATAAGAATCTTAAAGTCAATCAAATTCGTATAGTGTCATCATACTAGTCAAAAGACAACCATATTTTCTCAAGGATGATGCCATCAAATATGTCCTAAGATTTCTCAATAGCATCCTAGAACTGAGATAAACACTCTGGATATAATAATAATTTTTCCCATCCAAATTCCGAACATCTAGATGGTCATATTTGGACTATAAACACTTTGTTCCATTGTATATATCAAAGGTATGTGAATTGAGCACATGGCCTTGTAGATTAGGGTGAGTTTGAGTTAGCTAGATCTAGATTTGTAGACATGCATAAAGTCTAGTTGGTCTAGTATGACATGCAAAGTCAATTAGAGTGCATGCATGCAATATGCAAGTCCGTATACATGTTCTACACATGTCCAATTCATCTAGGGAAGTCACATGCAAGGCATGCAAATACTCTAATGAACACATGCATGTAGTTTTGTACATATCTAGTTGAGAAATTGACATTCGGAGAAGGTATGTAGAAGTTAGGTGCAATTTCAGCATGCAAGCTGTTAGGTGTCAATATGGTAGTATTTAACACTTGAATAGGTGTAGGAAATGCATTGAATTCAAGGAGTACCATGAATTTTGGCTCTCCTATATATGTACATATGATTCTCATTCATTTCAAATGACAAAACAAGCTTTGGTAATGTCATAATGTCAAAATTGGATCTCACGCTATTTTGCTTATTTTTTATATTCTCTCTCTAACTCGAGATTGGTGTCTTCTTTGTACATTAATTTGCTTGTGTACTTTTCCTATTTGTGAGGAATCAATGTAGCTTTGATCTGTAGCATTCTAGATTGTGCTCTAGCCTCAGATCTGTTGGTAGATTGCAGGATTGCTCTATAGGTGATCTGTGTGCCATCACGAAGCATGGTAAAGATCATTCACACATTTGTTGTGGTTTACCACATGTGTGAACTTGTTGGATTTTTCACATGGTATCAAAGCCATACCATGCTTTGAATGCTACTAACATCAGGTGTATGAAGATTTTTCTATCAATTCAAGCTAGGAAGCTCTTTAGCATTTTTTTGCTATCTATTCTTGAACAATTTTTGGATCAATGAGGTTAGAATTGATATTTTCAGTCCAGAATAGAGGGTGTACAGAATTCTAACTTTTCACACATGTGAAAACCAGAATACATCATTTCATTCTATTTCCTTTATGCTAGATCCAAAGGTACTAACATTATAGCTTGTTGAAAAGCTAGAAGAGCCCTCTTTCTAGTGCAATTGAACTCAATTCATTTTGATGAACCTAGTATGAGTTATAAGCTCTTAAAGAGGGGTAGGGAGAGACCCAAAACCCGAGTGGACACTTTTTGAATTGATTATATTGCATGCATGATTCATCATTCACAGTTTTTGGTACTCAATCTAAGATAGAATTGGACAAGACAAGTTTTTGTTGTCATAGTCACATCATTTCACACAAAGGGTTGTGCTTTGAGTTAAATGTGTGTTTCTAGAGTGTTTTTCATTCATTTGAAACTCGTGGGAAAATTTGACATCAGAATTGTAAGTGCTTCATCAGTAGATAGAGGCTAGATCCAAATTCAAAGTGATTGATTTTCTGTTGTGAGCAAGATCTCACATAGTTGTTGCAAGATTTTACATAGGATTTGGTAGTACACCCATTTGTTTTGGTTCCTATAGTGAAAGAGAAGCAACACATTCAATTCCATTCTTGTTGTCCAATTTACAAGAGTCTTCACATTGATGGCATCTGTAGGAGATTTTCTCTTTGAAGCTAGTGAGGGACTAGATACCTCCAACTATTCAGTTTGGAAGGATAGGATAGAATCTTTGTTGGTTATATGTGGTGTAATGGACATAGTATTAGGAATTGAAATTGAACTTGAAGCATATGATGAGGCTCAGAGATTCAAGAAGAGAGCAAGGATTGCTCTTCAAATTGAACATCTTTGATGAGATGTTGAGAGAAGTAAGTTTATGTACCTCAACCAAACAAACTTGGGAAATCCTTAAGAACATTTATGAAGCAAAGATCACATCAAGACTTCTTTCTCTTAGAAATCAGATATTTTCTAGTTTTCAAGGAGTTGATGAAAGTACTTCAAGTTTTGTAATGAGAGTTAAAGATCTTCACAAAGAGATAGCATGCATATGAGACACTCTAGAGAACAATGAACTCGTTTAATGGACTTAGAGAAGAGTATGCAAATGTTGTGCAAACTTATGCTATCAAGAAGGAGCTACCATCTATGGAGGCTCTACATGATGTTCTTGATGTTGAAGAATGCAGGCAAAAGAACAAGTTGTTGAAGATCAACACACTTTCAAGGAAGGATGGTGGTTATGGAAAAGCTCACTTTGCCAAGGACAAGTCAAGAGGGAGGAGCAAGAACAAATTTTCTCAAGCCTTCACCAAGGACAAAGCAAAGGACAAAGACCAAGGAGGAGTAGAAGATGATTCAACTCATTCTTCTATCTTCAATAAAAAGACTCAAGAAGATCAAGCCAATTTTACCATAGCAAGTTGTGGAGAAGCATCTCTCATGATGTCTAACTTCTTCTCTTTACCCTTTAATGATGTATCTTGGTGTATTGATAGTGGTGCATCATTACACATGAGTTGCACTAAAAGTTATTTTGTTTCTCTAGAACCTTTTCAAGAACTTAAAGATTCAATATACACAGCTGTTGGTGATGCATGCTCAATTGAAGGAGTTGGAATTTGTTCTTTGAATCTTGCATCTTCTATGAGTTTTACACTTTCCAATGTACTTTATGTTCCTAGTCTCACAAAGAATGTGATTAGTGTTGGAAAGTTATTTGAAGATGGTTTTGAAGTGGAATTCAATGTCAATAATTGTTTTATAAAGAAAGGTGATGAGATCCTAGCAAGTGGATCTAGATATGGAGGCATTTTCAAGTTAGATGTGCATAAAAATGCAAGTGCATGTGATGTTGCATTGATGACTTGTGTTTCCAAAGAGAAAGTATGGCATAGGAGGTTGCATGTTTCCAATTTCATATCTATGTCTTCAATAGTCAAGGAGATCAAGCCAAGAGTGGCTTATTCTATGGCAAAATCACATGTGGATCCATATTTGATGTCTTCTACCAAGACAAAACATCCTATCGAGTTGGAACACTTGGATGTTGACCTTTCTTCATCAACAAGCAAGGAAGTTGCCTCTTGCTTTTCTAATCTTATTGATGGTTTCACAAGTAACCAATGGCTATGTCTTGTCTCTTCAAGTTTTATGGTGCATGTGTATTTTCCATCATGCAAAGCTTTTTGGAGTTATGGAGCTAATGGAAGGAGTTCACTATATGGAGTCTTGTTCAATTATAAGCCTAAGGTTGTGTACCTTAGTGTTCTTGAAGGTTATTGCTTTGCATGTGATTTTTTGGAAGGAAAGAAGGATGTAGATCCAAGCCTATGGATCATGGTTGGATGCTTATCCACCAAGGAAGGCTACATAGCCTTTACACTCTCTATCTCAAAGGTGTTTGAGCATGGAGATGTTATTGTTTTTCATGAAGATTTATTTTCTATCTCGGAAGGGGACAAGAGCGCAGTGTCTCTTATTGCATCAAAAGTTCATTCCATGGAGAAAAGCCAACTTATGATGTGGTTGAGGTTTGAGGAGGAGTATCCTCAACATGCATATCCAAGAAGATCTTCAGTGTGCAAGGCCGAGTCCTTGTGGTTCTTATTTCATGGAAAGGAAAGGATAAGTGAAGGTGGTGTTTATTCCGTTGTACTCACCTATGTTTTTCTTTCTTTGGTTGATGATGTATCTTACTTAATTGAGATTTGCTTATCTCAAAGATCAAGTAAGATTATTCTAGTTTTGAATGAAGTCTTTAGTTTGAAACTAATTATTGTCATTGGTGACTTGATTATGTTTCCAAAACAAGGGCAGCATATGTATATTCGAGAAATTTTGCTTTAATGTACAGTTGTTGAACAGACAGAAGGGCATACGAAATAAGGGAAGCAATATTTACATGGCTGTAAGTGTAATATGATCTGGTTATTGGATTAGTGGAGCGAAGTATATTATTTGTTTTCACTTCTTCCAAATAACGAGAATAGTTAGCTTCCCAATCTGTGTAAATTTCCCATAGATCAAGGAATAGTAACTGATGAGAAAATCGAGAAGAAACTGATTTGGAGTTAGAAATAATTTCCTTCACATCAAAAATGTTAATTGATTCTAACTTATTCAAATACTCATCCAGAGCTGAAAAAATATTACTTTCAAATGTTCTTAGGTATTCTAAAATGTATATATACAAGGATCCTGCAACCACATGGACGTTAGTTAGTTTGCACATTGAACTTATTCTGAACAATGGCAATGGCTAGGATTCCTTTTTGATGCATAATTAGTTTGGCCCAAAGAGTATTTATATTAGAAAAAGTCCAAGGGTTTTCCCATTATTCTTTTGTGTAACCAAAAAGTTTAGGTAGAAAAAGGTAATCCATTCTCCATTAGAGTTCTAGACTACAAAAGGGTGGAAGAAAGAATGTTAGTTCTTGATGAAATGTCTGAAATTCTGACCTTAATAGTGAGTACACTATCTTGTTCTTCTTTACAACCGCTCCACTTGGTGACGCCTGAGCTTGATATGGAATAATGCTTAACGTCTTAGGTTGGTCTTCAACAGTTTGTACCTTCGCAACCTCCTTGGATTTGGTCTGTGTCTCCTGATCCTTCTGAACTTGCCTGTAGATGGTATCCATTTTGATGGCCTATTCTGACAGTTTGAGTCCTGAGCACTGCTGAGTTCGTTACTCAGCTCCGCATTACTATTCTGGAGAGTAGATCGAATACGTCTCTCCTCTTGCAAAGTAGCCTACAGAGTCTGAATTTGTTGTTTAAGCGATATGTTTTTTATCTTTCGAAGGCATTGGACTGCTCCTACATTTCTTCCAATACTTCGAACGTAGCGTCCTACCTTTCTTTTGTTTCTTCAAGCTCTATGTCCTTCCTGCTCAGCTTTGCTTGGGCTGCATCATCATCATCAAGTAAAGGGAGCTCGGTGAGAATGACTTTGCCATCATCCCAATATACACCATTGTCTTGTACAGAAGGAAATAGAGATGCAGAAGTGGAAGCGGAGGACACTGCTGATCAAGAGCAGAATCAGGGTGATATACCACAAGAGCCAGCACCACAAGAAGCAGAACAGCTTTTTGATGACCAGCAGGGCAGTGAAAGTGACGTCGAGGCACCAATTCTCGATGCTGAATTATATCAAAAGATTTTTGGAACAATATCGCCGGATATGCGGACAACTATTCAGAATCTTGCCAATTTGGAGAAGGTATCCAAGAAGCTTGGATCAAAGTATTAAAGAGTCCAAGCAGACCTAATCCAGAGGGATACAGAGTTGAACGAAACAAAGGCTAAGTTGTTCTATAAAAATAAAGAACTTGAAGCGGCCCAAACAGAGCTGAGCAGGAAGGACATAGAGCTTGAAGAAACAAAAAGAAGACAGAACGCTATGCTCAAAGTATTGGAAGAAATGCTGGAGCAGTCCAATGCATTACTGGAAAGAAACCTAATGTTTCTCATTTATGAATTTTCGGTTGTGATGCTTATGCTCATGTACCTGATGAAAAACGAAAGAAGCTAGATGCAGAAGCTGTTAAGTGTATTTTCCTTGGATATGATGAAAGATCCAAGGCATACATGATGTATGACACAAATGCACAAAAGATCGTGATTTCCAAATATGCTACTTTTGATGAGATGGGTCAAAATGACCAGATAAAATTGACAATTGATCCCTTTGGTGATAAAGCTAAAGTGCAAGTGAAAGAAGAAGTTGGTGTCGATATGGAAGAGCCAATGGAAAAAGACAGGGTCAATAATGAGATTCCTAGGAGAGTGCCTAAGTGGCACTTGTCAGTAACAAGTGATGCTAATAAGGGAGATACTCCCGAATCAAGTGAGCAGGGAGAGCTTAGAAGATCAAGTAGAAATCGAAAACCTCCTGCAAGATTAGAGATGAATCTAGCCCTAATGGGTTCTGTGCTCAAGGCTCAAGAACCAAAAACGTTTGATAAAGCAAAGGAGCACAAGGAGTGGCGTGAAGCTATGGAAACAGAAATGGAAGCTATAATCAATTTAGCAGACGCAACTAAATGTATACCAGTAGGCGAGCTAAAATGTATTAACATAATTATAGAGATATAGACGTTTGTTATGAATTTTCTTGTCATGATACCAGTAGATATGCCACCTTATTCAATATTATTTGGAAGACCATGGTTATATCAAGCAGACGCTATTATAAATTGGTCTACCAAACATATATTTTTTCTAAGTATTCTCACAGCCAGTCCAATAGGGGGTCACCTTCTGAGATGGGGTGAGGAGTTAGCTAGACCTGCTGAATCATGGATCAATTTCATAGAATGCTATGAGATTGACGAGGAAGAAGAAATACCGACAACATCTGAGTCAAAAGAAAGTCTGGGTGGAATCAAAGCATGCCTGACCGAAGGGATGGTAGATAAAATAGATTATGTAGAAATAGAAATTAATAAAGGTAAGACTTTGAATCTATATAATCACCAATCGGACCAGGAACGTGAAGAGTATATATTGCTTCATAAAAAATACCAAAACGTGTTTGCTTGGTCGATGGATGATTTAATAGGAATACCAGTTAAATGGGACAAACATAGAATAGATCTTATTTAGGAAACAATAACTGTTAGGCAGCGCCAATATAGATTGAATCCAAAGTACTCCTTATTAGTAAAAGACAAATTAGATAGATGTCTTAGAGCGGGTATTATATATCCTGTTCTAAGCAGCAAGTGGGTGTCACCAATAGTTATAGTACCTAAGAAGAAGACGGGCAAGATTAGAGTTTGCCAAGATTTTAGAAAACTAAATGCTGCTACAACAAAGGATTATCATCCTCTGCCATATAGAGATACCATTCTTGACCAGTTAGCTGGTCATGAACATTATAGCTTTTTAGATGGATTCTCAGGTTATAACCAAGTTTTTATAAAAGAGGAAGATAGATCCAAGACTACTTTCACCACTGATTGGGGGACGTACGCATATACGCGAATGCCCTTTGGTCTTTGTAATGCACCTGCCACATTCCAACGTATGATGTCAAATATTTTTCAAAAAATTTTAAGAAAATTTTTAGAAATTTTTATGGATGACTTCTGTGTCTATTCATCAACTAAAAACCATTTAGATGCATTAGAGAAAACATTGAGAAGATGTCAAGAGACATCTCTTAAACTGCATCTAGCTAAGTGTTACTTTGGGATGAGGGAAGACATCCTTTTAGGGCATAAAATTTCGAAGGATGGTATACAAACCGACATCGAAAAAATAAAAATGATTTTAGGATTATTAAAACCAACCAATTTAAGAGAGCTTAGAGGTTTTCTAGGACATGTAGGTTACTATCGAAGGATAATTAAAGATTATGCTATAATAGTAACCTCCTTTAACAAGTTTACTAAAAAAATCTATTGAGTACCATTGGACATAGGACCATCAGCAAGCTTTTGATCAATTGAAACAGCCATTAGCAGAAGCCACTGTGGTTAGACCTCCAAATTGGGCTAAAAAGTTTCATGTATATGTAGACACATCATCATTTGTGATAGGTGTAGTGTTTAGTCAGAAAGATGAGCAAAATATAGATTATCCAATTTACTATGCGGGTAGGCAACTCGCTGCATCAGAAAAGAATTATTCCGCTATAGAGCGAGAAGCACTAGGGATGATTTATTCAGTAAAGAAATGTAGACATTATCTTTTAGGATACCCCTTTGTTTTTCACATAGATCACTACGCATTAAAACATTTAGTGAATAAACTTGATCTTTCGGGTAGAATAGCTAGTTGGGTATTATTATTAGATGAGTTTAATAATGAAGTAGAATTAAGAAGAGGCAAGGATCATCGAAATGCTGACTATATATACCGCCTCCAAACAAAAAATCAATTAGAACCCATTTCTGATGAATTTCCACATGACCATATAATTGGAAACATCAATTTATATGGACGTTATTAACTTCTTACAAGACTAGATATATATCTTGAACATTTTGAAAAACAGCAAAAAACTGTTTTTCTTTCTAAGATAGGACCTTATACGATTGTAAATAGAATATTGTATAAATTAGGAGGTAACGATAGTCTTCGCTGATGTTTAGAACCAACCGAGACAACCGCTGTAATAAGTGAATTACATGAGGAAGATTTGGGAGGTCACTATGCTCTAAAAAACACTGCAAAGAAAATTTTCAATGCTAAATATAGGTCGCCTACCGTCTATAAAGATATTAAATTATTCATTAAAAAATGCGATGCATGCCAGAGGATGGGGAAACCCAGCTTCGCAACACATTGGCCGCTTACTCCAATTATTCCCTTAGCACCCTTTGAGAAGTGGGGGATAGATTTTGTAGGACCTATCAAACCGATCACGCGTAAAACTTGTCGTCATTACATACTCGTTGCCACGGACTATGCTACCAAGATGGTAGAGGCCGAAGCCACTATTAAGAACGATGCTAAGACTGTAGCAAGGTTTTTATTCCAAAACATTATAATGTGATATGGTTGTCCCTTAGAACTCGTTAGCAATAGGGGAACCCATTTTCTTAATCGGACAATTGAAGCCATGTTGTCAAATTTTTCTATTACACATCGCCAAACCACTCCATATAATCCAAAAGCAAATGGGCTTACGGAGCGGGCAAATGGAATTTTATGTAAAATTTTGAATAAAGTAGCGGAAACACATTCTTCTGATTGGGATCAGAAGTTACCATCTGTCTTATGGGCATATAGAACTGCTGAAAAGATTACAACTAGGCAGACTCCATACTATCTTGTGTATAAAATACATCCCATACTACCAATAGAATTCGAAGTTCCGACGTAATGAAGAGCGAATGGATGAACACTATCAGTCCACTGTTCTTCTGAGAAATTCCCAGTTTTTTATAGTCTTACCGAAGCAGTTGATAGATCATTGTAAGTGTCTTGTGGAGACTGACTGCCACCTACAATGGATGATTAGTGAAACAAAGATTCAAGAAGCAGGCGAAGCAGCTAGAAGACATAAGAAATTAAGCAAAGAAACTGAGGAGAAAAGGAAAAAACTTAAGCAACAGATGAGTCAGATCAATTTTGATAAAAAAAAACTCTTTGGAGCAATGATAGTTGAATCCCCTCTTATGAAGCCCAAAGAGATCCAAAAGTAATGGATCAAAAAAGAAAGATGAACACAACCGTGAACCTACAAAATAAAGCGAGCTCCTCACCCAGAAAGTGTCGACATTGCAAGGGTCCAAGGCTGCAACTGTAGAACTATCAGTTCCTTCACCCTACCACCAAGCCTTTATCATGTTTCCTTACCGTTACCAAATCGTCCATCCAAAATTGTTCCTACCACCAAATTTTTTATGATGAGTCCATCCCCTTGAGACTGATAATCAAAGTTTGTGCAACCTGCAGATTGAAAATTTTCCTTAAGACTGGGTCTTCAACTAAGCGAAGAACTACGGAAACGCCTAGAAGCAAAATGGAGGATACAGACCTCCCAAAAGTTAGTGCCTGCCAAGAAACCAAAGATAAAACCGTCAATGGTAGATACAAGTGACAAAACAAAGAGACACATGGAAGGCACTCGAGCATGCAAGTTGTGAAGCTGTTGGGAGCTCTCCAATTTAGAAAATGTCAACCACTTATAGCAATAAGACATTCTGATCAGATTGTGACAACTTGTGAAAAACAATTTTTGTGATAAAGACTGGCGATAATAAACACTTGGTTTTATACAAGCAAAGGAGTATCTATGCTTTTCCAAGTGACGATCGGAGACGCCAATGCAGAAGCGGAGTGACATCGTCCAATATGAGTTGCAGTGGGTCCTGCAACACATTAGGGGTGGAATGATGTCGGCTGATTCTGATGAATCCCCAAGGTACTCGAACGGAGCAACTCAAGAGCACCTCTCACCTTAGACCGAGGAGGTCTCTGAGGAGACGAGACGAACAAAGACTGAGAGCCGAGAAATGCTAGTTAGAAATGGCAAGCAAGAACTGTGTAAGCCTCATGGTAAATCCTGAAAGATGGAATGACCATGTAGGAACTAGTATTTCTAGGCAAATGTAATAAATGCAAGTAGACCCCTCTTAAAGAAAGTAGAGTGAGCCACCTTTTGATGGTGACCTCTAGTGGAGAGCATTATTCCACTTGTAATTTATGAAATGTGGAAATTCCACTAGGATGTCACCTAAGGAGCTCTCTTGCTTATTTAAGAGACTCCCTCTTTGTGAAGAGGAGATTTTTGCATTGTATCTACTCCATGCTTAATAAAAAGATTTTCCATGAGTTTGATGCTACACTAAGCTCCTTGATCATGATGGTTTTCTTGAGTGATGCCCCTATGATCATGCCCTTCCATTCATATTGTGTGTGGTTGTGGATTTAGAGTGGATTAGTTTTCTTGCCTTCCTAGTTGTGGATTAGTTTTCATGTCTTGTTGTGAATTACTATAGGAATCAGCATTCAAGTAAACTAAATAGGCTAGAAATGTGACATAAATCTTGCATATCCTCCAGCATTCTAGTTCTTGATGTTCTTGGGGTGTCCAAGAATCAAAAGACTGGTTAGTTTCTTGATTCTTGGACTTCCAAAATGTTGTAGATTAGTTCTTGTTTCTTGTTTTTCGATTTATGCAAGTATAGTAGTGTTTAGAATCTGATTTCAGTTCATTTTGTAGCAAGGAAGAAGTAGATTTCATGGTTGTTCACCTGGACTGCATGTTGATCATTTGGTTGAACGTTTTGGTTAGATGATGGATTGACTGCATGTGACACGGTTCAAGAGAGACAGATATGAGTTGTCCTATGACAGGCAGGACCATACTACAAAGTTATTCAGTCCATTTCTGCCTGGCCTGGGCATTGTAACAAATAAGAAAGCAGCCAAGTAATGCCCAAATGAACTTGGTAACAGGCAGGAAATGGTTCTGAAACTAAGAAGTAAACAAAGAAATAGTAAACAAACCTCTGGAGTAGGGGATCGGTCAGCACAAAATACAAATATCGATAAATCCATATTTTGTCACATTGGAAAATGGCCAAAAAGATTCCTAAGATATATCTCATCAACTAGGAATTTTGGCATATTGTACAAAGGGACTAATCTTGGCTAAAGAGCTCATAGTGACTCGGATTTTGCAGGTGAAAAAGCGGATTGAAAGTCTACAAGTGCATTTACTACTTTCTTATGTGATGGAATAGTATTATGGATTTCCAAAAATCAAGATACAATTTTCTTATCTTCCATAGAATCCAAGTATAAGGCCTTGACATCAACATGCAATGACGTCTTATGGCTCAAGAGGCTATTGGTGGAGCTTCATGTCATGGTGGAGGAGGTGCCTACCATCTATCGTGACAACCAATCAGTTGCAACCAGTCCTACATTCCATGCAAGGAGCAAACACATCGAGATTGGACTAGAACATTTATTGAGAGGTACATATCTCAATCATTCTGGACTTCATCAAAAGAACCAAAGACCCCGGTCGAAGCAACTAACTCTAAGGATGCTGTGAAGTGGAAAGAAGCTATGGAAAGTGAGTACAACTCACTTTTGATGAACCAGACTTGGACACTGGTCGACTTCCCCACTCACAAGAGAATTATTGACACCAAGTGGATTTCAAAAAGAAGATCAACTCTGATAGTTCCATCGCTAAATGGAAGGCACATCTAGTGGTGAAAGGATTCACTCAAGTCCAAGGAGTGGATTATAAAAAAAAATTCAGT
The DNA here is from genome assembly GCA_029204225.1 of Diphasiastrum complanatum. NCBI lineage: Eukaryota > Viridiplantae > Streptophyta > Lycopodiopsida > Lycopodiales > Lycopodiaceae > Diphasiastrum > Diphasiastrum complanatum. The sequence continues at coordinate 21,217,257 of CM055096.1, read as the reverse complement.
CCTGTTGTCAAAATGCAGTCAATAAAGGCTCTGATTGCATTAGCAGCGACGGAAGACCTCGAGATGCATCAAATGGATGGATAGCCTTTCTCAATGGCTATTTTGAAGAGGATCTATACACCTTCCAACCATAAGGATTCAAAGTCAAAGGCCAAGAGCACAAAGTGTGTAAGCTGCACAAAGCAATATATAGCTTGAAACAAGCCACAAGGGCATGCTCAGAAGGATCAGTACCTATTTTATTCAATTGGGTTTCGCAAAAAATTCGACTGATTGTAATGTTTATTCCAGATACATAGGTGTCAACTCAGTGCACATAGTTCTATATATAGATGACACATTCATTCTATCTAATGACACTTCCTTAATGCACACTACTAAGAGTGATCTTTCAAAGGAATTTGCCATCAAAGAAGTCATGCTCCTCAATCGACTCTGTGTTTCTATTCAATGAGACAGATGATAATGGATTATGGGTGCCAAGAAAATATTCAAAAAACTCTTGGGCTTTGATGCATTCATCATCAAGAGGAGCATTTCGAAAAAGGAAAAGGTCAAAACTATCATTTCGATCTTATTGGAAGGCCAAAATTTTGGATTTCAGAACATCATCAGGAGGAAAATCTATTTCTGAAACTCTATAAATGTGCAAGGATTCAACCGTCATGATCACAAAAAAAAACAACTATGAGTATTGATATTTTTGATATTTAGATTTTTATCATTCATAAATATCTATTAGTAAACTTTTCAATCTGATCATTTTTCTCTTGCAGATTTATATCCATCCAACATAAATGAATGGGAGTCGAGTAGATCTTTAGCAGGTGTGTTAGATGTTATTCACACTGATATTGGACAGTTGCAATATCGAAGTAGAACTACAAAAGATCTAGCTGATAGTGGGATCTTTTTTTATGAATCAATGTACATTCCTGATACAAGTTTTTTTTTTGAACAAATAGTACCCATTCCATTACCTAGTTTTGAAGGTGATGAATGGATTGCACCAGATGCTACAATTTCAAAATCATTTTGTTGCAAGATATATAATGATGTAAAAAATTCATTAAAAATGAGCACGAGATCAAAAACAACTTCAGATTCATTTTCAATGGTAAACTCATAAGTAATTGTAAACACTCGATCTTTTATGAATAGTTTCAATCAAAACTTTCTAATACAATCTCTATACTGATTGTAACTAACTTTGTATTAGTTTTATGTAGGTACGTAAAAGACATGAGCTCAAGATCAAATGTAGAGATATTGGCAAAAGAATCTAACTTATGGAAGAACATTGAGATTCACTATCAACAAATACATACCAATCATCATTTCTTTTTATCAATATAGAAAATTGTATTCCGATATTACACTATGGACACAACCTAATTGTAAGAATTTATATTGATATCAATTAAAAAAAAACCCATAAACGGGTTGTTTACATGTAAAATGTTGTATTTTTTTTTTTGATGTATCTCTATTTACAAATAGATCTCTATTCAATCAATTTTTTTATATTTTCTTTATCAGTATTAGGAACTTATAAGGGAACAACTCCTATAATTCCATCTTCCTTTGTTTTAGGAAGGGCCTCAATGCCTTTTAAGGCAAGAGGATTCTCTACTATAATATTAGTGTGAATTGATCTAGATTGATCTAAATCTTGTGTAGATTGATAGATCATTTGCATCTAACATCCAATCCCTCTTGTGGATCATTTTAGGATCCATTCTTGGTTCTATTTTGCAGATTTCCACAATCAATTTAAAACTAGCCATTCTAAAGCTTCTAAAACTTTTAACTTAGAACTTTTAAAAAGTTTCTAACTTGGGACTTAAGATAACTTAAGAACTTACGATCTTTCTAAGGTTAAGTTTCTTAAGTCTAAGTTCTAATCCTAAGTTTAAGTTATTTTATTATTTTAAGCTTCTACCCATGGTCTTACAAAACACATGCCATAGTAGAAGTTTGGACAATAGCATAAAGATGGTAAAAGATCCTACCCCCGATCCAAGGTCAGAATCGCCAATGAACGCCAAGGGAAAAGAGCCGCAAAGGAAAAAGCTCCCATCAACTTCTCCGATCTAGGGATGAAGCCATCCAAGAGCATCAGAAAACTCACCGAGCTTTGAAAAGAATAGGAATTGACCACCAGCCCACTCCGTAAATGCAAACCCCTGTATAAGGCAAAAACCATTGAGTGAAAGGCTGAGAGCAATAAACGAGGGGTCAAATCTGAGTTGACGACCGACCAAGAATTAAAAGGTCATCATAGAAGAGCCCAAGCCTGCGCACGACGTACCAGAATACTTCAAGGATTACGAGATGGATGAAGTGGTATTGTGAAAAAATGGTCAAAAATCTATCTTGGTTACTTTATGATTTTATGTTTGTGAGTACATTTCACATGTGTGGAGTCTGTTCCCACATGTGTAAAATAGTTAGAAATAGTTTATAATGTTGACTTTAGAGGTATCGTAAAGATTTCTAGTCAAGCATCTTGGTGTCACTTGGTGATAGGGCCAATTTTGGCTTTAGAGGTCAAATGGTTCTTGCTTGAAGACTTCAATTGGAGGTACAGGTCTCTTATCAAAAGTGCTTGATATGAAGATTGCAATAGTTGATACTTCGGGAATTTTTACATCCATTTTCTTTGCCAATATTCCTTTGCACATAAGGAGTAAGGAGGATCCAATTTCAATCAAGAGGATGATGGTAGGATTCTCAAGTCTACCAAGATTCCAAGTGTATGATGGAGATTTGCCAAGGCTTGAGGAGGAGTTTTCTCAACACATTATTTCAAGGGTCTTCAAGGGGCAAGGTTGAGTGGTATTCACTCCAACATATTCTCTCAAGCTTCTCTTTCATTACTTGATGTACCATCTTGCTTTTATGAGGTTTCTGCATCTCATAGTTGGAGTGAGGTAATGATTGTCTTGTATCATGCCTCTAGTATGGACATATTACTTGTCATTCATGGCTTAGATATGTCTCCAAATTACTTAGAAAGCAACTGGTTGAGTCATCAAGTGTATGCTATTGGGTCTAGTAAGAGCAAGAATGAGCTTGTTGCTCATAGTTTGAAAAATCATGATTTTACATGGTTTGAGGCATTTTGTAAACTTCTCTTGAGATTGAGTGAAGCATCCAAAGAGGACACTTACATCCTTCAGAGAGTATTTAGCCTCAAAAAGATCAAGATTCTATTTGATTTCAAGATTAGATCCATCATGGATAGAGTTCATAGTATGTGGACTAGTCAAGCTAGTATGCTTAATCTTGATAATCAGCACTTTTTCTCATCTTATGATCTTGATCTCTATGATGTTTGTGATCTTTATGAGGCATGGAAGCCTCTGATTTTCATCATGGTGCAGCCATATTCATGCAAATGGTACTTTGAAATCAAAGATCATCATCAAAAGCATGGAGGAAGCACTTGGATATAGTGGCAAATTGGTGGAATACTCTTCCAAGATGTTGGCAAATGATTTCTACCAAAGAAATCTTATCATGGATATGGTGAGGGTGCTGCTATGATGGATTATTTTTCTGATTTTTTACTTCATATACATACAAAGGATCCACTCAAAAAGTTTCACAAACTCCTTGAGCTTACCAAGCTAGTTTAGGAAGAGTGTGAAAATTTGTCAAAAATCTATCTTGGTTATTCTATGATTTTATGTTTGTGAGTACATTTCACATGTGTGGAGCATGTTCCCACATGTGCAAAATAGTTAGAAATAGTTTATAATGCTGACTTTAGGGGTACCATAAAGATTTCTAGTCAAGCATCTTGGTGTCACTAGGTGATAGGGCCAATTTTGGCTTTAGAGGTCAAATGGTCAAGTACACATTTTGTCATGATTAGGCCAAAATTCAATTGTGATGTAACTCAAGCTAGTTAGGTTGCTTACACATGTCAATTTTAGGTTTGATGAGTGATGCACCCTATGTGGTGGCAAAAGTCAAAGGGTCCAATCATAAGAGAGAGATGTGTTGGAAGGGTCCAATCAAAATTGAGGGATGTTGCATCACACATCTAATAGGGCTAGAGAGGCTATGTTTAAGGGGTCCAATAAGAATGAAGCATGGATCTCCATGAGTTTCTATATGAACTTTCATTTCATTTATTAATGTATGAGAGATCTATGAGTTTTTTGAGTCAATTGTTTCTTCACCATCTGCTAGCCTCTCCTCATAGGATCCACTCGCACGCTTGCTGCCTTCACCTTCTCTCCTACACCATCTAGCTCAGCACACACCAACCCAGCACGAATCAGCCCAACAGTCCAGCATGCACTAGCCCCGTTCGCTCCTCCCCCATAATTCAGATTGTGTCCCCTGTACATAGGCCTATCCGCCCTGTAGTTACTTCCCCTGTCTCGATCTTTGTCACAAGTTCCATCAATCCCACCATCGCCACTCTTGCCATCGCCACCTCATCCTGCCTCTCTGTCTCTATTACATATGTTTCATCTCTCGTTCACCCCACACTCGTTTATACCATCACTATTCAGATCACCTCCATTGTCACTCCCATTGTTACCACCGTTTATACCACCATTGTTTCGCGAATCACCACCATCTCCATCACCGCACCTCTTCCACCACCCATCATAACATCGGCCAGCTGAGATACTCAGACACTAGGTTGTTGGACTACCTTAATGGGCCTTCAACATCAACTCCATTAGATGATCTTCGAAAGAGCTACTGAGCAATCTCGTGGCCAGTTGGTGACAGGGCAAACGCTGCAGGCCTTGACTGATCAGGTCACGCGGCTGAACCAAGAGAGAGACAAAGAGAGAAAGAGAGTCAGGAGCTACTCCATTAGTTGATAGGACAACTCAAGAAAGCAAAGCAAGCAGTTCAACAACACCAACAACATGTGGCCACACTTCAGGCCCACATCTTCCAAGAGAAAACTGCATGACAAACTTATCAATTAGACCGCCAACACATGCTCATGAAATAGATAATGCTGGAACATGAATACGAATCTCTTCGAGCCTCCGAGAGATTCCTCAAAAATTACGTCTGCTAATTGGAATGTAATGTCTCAAAGGAGCACACAGAATATCAGCGGGCCCATGCCAACTTCAAAACTCAACAGGCGGCCTTGGAGCTAAAAGTTGCCCTCGATCAGATGGTGGCAGCTATAGAAGAAGAAACACCGGCTGCCCTTGCAACAGAATCTTCTTCAATCTCTTTGGAGAGATTACCTTGCTTGAGTTGGTTTTTCTTCTTGAAGCAATTAGAGGCATAGTGCCCCTTTTTGCCACAGAAGAAACACTTCACTTTCTTCTTCTTGGTCTTTGAGTTAGAAGGATGAGATGTATCATCCTCTTCACCATCTTTGTCTCGATCTTTGGCTTTGTCTTTGTTGGATGCTTGAGAGAACTGATTCTTACTCCTTCCTTTCTGCTTGCCTTTGACAAAGAGGGCTTTGTCACTTCCACCATGCTCGAGTTTGTTCATCCTAGAGAGTTTATAGCTTTGTCTAGCTTCTTCAGAAATAAAAACTCCTTGGAGAGATTCTAGATTAGACAACTCCTCTTTAATAGCAGAAGACTGAACAAGATTATCATAATCATCTCTCAAGCCATTCAGTATGACTTGAACTAGCTCATCTTGGTTAATGGTAACACCAACACAGGCTAGCTCTCTATGTAAATCTTTAACTCTCAGAACATAGTTGGATGCACTCTCTTCAATTCTTTGGAAAATTTGGAACATCTGATTCCTAAGAGTGAGTATTCTAGAAGTATTCTTTGCTTCATAGGTAGTCTTTAGTGCATCCCAAGCTTCTTTGGCTGTAGTGCAAGATCCTATCTCTCTCAAAATTTCATTAGATACATTCATCTAAATGAAATGTAGAGCCATTCTGGCTCTTTTCTTGTACTTAAGAATTTCAGCCTGTGCTTGAGGCTCCTCCTCAACACCAAGCGCAATATCCATAACATCCTGGAGTATCAAGATAGACTCCATTCTGAACTTCCAAATTGAGTAACTAGAAGTATTTAGTCTTTCACTGGCTTTTAGAAAATATCCTCCCTGAGATGCCATTTTAATGAAGACTTCTCAGTTATTGGACTGAGATATGTTTGAGCTCGTTCCAATTAGACTTAAAGTTGCTGCTCTCTTTCACTATAGGTATTTTCAAGGATGTACTACCTTCCTATGTGAAACACTTGCAATTGTATTTGAGATGACTCTCAAATATTCCACAAAACAAGTTATCTAGATCAGACACACAAAAGGTATTGAGACACTTTGGCTAGTTTGAATCCTACTTTTGGCACGTGTGAAATGCTTCAAAGAAAACACAATTGACTCTCAAAAGGCTCGAAAGGTGTTCATTACTTCAAACTCATTCTTGATCTTCAGTTTCTTGTATAGGATGCTCAAAACAATGGATTCAAAACAAAGCAAGATTGAATCGAATCAAAATGCTGTCTCTCAGATTTTGGATCTATCCCCATCCTCTTTAAGAGCTTATAACTCTTGCTAGACAAATCAAACTGATTTGGTTTCAATTTCTATGGAAAGTACAACATAAGCTTTCCATTAAGCTATAACACTGCTGTCTTTGGATCTATAAGCAAGGAGAACAAAAGGACTGAAAATCTCTGATTTTCACACGTGCGGAATTCCAAAATTCCGTACTACCTCTTTTTAGGTCTAAAAATTCAGTTCCAATCCAATTTGATCCAAATACACTTTAGAGAAAGGTGAGAAAAAGCGCAAAACTACTTTTTTGCTTGATTTAGCTCTCAGTTTCTTGTACAATCAGGGATGTTAGCATGCAAAGCTTAATTTGGCTCTGATACCATGATAAAATTTCCACAATTCACACATGTGGGGAATGTCCACAAGTATGATTGACCTTGATTGAGCTTTGTGATTAGCACAGTAACATGATTCTAAATTGTTTAGCAATATCTAGTTTAGAAGAAATGGCTTAACCACAATCTAGCATGCTAAGCATCAGATTATGATAGCAATGAATCAAAGAATGAACAAAAGTACAAGATTTTAGTGTATTAGCATTAGCTTCAACACGAGTTAGAGAGAGAAAGCTAGAGAGATAACAAGCAAAATAGTTTAGATCCAAAATGGCATGAGGTAGCTACAAAACTTTGGTTTTTCATCATTGATTGTGAGGAGAGCTACACATATTTATGGAGTTTGAGGTAGCTCGAGGTAGAACCACATCTATCCATTCCACAATGACAACTAAAGTGACATCTAGAGTCTATGTGACATTTGTCACTTGACATGCATGAAATTCTACCAACTTTTTACAAGTGTACTAGTTCTAACTAAAAAAGTACAAATCATCATGCATGTGTCCATTATACTTTGTGCATGTCTTGCATGTCACTATGGGTCACTTACAATCAATGCATGTGAATTGCCACGAGTTTCTACAAGCATGAATTTGCCAATTCTATGTCTACAAACTATATGCAAGTTGTATTCTTCAAACTAGACATTACATAACCATGTAGCTCGAGTTCTATGTAGGCCAAACTTGGCATTTTGCATTTATGAGCTACATACTTGCATGGTACAACATTAGTAGCAAGCCAAGAAATCAATATGATTTCTTTTTCCAATTTTAACAACCATGTGATTGCAAGTGGGTGTATAGATTGAAGTATAATAAATATGGATTAGAAAATAAGCACAAAGCTAGACTTGTAGCAAAAGGTTTTTTGCAAACCAAAGTCATTGATTATGATGAAACTTTTGCTCTTGTGGTTAAGCTAGTTACAATAAGATTGATCATTAGTCTTGATACTACCTTCAATTGGAAGCTATTTCAACTTCATGTTACAAATGCCTTCCTCAATGGCTACTTGGAGGAAGAGATCTACATGAGGCTTCATCAAGGAGGAGCATGTAAAAAAAGTGTGTTATTTGAAAAAGAGTCTATATAGGCTAAACTCTTTTCTTATCTCCATCAACTTTCTTTTTAGTTCATATGATCCATCATTGCACCTTATATTTCATGATGGAAAGATTGTTATCCTTGTATTGTATATTGATGACATTATTGTAAGTGGAAATGATCTAGATGTAATAAGATATGTAAAGATTGCTTTATCTAAAGAGTTTAAAATGGTAGATCTCGGCCTATTGAACATCATTTTAGAAATATAAGTCATAAGAGGATTGGATTTTAGTATTATATGTCAATCTAAATATGCTACATCCATCCTAGATAAATTTGGAATGAAGAAAGCAACATGTAAAAGCATATACTGATGGCGATGAAGAATCCTTTGAGGAAATCACTCTATATAGAAGGCTTATAGTCTCTTTAATATATTTGACTATAACTAGACCTGATCTTAGTTATAGTGTTGGAAAATTAAGCCAATTCAATTCTTTACTTAATAAAACAATGAAGCATGCAACAATTCAGATTAAAGCAACAAAAACAAAAGAGCAATCCTTACTTATTTTCATATGGAATCAAATAAAATTTTGCCACAGGCATGCATTTGATAATATAGATAGCCTTCTCAAAATTAGCTTCTTTCACCTTTATCACTCCCATGAAAAATGGACTAACAACAAAAACTGTACAATGGAAAAAAAAAACTCCGGCTTCTACTATTAGGTCTGAAATTTTTGAGGTTTTATCTTTCAGCTCGACACAAAATTTCGGACCTAATCTAAAGCTTGTACGTGTATTTGGAAGAAAAAAATCAAAAAAGTTGTCGAGAAGATCAATTTTATTAGCTAGGTAGGCCTCATATTGATTATAATGGTCAGAATCAAAATAAACTTGGGCTGGATTTTATGGAATTCTCACAAAAAGATTATGTACAGGAGCAGAAACAGAAGTGGAAACAATATTTATAGATTTCTCTATTATTTTGTCGAGCTCCTCTTGGGTAATTAACACTTTTGGTGATGAGACCTGTTGAGGAGCTGGACGAATAACATGAGGAGGAAGGGATGAAGATTCTCGATCTGAGTCAGATTCTCCAACATCTGACTTAGAGTTCAGAAAGATACGGGGGCTCTTGGCCGAGATACGTCTAGGAGGAAGGGAAGCAGCTGGCCTTCAAGATCTAGCCTTCTTAGGGACAGGCTGCCTCCTCTTCCTCTTAGAGGTAGTCGGCAAGTCGGTTCTATCTAGAGGTAGATCTATGGAGGTGCTGGCATTATCAACATGTAGACCAAAATATCGGTCTCAAAGCCTTTTGAGAATGATGAAATTCTTTGGCATGATGGTGACACGCTTACCATGCACTTTCAAAAGACAAGTATCCTCAAAAAATTGGGATAGAAAATCTTCTACAGCACCTTGTAAGGCATGCATGGCTATCACGACAAAACAAACATTCAGCCAAGTGCTAGAGTGACATTTCGTACAGATCGGCCGAAAGGAGCTCTAGGGATCAACAATTTAGTTGATCTATGGAGTTTTCTGATCTCCCTCAGCCAGACCTACTTCCTACCATACCTACACCCAGTACCAGGGGGAACACGAGAATGGGATGGTTGTACATTGGTTATGGCACGGGCAGTGGATTTGGTCCTGGCCATTATTCTCAGAAGAAGAAAATTAACAAAAAAAAGTGGATGAAAACAAAAAAATTTACGATAAAAGGGTGCTTGATATCGATATTAGAACTGAATATCGGTTTTGAGCGCAAGATCTACCAGATTATTTCAAGAAAAGAGATATTGAACTACCAGCAGTATTGGACTCGAGCTCACTGTGAAAGGGCGGAAGCTTGAATGCTAAGAGAGCGCGCTTGAGAGCGATATTGGGAGCGAAAACCGAAAATTTTGCAAAAAAAAATGAAAATTCCGAGGACTTATATATACAAAATTTTTGCACGTGTGAAAAGACAGCTGAGACATGTGTCGTCAAATAACTGGTCCACGTGGAATGTCCGTACTGACAATGATGACCCAATTATGAGGCCACGTGGGCTGGGACACATGCCCCAATCCATTCTCGATGTGTGTCATTCTTGCATGTGACAGATGTCAGATCAATCATTCTAGATACGACGCATTAATTTTGACCAATCACAAGTCGACACGTGTTCCTTCACCACTCCTCTACACGTGCAATTTTTTTTTATAAATAGGCCTTTTTCGACTCGAATTTTCACTCAAATTTATGATTACTTGGCCTAATATTGATTTCAAGCGCGCCGTTTGCTTTGATTACCCTCCGTTGACTAATTTGCACCTGGAACCGATACTGCCTCGTCCGGTATCGCATTCAAGCGCCCATTGCATCTCCTTTATTTTGTGCTCTGTGTTCTTGCGTTCGGATCTGATACTCCAACGTGTAATATCTCTCTCGAACGCACATTGCCTTGACGTGCTTGTCTGACCTGCAGTTTGCACCTGAGAGCAATATTTGGAATTTTACTCTTGTTTTCTTTGTTTAAAATGTCTAATTTTGATTCTAGTTTGCTTCCTTCTTTTCATGAATTTGGTATTAAAATCGAAAATAGAAAATCGAAAAAAAGAGGTTGGAGTATTTCAAATCTTTTTTTTTCTCCTTTTCTTTTTATTCTACCTTCTATAATTGAGGGCCTTGGTGTGGAGACATTTTTTGAGATATATCTCAGATTAAAGTCTCTGTTCAGTACTCCGCTATTCAGATATTAGAATAAGGACATGATTCGTTATCAGGACCTGGTGGCACTCGACAAGCATATCTATAAAGCTAAGCTTGACAGAATATTTACCAAGTTACATAATGATTTCAAGTCTGTAGATGAGTGCCCAATTCTTAATAAAAATGTAGATTTGTTGATTTTCAGTCTGCTTTTATTTATTTTTATGTTGTTAAATATTTCTGACGATTCGAATGCTGGCCCTTTTACTTTGAAGTTGCTTCTTCTAGTGGTACAAAGTCTGAAAAGTCAAAGATTGTAGATATAGATACTTTTTTTATTGGTACGAGTGTTAATTTAGATGATTGTTCTGATTTTGATCCTGCTCAAAGTAGGACATCATTTATAGGCCCTAGAACACCCACTACCCTTTCTTCTTTCGATAAATCTTTGATCACCTTCCCTACTTATAATATAAATAATAATTCTTTTTTAACAATATCAGATATATCGGATCCTTTTTACTTCACTGAAATTGACACTCTTTGCATTTTGAACAAAGAGCTTGATGAATTTTTGGATATAATTGATTTTGATGCTGATGATCTTCTCATTGGTGTTGACGATGTACATAATGATAAGTTTTATTTAGGGAAAGATTGTTTGAAAATGGCTATGGAGGAAATGCGCAACAAAGAAGATGATCTACCTTCTAAGGAGGAGTTTCTTAGAATCCAAAGTCAACTTGGTTTTCCACAACCAACTGTCTATTCACCAACAATATTGACATCGAAAGGTGGACATATTATTGATGGAAAGACAGGGAAGACAAAGTCGAATGTGTAAATTTTTGTACTTATCACGTACTAGTAGATTCGTTATGCTAGATTATATACTTGAGCTTACTTTGTTTTTTATCATTTTAGAAAACAATTTTCCTTGATGATTTCACAATTCGTTGAGGAGGGCAGAGATCTTCTGCTGGAGAATTTTTAAAAGATCATGCACTAGGGCACTATCTGAAGTCCTTCAAGAATAATGAGATAAGTGTTGCCCATTCAAAGTTTCATCAACATGGTGAAACTATGATTATGGCAATCAAGGCACGATCTCATTTTCTTGGAGGATATAATTTCAATAAGGTACATAAAATAATTTTTGTAAAGAAAACCATTGCAGTTAAAATTTTAGGATATGAACCAATTAATTTCATGTTCAGATCATCTCATTTTGCATTGTATGCTGCTTACATTGATCTGAGTAAGCATGAAAATGAGCTATTGGATCCATATGAAAGAAGAAAATTGTTGTATGATTTTAAGTTACAACTTTCATTGGAGTAAATATCGAAAGCAGATTAGATACTGCTGAATTGTATTTTGTAAATATTTTTATTTAATATACAAAATTTTATTGTGTGTCTATAGCCTACTGGCTTGTATAAATTTGCATGCTTTCTGAAATTTTTTATTAATCCGTCAATTTTGTATTATGACGAATTTGGATTCTTCTGTAAAACCATTGGAAAAGTTCCAATATATAGTTTTTTTTTAAGCTAGTCCCACCATGTTGTGTACTTTTATGAAATGTCGCCCTTGCTTGCCAATGAGATCTCATATAGTCAGTCCATATACAATAGATGAGTCAATAATCAGTGACAGCAGGAATCAGAGTTTCTTTGGGGACTCCTTTGTATCAAACTATCTGATTTCATAGAATCCAAGATCTTTAGAGAGAGTGAAAGTAATTCCAGAAGTAGAGCTAGTATTCAATCTATGATTAGCATAGTAAGATCACAACACAGTGCGCTACTACTGTGAACCATTCTCGGGCACTAGATTGTGATCTGATTGTTGTATTCACAATATCTTAACACAAATTCTCTATATCAAAGATGAAAAAAAATAAAGGTAAATGGGTGTCACTCAATCAAGACTCGGAAGCCAGTGGACATTCAAAATGAAAAAATATTGAAATCATATACAATGATGTCGTTTTGACATGTGTTGAGGTGGAAGAAGATTGGAGTCTAAACTACATCCGACAGGAACTATTGCTCCTACAAGATGATGTACTTTCAGACTTCAGATTCATTTTCAATGGTAAACTTGCAAGTAATTGTAAACACTCGATCTTTTATGAATAGTTTCAATCAAAACTTTCTAATACAATCTCTGTACTAATTGTAACAAACTTTGTATTAGTTTTATGCAGGTACGTAAAAGACATGAACTCGAGATCAAATGCAGAGATATTGGCGAAACAATCCAACTTATGGAAGAACATTGAGATTCACTATCAGCAAATGCATGTCAATCATCATGTCTTTTTATCAATATAAAAAATTGTATTTCAGTATTATACTATGGACACAACCTGATTGTAAGAATCTATATTGATATCACCCCATAAATGAGTTGTTTATGCGTGAAGCCCGTTGAGCTGCCAGCTAGCAGCGTGAAAGGTTTTTCTTCGTCTGATTCGTAATCTCTCGTTTGCTTTCATTCTTTTCATTTTTTTTCATAGTTTTTATTTCGCGTCCCTTTTGAGGTTTGCGGTCCTAGAGGTGTGTTTGCGATTCGCGATTGATTCGCGAATTGTTCGTGCTTCAAGTCAAAGACACGTTGACTGTCGTGAATTGTTCTCATTCGTGCTTTGAGTCAAAGACATGTTGACTGTCATGAATTGTTCTCGTTCAACCTTCGTGTCTTGTTCGTGTTGCGAAAAAAGTTGCAGGAATTCACCATTTCTGACACTCCCTCTTGAACCTTGCAGCTTTGTTCGTTCAATCCAATTGCCTCTCTTTGCTTGGTAAAGAGTGGCTTGTGGAGCGGTTTCGTGAGGAGATCTGCAATCATACTTTTTGATTTTATGAACTCGACCTGGAGCTCTCTTTTCGAGATCAAATCTCAAATATGATGGTACTTCAGAGGAATGTGCTTTGTATTTGAATGGAGGACAGGATCCTAGGACAGATAGATGGCACTCTGAGAGTCCATAATCATCGTGCTTGGCCCCTCTTGTGGTATCCAGATTGCCTCCAGCATCATTTGCAGACACACTACCTCATTCGCCACTTTTGAGGCTGCGACATATTCAGCTTCACAAGAGGATTGAGCTACCAAGGTTTGCTTTTTGCATATCCAGCTGATTGTAGCTCCGCACGCTATCGTACATCCTTCAGTAATGGACTTGCTATCGTCCAGTTCACATCACTGTAGTGATTCAGCTCGAATCCTTTCTCTTCGTTTCTAGCTCTGTAGGTTAATCCAACATTCTGGGTATCCTTCAGATACTGTAGGATTCGTTTGGCCATTTTCCAATGTACTAGACCAGGATTGGAATATAATTGACTCAATGCGTAAATAGAGAAGGCCAGATCGAGTCTGGTACAAATTGTTAAGTACATCATACTATCGATTAAGTTCTGGTAGGGTATACCTACCATCTTCTGTTCTTCGTCTTCTATTTTTGGGCAATCCTGTTTCGTGAGCTTGGCTCCAGCTATCATTGTGTGGCTTTCTCTTCACAGTCCATCATGTGGTATTGCTTCAGTGCTTTTTTGGCATATTCTGACTAACTCAAGTGCATTTTACCATTTGTTCGATCTCTGTTGGTCTCCAGTCCTAGGCATTTTGTTGCTTCTCCAAGATCTATGATTTTGTAGTTTTTAGAAATCTGACTCTTCATGTCTTTGATCAACATCAAAGAAATTTCTATCATCAGCGAATCATCCACGAAAATGGTCAGTATCACAAAATCCTTTCCTACTCTTTTGATGTAGACATTATAGTCTGGTTGAGTAGGATTGAAGTCTAGAGACTTCAGAAGACCATCAAGCTTTTTGTACCAGGATCGTGATGCCTGTTTTAGACCGTAGATGCATCTCTACAATCGACAACCATATTGTCTGTTGTCGGAGTCTTCATAGCCTTCAGGTTGCTTCATGAAAATTTTCTCTTCTAGATCTTCGTGGAGAAAGGTTGTTTTCATGTCAATTTGGTGAATTTCTAGATTGTACTGTGTGGCGTATGCAAGGAGCAGCCTTATGCTTGTCATCTTGACCATGGGCATTTTATGTGTCAAAATAGTCGACACCATATCTCTACGTGTAGCCCTTCGCGACAAGCCTTGCTTTGTAGCGACCAATGGTACCATCTGATTTCAGCTTCTTCTTGTACACCCATTTGCAGTCAACTAGTTTTCTGTTTTTTGGTAGTGGCTCCAATGTCCATGCCTCTTTTTGTCTCTTCGACTCGATCTCTTCTGACATTGCCTGTTTCCAGAATTCTCCCTCTAGACTCTGGATAGTTTCTTGGTATGTAGTTGGCTCTTTTGTGAAGCTGTAGTACTCAAACTGCATGTCTTCACTCCATTGAAGATTGTCAGAATAGCTATCTAGAGGTCTTCTTTGTCTTGTTGACCTTCGAGGTTCGTTTCGTCGCTGTTCAAACATTTCTTGTTCGTGGGGTCGATCCTCTGTTTCCTACTGCTCTAGAGTCTAGGGTCCTGTATTCTGATTTGATGGTTGTCCTCGATCTCCCTCTTGAATAGGTAGCAGTGTGAAGATCTCATGGTCTCTTTTGTCTTTCAGTCCAGGGAATGTGGACTCGTCGAACTTGACATCTCTGTTCGAAACAACCTTCTTTGTGGTTGGATCGTAGAGTTTGTACACATTTCTTCTGTTCGAGTAGCCGACCACGATTGTTTGCTCGAATTTGTCGTCGAGCTTGTTTCTCTTTTCCTTTGGAATGTGCTTGTATGTTGCACATCCAAACACTCGTGCATATGACAGATCAGGATTTCTGCATGTCCACATCTCGTACGGTGTTTTGTTCTCCAGTGATGTCGTTGTAGATCTGTTTTGGAGGTGTACAGCTGCAGTTATTGCCTCAGCCCAAAATTGGCCTGGCAATTGAGCCTGTGCTATCATGCATCTGGCTCCTTCGACTAGCATTCTGTTTTTTCTTTTTGCCACACCGTTGTATTCTGGTGTGTATGCAGGAGTGAACTGGTGTTCAATCCCATGTTCTTCGCAGAATCTTGAGAATTCTGTGCTTTTGTGTTCACATCCATTGTCAAATCTAAGCATCTGTATCCTCTTTGAGGTGTGTCGCTTGCGAATGCCACGAACTTCCTGTAAAAATCAAATACTTCAGAATTCTTCTTCAAGTAGTAGATCTTGGTCATTCGGCTATAATCATCTATGAATGTTAGAAAATATCTCGAACCTGAGAGCGAACCTATTTTCATCAGTCCACACACATCAGAGTGGACAAGCTCAAGAACTTCCTTGGCTCTTCTTCCTTCGTGTGTGAATGGATTCCGATGTTGCTTGTCTTTCTTACAAGCTTCGCAGAACTCAGTCTCGGGCCTTGATATTTTAAGACCTATGACAATGTCCTTTGTGCTCATGTCGTATAGGCTCCGCATGTTCAAATGATACATTCTCCTATGCCAAAGCTGATCTTCGTTTTTTGAAGCATTTAATATGCTATCAGAGTTGTTGATTATTTTGGCCTGGTAGAGGTTTCCTTCTCTACATCCGACCATCAGCAACTTGTTGGTCATCTTCTCGATCATACGACAAGTGTTGCCGTCGAACAAAACTCGAATGTCTAGATCTGTCATCTTGGAGACAGATAGAAGATCTTTTCTGAGTGAGGGTACAAAGAGTGCTCCTGGCAGTTCTGCTTGGCCTGATAGTGTTCGTAGCTGTAGAGAGCCGATGCCCTTGACATCGTGTCTGCTTCCATCACCTAGAATCACCGCTCTGTCATTTTCGAGTTCACAAAAGTTGATCAAGATCTTCTTGTTGCAGTTTATGTGAGATGTTGCTCCTAAATCGATGGCCACATCATAGTCATGTTCGGAGCAAGGCAATCAGGCGAATTGTGACCTGGGGCTCCGCAATTGTAGCACGAACCCCTTACTCTGGTTGGTGGAGTGGAATCTCGTGTTCTGTCCCTTCGCAAAATAGTGTACTGTTGACCAGTACGTTGTTTCAATATATTGGTTTTTTGGTTACAAGGCTGTTCTAAGGTTTAGTAGACACCTCCTAAAGTGATTTAGGTTCAATCCAACCATTGCTTGACTTATGCACCAAATTAGATCAATTTTTCATCAATTTTGATCATTTTTTGCTTGTGATTGGATAGTAGATTGTGTTGCATCCTCATTAAGTTCCATTTAGATCTTTTACAAGTGATTTTGGAAGTATATTAGGTTGCTGAAATTCACTCTTGATCAAATCATTTGGAAGCTTTAATGTTCTTTATAGAAAGAGGGGCAATTCTACTAGTATTGTCTACTTCTCAATCAAGCAAGTGCATTGTTTCTAGTATTCTATGATTTGATTTTGTTAGAGATCATTCTTAGATCTTTATAGGAAGTCTATTACTGATCTTTTCAGGTCCCTAGGAAGTGGGATAAGGTAGACCTTCAATCAAATCAATAGAAGTAACCTTCATTTGTGTCAAGTCCTTGATTAGGAGACTAGATGGCATCTATAAATGCATATCTTTTGGATACTAATGAAAGCCTCAACAAAACTAACTATTCCGTATGATCCTTAAGAAAAAGCCAAATACATCAAGAGGTGCAATGTTGCACTACATTGCATAAAAATGAATGTTGCAAATGAACTCTTAAGAGAGGTAGGAGATTGCACTTCAGCTCAATATGCTTGGGAGACTTTGCAAAAGGTATATGAATCCAAGAACCAAACTAGAATGTTAGCTTTGAAGAATCAAATCTATAGAAGCTATCAAAAGAAAGGAGAGAGTTCACATACTTTTGTCCTAAGAGTAAAGGAATTGAACAAAGAGCTAGCCTTTATAGGTGACCCTATCAAGGATGAAGAGCTTGTTCAACTCATATTGAATGGACTAAGCTTTGAATTTGACAATTTGGTTCATGGATATGCAATTATGGGTAAGCTACCCATACTTGAAGAACTCCAAGGCACACTCATGGCCGAGGAATCAAGAAGGAGCCAAATGCAAGAGATGATGGATAGGCTTTCCATCCAAGGTGGAGATGACCAAGCTCTCTTCACCAAAGGCAAAGGCAAGTCCAAAGGCAAAGGATCAACATTCAAGAAGTCTACAAAGCTTGAGGATCAAGAAGGACCCTCAAAGGCATCTCCATCAACCACCAAAGTCAAGAAGGACAAATCAAAGGTGAAGTGCTACTATTGTAGCAAGATGGGGCATTATGCCTCGGAATGCTGCAAGAGGAAGCAAGATCAAAGCCAAGCCAACATGAGCAAAGAGGAGGAGGAGGAGAGTTCACATGAGGACTCTCTCATGATGTCCATTGTGGTAGATCAATGCCATTCTGATCTGATGCTACTTTGTGCTTGACTCCCTGAGGAGTTCTTGTTACAATTGTTGAGTGATAAGCACTTACTTAAAGATTGTAAGCTAAGATAGGGGAGGTGAGTATATATCGACAAAGGTCAAAGAATATTGTGAGGCACTCAGCCACACCTGAAACCCTTTTGATTGTATAGAAGATTTGCAAATTTTGTCACTTTTTACAAAAACTCAAATTATATTTCTATGATTGCTGTTTTTCGCATGCTACATATTGTAGATTATTGATACACTAATCTAAATAAGAACAAGGAATGGATTTGGAACTAGTCCTATTGAAATTACCAGAATCAACAAAAATGAAACAACTAAGATTTGCAATCCTACGATTCTTCATTGCATTTTTGGACTTGACAAAGACATTAAAAACTTGATGTCTACTCTTCAAAGATAAACGCAAGAATATCTACTAAAATCGTCAATGAAAGTAACAAACACCTTTGCACCTGTTGGGAGAGAGAGAGAACGAATAAATGATGAACAAGATGCAAACGAGAAACGAACTCGAACAAGAAACGAACGAGTAGCGATCTTGAACAAAAAATATTCGTGCGTAGCGAAATGAGTTAAATGACTAAGCATGACTACGCCTATCAGAATGAACAAAACAAATAGTGACGTAGCCAAACCTTTAAATGGATGAAGCGCTACAAGAATAATTTGTCACGAATTGCAAGACAAATAATTTGTCGCGAATGATTCGCGAGGAGCTAGACAATGCTCGACTGATAATTAGTCGTAAATTATTCGCGAAAGATAAGAATAAAAATTAATCGTTTATTATCAAAAAGAGCAACTGGAATAATCAGACAGAAAGAAGAATAAGCATAGCAATATTGACAGATCTTAAGCGCAGAATAAATGAACTGTGTTAGATTAAGTATAGCAAGTATACAAATCAATAATGTGATAGAGCACAAGACAGTAGCGGACGAAACCGCGTACCCTACAAATCTTATTTCTATTTGTGATGAGGAATATAACCTCCTTTTCTTAATCTAGACTTATCTTGCTCTTCTGGCATTACACTACTTCATCGTAGTTGTCAAATACACAGATGGTATCTACTATATACAAAATATTACAGGTGTGCAGACATGAAAGTACAGAGTGGATGTGTTGTCTGTAGGAGATTGTGGGTGGCTGCAGTCGTTGTTCAATCCGTTAGCACAGTTGCAGAGGATGAGCGTGGAAAAGGGTGTGACGTCAAGTGAACGTTTGTGATGATGCAAGAGTGCGTCACTCTTACAAATGGCCTTAGGATAAGATCTACAGGGTGCCTTAGCTTTTAGGGCACTTTGTCATTCTGTGAGGTAGTGTCCCCCTTTCGCCTGTCACCATAACTTGTGTAAGAACACAGTGTCGCGATTCATTTGCCTTTTATTCATCTGTGCAAATTTGCGTGTAAAAATGCAGACTGTGTGACAACGTTAGAAAATATACAACATGAATGGAGGCAGATTAAAATTGG
Source organism: Diphasiastrum complanatum (assembly GCA_029204225.1). Taxonomy (NCBI): domain Eukaryota; kingdom Viridiplantae; phylum Streptophyta; class Lycopodiopsida; order Lycopodiales; family Lycopodiaceae; genus Diphasiastrum; species Diphasiastrum complanatum. Next base: position 21,197,800 of record CM055096.1, on the reverse strand, counting down.
GATTTAGGAGAGTGGAAGGAGTAAATCCAACACCCCCCCTTAATCTGGATCCATGAATGCCTTGATCTTCAGACTGAGCAATGCACAAAATCTGTTGTGTGCATTAACACTGAGTGCTTTCGTAAAAATATCTGCAACCATGTCCTGCATTTTGCAGTACGTTAAGCTCACCTCTCTGTCGAGAACCTTGCCCCTGATGTAGTGATATCTTATCTCAATGTGCTTACTCCTAGAATGAAATCTAGGTTGGTTGATAGAGCAATAGCATTTTGATTATCACAAAACAAGATTGTAGGGCTATGCTAATACAGATTGATGTCTGACAGCAAATTTCTCAACCAAAACGCTTCCTTAATAGATTGAGAAGCATCAATGTATTCTGCTTTAGTAGAAGAAAGTGCGATAGAGGTTTGCTTACAACTGTTCCATGAAAGAGGACCGCCATTGAAGAAGAATGTAAATCCAGATGTGGATTTACGATGGTCTACATTTCCTCTCTAGCTTGCATCAGAATATCCAATGAGCTGATGAAGATTGTCGTTGTTGACATCTCCATAGTAGATGCACTGGTCCCCGGTAGTTCGAATGTATCACATGACTCAAATAAGAGCCTTCCAATGGGAAATTCCAATATTAGCCATGTATTGGCTGAGTGAGCTGACAACAAAAGAGATGTATGGTCTTGTACAGACCATTGTGTATGTGAGAGATCCGAGTATCGATCGATACAGGTATTCTCTCATTTGCTCCTCTTCCTGCTTGGTCTGGGGACATTGGTCCTTTGACAAATGCAAGCTTGGATCCATTGGTGAGTGAGCTAATTTACAATTCATCAAATTTTATCCGTTAAGAACATTATGAAGATACCTTTGTTGAGTGATGTAAATCAGTCGATTTTCTCTGCCTCTGTGGATTTGAATTCCAAGATAGAAGTGAGCTTCGCCCAGATCAATCATGTCGAGTTCTGAGAACAGCATCTGTTTCGAATCCTTGACCATCTTGGCATTGTTACTGAAATCAACGTACCATCAACATACAAGGTGATGATAATGAAAGATTGTTGTACTGACTTCGAATAAACGTTGCAATTAGTAGTGCTTGGTTTATATACTTATTCAATGAGGAATGTGTCGATCCTCTGAAACCAAGCTCTGGCAGACTGTTTCAAGCCGTATAGTGCCTTATGGAGTTTACAGACATGATTCTTCATGCCTTCCAGAACGTATCCTTTGGGCTGGATCATGTAGATGTCTTCTTGTATAACTCCATTCAGATAAGTTGTTTCTACATCGAGTTGATGTACTTCGAGGTCGACAGCTGCAACATAAGATAGGAGCATTTGGAAAGGCGTGAGAATCAGTTGAGGAACTTGAGGCTTCATTCCTTCGCGTGTCTTCTTGCAACAATAACATAGTGGTGACTCTCGAAAGAGTCAATTCTGGATGAATCGTGATGATCATCACCCAGCTGTTGTAAGAACTTGGCAAGCTTGTAAGCAGTTGCATCACTGTGTCTTGATCGTCTATGACAGATCCGACAGTGGCCATTTGTCTTAGCAGGTTTTTGAATTGATTAATGTGATTCTGAAGAGAATCCCCATTCGTCATCTTGAGAGAGTAGAATTTCTTCCTGAGATGTAGCTTAGAGACTATATCTTGCACTTCGTATAGCGTGTCCAAGATGTCCCAGACTTCTTTCGATGTCTAAGCCTCGGATACATGGCCGATCTGTGTATCCGTTATGTTGAGGATGATCAATGCAAAAGCCTTTCCATCCTTCAGCTTCCATCTGGCAATTGTTGTGTCGTCTGCTTCAGGTTTTTCTTTTGCACCTGTAACAATGTCATACAATTCCTTTGTCATTAGTACAGTTTTCATCTTAAATTTTCACAGATGGTAATTGGCTCCATCAAGCTTGTCCATGAGAGGACTGGCTTTCCCTTGGGAATCTATGTGGAAGAATTAGTCTAAGTGATAGGCAAAACTATCAATGACTTAGGTATGAAAATCTGATACTAGAAAATACTAAACAAGAAGACAATTACTCTCTCGGCTAGTAGAGTCTTGTATTGTGGAAGCTAATGAAGCTATAAACATAGCTATGATAAAACATGCATCCTTATGCCTACTTTTTGCATATGCAACTGCATACGACTTCAGGATTCACATTGCGCAGCTGCAAAGGATGAGCGTGGAAAAGGGTGTGATGTCACGTGAACATTCGTGATGATGCAAGAGTGTGTCACTCTTACGAATGGCCTTAGGATAAGATCTATAGTGTGCCTTATCTTTTAGGACACTTTGCCATTCTGTGAGGTAGTGTCCCTCTTTCGCCTGTCACCATGACCTGTGTAAGAACACAGTGTCGCGATTCATTTGCCTTTTTTTACTATTTACATAGAGTTGCAAATTTAATAAAAATGCTCATAACATTCTATTATTTTCATTTCAATCATGCATGATGTCTATTTGGTCTTAGAAGCAAATCTATGAGTGCTTTGTCTAGCTCTTGATTAGTGGAGGCTTGTGGATTCACTCTTGGCCCAGATCTAATGACGGGATCAATTGTGGATCTTTTTTTTTACATGGTATCATAGCTTGAGATGGCCAAAAGTTGTAAGTTTGCAATAATGATCATTTCTTGAGGGTGAGTTGAATCTAACATCATTATTGTGATGTGGATGATCAATATTTTTACTGATTTTGGTTGTAATTTGACATCTTGAAGATAAGGTCCAGCTATGAGCTTTGGAAAGTAAGAGATTGAGGCTAATCATTATTCACATGATTCCTCATAGAGCTTATGCATAAGCAAAACTATTTGTTTTGATTCTAGTTTCTTATTGACTATATCACTTGTGATTGAACATTCTCCTTTAGTGGATGAACAATCTCCTTGATACTCTCCTTTATGACTTGAGCATAGCTCCGCTTATGGATGAGATATCTCCCCTTTGTGGATGAGCAAGATTGTCAATATTTTGCATATAGTTTTTTGTTGATTCAATAAGATTAAATGCAATAATTTTTTCAAGTTTTGATTGGAGATCTTGATGGAAAGTTTCAACCTTAAGCAATAGTGGTTTCAATGCTTTTTCAGATCTTAGGTTTAATCCATTTAAAGAAGATCATGTGTTAATTAAGTTTCAACAAAAACTAACTAATAATCAACTAGTTTCATTGCTAAATCCGTGTGATAAATTATCACAAATAAACAATATTTTTCTTCTTGAAATTTAGATTTATAGCAAAATCAAGTACATACAATTTTATATAGTTATTGATTCTTGTAATATAGTCCAGTCCCGAAGACACAGAAGCGGCCCAGCAGCCACAAGGTCAACAGCCACAGGCCTAGCAAGTCCACACCTTGGATACTTTGCAATATTTTGATGCTGCAGACCTGATGGAAATAAGTGATGACGAACCAAAGAAGGTAGATCAGTCAGGAGGAAGTCTGACCCCTCCAATAACCATCGCCACCACCACAACAACAACCACCATTGCTACTAATATTATTCCTCCACTCCCTCCACCTCCATCTTCATTTCCTACACAATGCCTATTTTTTGGATTAGCTTCATCATCTCACACCTCTGATCAGTACCCAACCCTCACTAACCTTGAGAAGCTCTCCGAAGCAGCTAAATGCCAATGATTGGCCTATCCGAAGCAAGCTACCACATGCATTGGTTGGTAAGCCAACACAAGTGCTCAAGAACAAGGTCCAGTACTAGGACCGAGAAATTGCGCAACAATAGAAGCTGGTCAAAGAAAAAGAAAAAGAGACAAAGAAAATCAGATCCGTGATGGCCGGGCAAAGGATCACTTGGAAGAGGTCCAGCAGCAACTGAAGCCCCAGATGGTCCAGATCGACCAAGTACGAGACAGATCATCGAGTGAAATGATAGTTGATGCCCCTCTAGTTAAGCCCGAGGACATACAGTTCTAGACCCCACAAGCCTCAGCCATCCGGATGGAGAAGTATGTGCGGCTGATCCAGAAACGGGAAGCCGAAAAAAGAAATCTTGAGAATATTGTGGCCAAGCAGAAAAAGATCATCCTAGAGTCCCAGAAACAGCTAGAAGATACAACGAAGGCCCTACAGCAAGTCTTGAACAAGGTGAACCAGTTTTGGGACACGGCGTGCAAGGCCCAAGTAGGCGCTCATTCACAGAATCCATGGGACGATGATGGAGATGACAAAGCAGGAAATAAGGACGGGCAAACCCGACCATCAGATGGCAGTTCAAAATCGGGTAGCCAGCTACTTCTGGAGCTTTTTTCCTTCTCGCTCTCACTTTTAACCCCTCATCTTATTTTGCTTTTAATTTTTTCGAAACATTCATTCCAACTTACCTTGTTACCTCATCTTCCCCCTCTCCACCACCTCCTAGCAGAATAATGGGCCCATCAAAAGGTCCAGCTGACACATACAAAGCCTGACGGGATGAGTTCCTTCAACAACTCCCCCCGTCCCCCCTTGGATGCGATGTATAATTTGCTAAACCCACCTCCTCCCAGACTTGTCATTCCTGCACCTCTCTCTCCAGATCACTCCATCCCTGACCTCCCATAAGTTAACACTGGCATTGGGAGTGATGACGACTTCCTGGCAGATCCACCAGAGTCAAGAAGATTTGCGTCTAAACAAGACACGGGTGCAGCTGGCCATCAACGAGCGAGCAAGCCAAGAAAAAAGATACGGGCACAAAGGCCTTGGATGATTACCTGGCAAGGCCACCACAACCAGGAGAGAGAAATAGGAATTGCGCCAATCCCTTTGATTGCACACTTACCATCATAAGCCATGTAGATCACCCTCTTGTCATCTCCATGTGACAACAAAGAAGTGAAGTACTCTTTGTGAAAGGTCATGTGTGAACTTGCTCCACTATCAATCCACCAAGGATCTAGATCTCCATCATTAACAAGCATACATGAAGACATCACAAAAGCGTCATTATTTGCATCTTGAACATCCAAACCATCCTCATCAAGAGTAAGATTACCTTGCTTGTCTCCTTGATCTCTCTTCTTCTTGTAGCACTCACTTGCAAAGTGTCCTTTGATGCCACAATAGAAGCATTTGAGCTTTGATCTATCCTTATTTTTGCCACCTGAAGAAGCATCCCATTTGATCTTGCCCTTTAGACCACTTACTTTTGGTTTTGCCCTTTGTGAACATAGCATCCTCTTGAAGTGTTGATGTAGATCCACCTCTTGCTTGAAGCCTATATTCCTCATTGATCAAGATCTCTTGAAGATCCATCAAACTTGGCAAAGTCTTTTGAATAGCAATACTTTGAACAATGTTAGCATGAGCATCCAACAAGCCATTAAGAATCATTTGAATAAGCTCTCTTTTCTTAATGCTTTCATCTATGCAAGCTAACTCATCATTCAATGCTTTCATTCTCAAAACAAAAGTACTTGGACTTTCTTCATTCTTTTGCAAACAAGAAAAGATTTGTCTTCTTAGAGTCAACACACTAGAAGTAGACTTAAATTCATAAAGCTTCTTTAATGAATTCCAAGCTTCCAAAGATGATGTGCACTTACCAACTTCCTTGAGAAGTTCATTGGTAACATTCATCTTTATCATATGTAGAGCCTTCTTGGCCCTCTTGTCATACCTCAATTGATCTTGTTGTGTTGCTGGTCTCTCCTCCAAACCTACAACAATATCCAAAACATCATTCATCTCAAGAAGTGACTCCATCCTCACTTTCCAAAATGAATAGTTACTTGAGGTAAGCCTATCATTGGCTTCCAACATGACTCCAATTGAGGTTGCCATGTAGCAATGACTTGATCTTCTCTTTCAACCTGCTTCAATGCACAAAGAACTCCTTTGAAGAACAACAAATGCTTTCAAAAGAAATCACCAAGATTTGAAACTATCTCACAAATTCTCCTCTAGCACTTATCCAAGCAAATCAACACATAAAATCATGGAATCTTGATCAACCTATGATCTATCCTCAATCTAATGACTTTTGCCACTTTCTAAGATTGAAACACACTCAAATGAGGTCCAGCAACCTCACTATCTAGAGATCCAATCAAAATTAGGGTTTTGACAAAATCACAAAAAATTGACTATTCCAAATCTACATGCAAATGCTGAAAATTTGATATGCAATCTATAAGCCACCACTTAGGCTGAACCAATATCCAAAAATCGGCCAAATCCAGTATGTGAATTCAAAAATTGGAATTGAACAAGTATATTGACCTATTTAGTGTTTTGATCTACAAAAAATCCAATCTACAAAAGCAAAAAATCCGATTTTGGTGTAGAATCCTCTCTAGCATGCTCTAGAGTTGATATCTTCACCAAATCATTGATAGATCTGATTTCCTCCTTCATAACCTGAAACACAAGCTTTGATACCATGTGAAAGATTTCAGATCCAATCTACTTGAATGATCTTTGGTTATAAAGAGAAATACACTACCAATTTCACCAATGTAGAAAAATCAGCATTTACACACAATTTGAGATGCAAACACTAATAGAACATGTAAGTCAATTTATGGCTATGTCTAGAGAGACGCATTGGAAAGCCGCGAAGAGAATTCTTCGTTATGTGAGAGGTACAACTACTTATGGTCTCATGTATGATGGGTTGTTTGATTTGCTAGTATTACAGGGCTATGCAAATTGGGCAAGTTGTGTTGATGACAAGAAATCCACCACAGGTTATATCTCACTAAATAATGGTGTATTTTGTAACTGGTTAGTAAGAAACATAAGACAATTGCCTTATCTACAACAAAAGCCAAATACAAAGCGTTATGCTCATCCACACATGAATCAATATGGTTGAGGAGAATGTTAGAAGATATTGGCATTCCACAAAGTAAGCCCACTATGATCAAGTGTGACAGCCAAAGCACCATCCAGCTAGCGAAAACTTTTGTATTTTATGCACGCACAAAGCACATAGAAATCAAATATCATTTCATTAGAGAAAAATTGTTATCTAGTGAAATAGATGTGTTGCATTGCAAGACATGCATTGAAAGACATAAGACTAGCCAGCAGACATTTACTAAGCCATTAATTGTTGATAAATTTGAGTTTTTTAGAGAAAAGCTATATGTATGTAAGATAACCTAGGATTCAAGGGAAAGTTTTAGAGTAGATAAGTCTAGTTTATTTGAACACTCGACCCGTACTACCATTTTTAGCAGTTTTATACGTTGCTCTATTTATACAATACACATCAGTAAGTGGATAGTGAGTCGGGACACACGTCCCATAATAGTAACCGAACTGCCATGCTTTGGTACACCCCCCCCAAAAAAAAAATAAAATAGATTGTCTATATGTACTCTACTTTTTCTCTTGTGAATTCACTCTATAGATGAGCTTCTTGGGGTTGGTGTCTGCTCTCTCCTTACGTTTGATAAATCTGAGTTGATGGTTAGGCTCATGTGACAATTGCTTTCATAAACTGCTAGATCAATCCTTCGTACATATTCATGACTCTCAAACATAGTATCTAGATCCGATTCCCCTATTTTTATCGTCTTTGCACTCCTGCCCTCTTCTCGAATGCCTTCCTTGAACTCATAGCTAATCCATAATGCCTTCCTTGAACTCATAGCTAATCCATGATAACCTCCATAGGCTTCTAAACCGTATAATACTAAGCCTCTTTTCACGCTCTTTGCTTCTTCATGAATGCCTCTTCTAACTAGATAGCTAATCCCTAATACCCTCCCTAGCCTGGGCTTCTAAAATTCTATCTTTGTCCCCTCCCATGATCTACCTCTCTCCTCTACTCTACTCTCTCACTCTTCTTTGCTTTGCCCTCCATTCACTCTCCAAAAGTCACCTCACAAGTTTTTGTAGTAAGGCAAGCAAAAGAAGGCCCAAATGAATGGAAAGATCAGCCCATTCAGGCTTTTCTTTTAAGCAAATGGTTAGATAGAAACCCCTAATAAAACCAGCATTGGCTCAAACTAATTCAAGATTTGGTGAAACATTGGTGCCAAAAAGTATTGAAAATAGGAAAATCCAAAAATGAATTATTTTATTGTCTAGGAACCATAAGTGCTATGGCAAGTACTTTGTTGTAAGAAAAACAATATTGTACAGATCGTGCAAAAAGGAGAGAAAATTAAATGGTTATAATTTTCAAAAACGTGATTTTGGCGTCCTATGTCTACATTGAATTCAAAATAGCTTTTACATTTTCATAATTGCCTAGTAGAAAGGAATCTTAAGATCCAACTTAATCTAAAATAGTAGCACTAGAACTAACACAAGATCCTAAAAAAGAAACCTAAGATTTCTCTTCAAAGCTAGAGAAAGTAGGCAAGTAATTTAGTGTGCCCAAAAAGGGCCTTGAAATCAATTTATGAACTAAATAGCATGTTCCATAGAGAACGTTGCAACGACTTGCAAGTTGCGTTGCACACTCATGCAGTGCAACCGACACTTGCTAATTACATATAAGTTGGCTCAACAATCTTTGGATGATAGGCCTTGAATGTTCCTGCAAGCCTATCCCACCATGTAAAATATAGAGATCGGTTGAAGCGAGGATCTAAATGATGAATGTAGTGGTGCTTAGGTCTCTGGGCTAAGGGTGTCAGCAGCACTCCAAGAGATCCAGGAATATAGACCCAAGCTGGCAAGTCGTAACCACAGTGCCCCATAAGATTGACTCCATGCATCGCCCAAGCGAGGAAGATCAGCCCTAGTGGATTCCAGTTCGGTTGGAGGTAAATCCATAGTATCACCCCAGAGTAGAATGGAGTGATGGTTACAGCTAGATCCAGAAACTCTCCAAATGCAGTAGAAAACACGGTGATATCACCACTTGTAGAGTGATGCCCTTGGTGTATGAGGGTATAGAGTGATTTGAATTTGTGCAGCACAGTGTGAACAACCCAGAAGTAGGCATCATGTAAAATCATGATTACCCAAGTGAAGTACCAGCTTCCAAAAATATCCATAGAGAACTTGCATCGCTCAAAATATCCATCTCTGGGTGCAGAACAAAACCCAACTCCGTCAGATCAATCCAAAAGCATCTGGCTTTGCAAAGTAAACTCGTGCTTCAGAGATGTCTTACCTGAAAGCAAATACGAATGCAGACACGACCACAGGAGCAAGAGTCACTGCCCAGAAACTTTCTTTTTTGTAGCTGGTGACAGTAATGGGAATGGAAGGTGCTAGTCTCCTGATCAACTTTCTATAAGCCAGGTATTCTAAAAAGTAGTACCAGATATGTTCGAAACAAGCATGCATGCCTGAGATTAGAAGTCCTCCAACTAGCCCAGAGATAGGATAAATCAAAGCATATCCAATATACTTCCATAAAACCTCCATATCGCTCTGAATAGGCAGAAAATGGAAACTTCCGCCCACTGTTGAGCCTACGAAGACAAGAATCAACACTTAAGAATACATTGAACCCAGATTGAAAATAATCGATGCTGTAAAATAAGGAAGACTAAAAATTAGCAATGCATTGAGCTCAATCTCAAAATGATCAATGCTGCAAACCAAGGAAAAAAACAAAAGTAACAATGCAAGGAGCACAAACTTAAATGGACTAAAGCTGCAAACAAGGAAAACAACAGATTTTTAAGGGAACACAAACAAAGAAGAATGCCATGCAGCAAGAAGCTTACAGCAAGAGCGCTTTACGGAAAATCAGGAAGCTGTGTGCATCTGCCAGGGTATAAGAAGGGAGTGAAAGGGGAGATGGGGCAGGATTTTTGCGACGTGTGGTGCTGAGGTTGGTGCAGAAGAAGAAGACCAGGACTAGCGAAGTGAAGCTATGCGGTGCTTGCATCGCATGCATGTGTGACAAATCCGGTTGCATGCATTGTTCGTTCCCGATCGTTCAGTAGTACGTTAGCTAATATCTAATCAACGAGTACATTTTCTTCAGTATCTTACACCTTAGGAGTCATGAACTTTATTCTTCTTCTAGTACGTTAGGACTTTTTCTTGAAATACATCAAGATGCAATGTTCCGGAAACTTTTTTGAGGTTTCCCTCAAAAATCTCATACCTTAAAGGAGTTTGTTGGGGATATGATTCTACTTGTCGGTTTTTTTTTATAAAATCTCAAATTTATCATGTAAAAAATCCTGCAAAATTTTGTAGTTGTCGGTTTTTAAAAAAAGATGCCAATTCCATTCCTTAAAAATGTCGGCTTTCCCAAACAATGATCAAGATGGGTAGTGCCTTTAATTGTTCTTGTAAGCATAGTGATACATTCATCTTCATGACATGGAGTGATCTCTTAGCCCTTTTGTCATACATTACTTGCTCTTGAAGCACCAAAGGTCTATTTTAGACACCTACAACAATGTCCAATAGTACATTAAACTCAAGTAAGGAATGCATCGAGGGGAATGCTTAAGGCATGCACTCCAGGGGCACCTGCAGTGCTAGTCCCACTCCATCCAATGGTGATAGATGGAGTTAAGGGAGAAAACTTTATCTCTCTCCCCTTGCCATGGTGTGGGACCTGTGGAGCAGAGGCATTGCAGGTGCCTCTAGAGTGCACTCTCTAATGAGAGCCTGCATCGAGTAGCTCGCTCATTGTATTTCAAGCACTGTCTTTAGACCATTCCAAAAGACAACTTTTGGATTGTTGCATGTTGGGTTCTATGGCTACTTCATGCCATGGGCAACCAATTTTTCATAAGGTGATATGTCAAATTGACATCTATCTCATGTGGATGTGTCAAATTAGACCTTTAGAGCTCTAGGACATTTCAAAAATATCTGGTTACAGTAGTGTGGGATTGAGGGCCTAAATTGACAATAGTTTCTTTGAGGTTTTTAGAGCTTCATTTTGAGGTTGTGCATGGGAGGCAATAAACCCCTCAAAGTTTGGGTTGTGGATAATTTTTGAAAGAATTATTGTATTTAAGCTAGAGGTGCTCGTTCTTTGAATAAAATGTGATGAATTTTAGTTGGATTACGCATGCCCATCAATTCAAATATAAAAAGAAATAGAATCTTGCAAACTGGATGAGAAGTCTTCTAGTGCCTCTAGCAAATTGTCATGTAGAAACGATGGGTATTAAAGTCGAACATTGTTGATAGAAAGAGTGGAGTAAGAAAATGTCCTTTTAAGGATATATCCACAAGCATGCACGAATGGCAAATGTTAGGTTGTGACAAGACTTTGTGGTAGAACATTCTAGCATACTATTAGTGAAGCAAGGTCAGAGTCATTGTCTTTGGCACGTTTCAGTCGTTTGGAAAGGCTATGTAGAGGGGGGTAACTGAATGGGGCAAGATCCCTAATGTTAGCTAAGAATCATGGGTCCGTAGTGGCTCTTTGATCTTTTTACAAACTACAGAGCTCCATAAACATCTAACACAAGTCAAGAACCATCTCAGCAAGGAAAAGCTCCTAACCCCTAAAGGATTGACAATTTGGGTTATCTTACAGTACATTGGCACTATGGAGAATGCTATTGTACCACAACTTACTCTAATGTAATAGAGGTGTGAAAAACTGCCTATGTTGGCAAATCTAGCTATGTCAAATAATGCAAATTATGTACATAAGTGGATCCCACACGTTTGGGGCCATGGAGCCACGTGGGAAACCTATCCTAGTGTAGGCTAGATCAAGTCTAAAGAGTAGGTCCAGTCAATTTGGTAGTGATTCCTACTTTATAGGACTTAAATCCTAGATTTGTAGAGGAAATTGACCAACTAGCAGCCTACTTGGCATGACTCTAGGAATGAGGCTAGAATGGCAAATTAGGGCAAGAAAGCCAAGTCAATTTCCTTATTAAATGCTGGAAATTCACCTAACTTTACAAAGGAAGAGGCTTTTCTATGTAGTGAGCTCCCCATATTAAACACTTAGAATATGTTTGAGAGCTTATTGGCAATCTCGAGTCTACTCCACATTTGTATTGAGTTTTTATGATCCAAATGCAATCAAAGTGATATTACCTTCGTTATCTGTTTGCAGGCTGTACCACACACATGTGAACTCGGATTTCCATAATTGATCAATGCTTTATGATTGTTCTTGTTTGATAAGTGCAAATTGCTATTCTAGACCAATTTTTGTGTCTAGGTTTTGCAATAGATTGATTAGCAAACATCCAATCACTCTTGTGGATCTTGTGTAGATCCAGTTGGGGTCCTAAAGTATGTACTTTAACATGATTTCAGAGGCAAGTACAAGAGGTTAGTGTTTGATCAAAATACAAATCCATTTTTAGCAAGTTTTGTTGCTAGAAACCAAAATTGAGGTGGCAAGTTTGAATCTGAATTGAGGAGGGATTTTGATTCCAAGCTTAGTGAGGGTAAAGATCCGTACTGTCCACATGTGTGGGCATCTCTGAACCTATATTTATTACTCCATGTTCCTTAGACCCATAAAAATGGATTCTATTGTTTCTTGATGAGATTTTTTGGCGCTAATCCTAGGAAAAGCTCATTTTGTTGGATTTATCTCCTCTACTCTCCTATGTTAATTTGCCTCCATTCATGATGCTACATTTTTACTCAGTTGTTGCACAGTCTGCATATTTGAACTGATTGTCGCTACAGTCTGCATTTTTACTCAGGAATTCCCACAGGCAAAAAATGCAACATTGTCGTTTTTTTCACTTTCAGGCCACCCTGAGCAACTAAGTGTTTGCAACACTTCCACGGAAGCGACAGTCTGCATAAATACAAGCAAATTTGAACAAGTGAAAAATGCGAAAAAAGGTGACACTGCCTTACAAATGCCGAAGGTGCCCTACAATAGCCAAAGGTGCCCTTATAGAAAGGCGAAGGTACCTTGTAAATCATTTTTCTAAGGGATTGGACAGAGTGTCACAATTTTCGCATTCTCACCAGTGTTAATTTTAGCAAAGCCCAACGTCGCGGCCTTCTCACGCTCGTTCCATACACTGTGCAATCAGATTTGACAATGACAACAGCCACCCACGATCTCCCACGGACAGCACAACCACTTTTGTACCTTCTTCATTTGCACACCTATAATACTTATGTATATATATATATTGAATATCGTTTTAGTATACAGTGTGAACAGAAGATAGAACAAAACATCACTTGTAATCAGAGATAGACATTTGTAAATGCCTTTGTGCATTGATTTTTTCTTTCAGATGTATTGTAAGTAATAGATTCATCACCTTTACAGATTGCATGATTAGCTTTGAGCACGCGGTTACGTCCGCCATTTTTTTGTGCTCACTTGCATTATTGACCTATATATTTCGTTATACTTAATCTGATTACAGCTCTATTTGTTCTGAATTTCCATGCTCTGTCTGGCTTTCTAATTGCTTTGTTGTTGTCTACTCTTCACGACTAATTCGTGACAAATTATTTGTCTGATATTTTGATGCTTAATGTTTAGCTACGTAATCAGATCGAACGTGATTTCTATCACTAACGTTCTGTTCGAGATTGATAGGCATAGTCATGCTTAAGAAAAGAGTGAGATAGCTTATTTCGCTATGCACGAACATTTTTCGCCAGCTCTGTAGACTATAGTATAAATTTCAAAGCTATCAATCAATTCTTTGTCGTCATCACACTCTATGTGGATAATACGTTGTTGTTCAACAACAATGTCAAACTGACAAAGGATACTAATAGGATGCTATCCCAAGAATTCGAGATGACAGATCTAGGAGAAGCGCATTAGTATCTTGAGATTCAGATCCACAGAGATAGGAACAAAAGACTTCTCTACATCAAGCTAAAAGCATGTTTTGGTGGTACAACATGGACTGTGAAGGACACTACCTTTTTTGGGTAAAAATGCACTCAATTTTTTTTTTATTGTTTAACATTCTAAAATGGGTCCACTAGAGATATAAAGAGACTATGACTATTTGTAGCAAATTTGTAGGTGTGTACTTGTAATAATTGCTTAATAATTACTTCTGTTGTGGGATAGCAGGCCATTGGCTTCTCTCTCTCACTCTCGCTCTAGCTCTCACTCTCTCGCAATCCAGCTCTCTCTCTCTCTCTCTCTCTCTCTCTCTCTCTCTCTCTCTCTCTCTCTCTCTCTCTCTCTCTCTCTCTCTCTCTCTCTCTCTCTCTCTCTCTCTCTCTCTCTCTCTCTCTCTCTCTCCTCGCGTTTGAAAGATCTCCCGCTCTAGACCTCTCTCTGATTGCGTTCGCAAGATCTCTCGATACTGGTTTGATATACCTCTTTATTGCTGATCGCGGTGTGGCTGATCCAGGTCTTTCTTGTTGATTGTGATCTGTTTGATCGAGCTCTTTGTCTGATCGATTAGTCTGTATAGAGAATAGCAGACGATTTCGGCATGGATAGTTTTCAAGGCAATAATATATATTTCACAAATTCAATTCTGGATATTCTAGCAATTTTTCCTACAATGCATGAGACATACGCAAGTGATCCCAGCATGGAACCTCATCACGACGCCAATAAAGTTGCAATGAAGGACTATTGGGCTGGTAAGAAACGGGAACAGAGATTGAAAGAAAATGTTTTTAGGAGGCTTGGAGATCAACCTTCAGTAGATGACGTCAAAACAAAAAAACAAATTTGTTTAGCTATGGCAAAATATTGGCAAAGACATACACAACAATTTTCAATAGGTATTCAAAGAGAGATATTCCAAGAACTACTTCTGCAACCAACTTTTTGAGAGTTGCAAATATCATCTAATATTGTTGAAAGTAATCTTGTTTCTAACATCTGTAACACCCTTAGTCAAATTAAGGTGTCCCACTCGACGAATGAACTCTTCGTGAAGAGATCTTCACTTGTAATGGTACTAAATAAAGCTGATGGCACAATGAATCTCCCTCATTCGAGAATTGCAGGTGCTTTGGGTGTTCATCGCAGAAATATTGTTGCAGCCAGTTCTCGCCTTAACATTAAGGACGATGAGGAAGTCAAACCCTTGAGTGCCTGTCAGAGACAATTGCCCCAAGTAACATAATCACGGCTCGGGTTAAGGAACTGGTGTATGCCTTTTGGAGCTCAAAACTCGAGTGTCCCCCAACAAAAAAGACATGCCAACAGAGGATTGGAAGAAAGAGTGTTGTCAGGCATCCAATTCTTCTTGGCGACAGTCAAGTCCTTTTTTTTTGGATTTCCGTTTTCTTGGTAATGCTAATCTTTTGCATTGCTGAAACTGATCTTTGATACTCCTGTTCTTTGGTTCTACAGATACACACTCCACCTCTTGATGTTTGGAACTGTTTTGTAGTTTTGTACTTCTGGTGTGCAGAAAGTGTTGTTGTTTGTTGCTCTTTGGTGCTTTTGATAGTTTTGGTGATTTTTGAACGTTTTTTCAATTTGTTGTTTGCACCATTTTGGTACTTTTTGATCTACTAGCATTTAGCTGTTTGGTGCTTTTTTAATATTTTGGAACTTTTGGACATTTAATGTTTGTGTTGGTACTATTGAAACTTATCATGTAACAATTTTGATAATACAAACTACCAAAATAGGTGCTTTAATACCTCGAGCCTCATTTTCATTCTAACCATTTTTATATTTTAGAATCTACAGCATTTGGTTCTATTTTTTTAGATTTCGTCGTATTTGCAGTTTGCACACATCCTGATACGGTCTTTTGGTACTGTTTTAGTGTTGTTACACCAATTGGAAGTATTATTCCAGTAGTCGAGTACTAATTTTACAAATTTTGTACTATTTTGGTAGTATTTTTGTGTTGATAAAACTCTTGAATACAAAATAATGGTACTACAATAACTTATTGTTTACCAATTCTGATCCTCTTGACTACCTAATTAGGTTCTATTATAGTAAGTGTCTCATTTTTAACACGATAAGGATTCTTGAATATAGATCAATGGTAATGAGAATCCTCCTCAAGTTCACTTTGAAGATGTTAACAATGACTTTAATACATAAGGAATCTTAAAGAAGTTTCGAGTGAACCAATATTGTATTGAGCTAAACCAGTGTGTTTCTCAGTGTATCCTACATATCCTTTAGCCACCCACCTTGCCTTATACTTGTTGATTGTTCCATCTTGGTTTTTCTTCACTTTGAAGATCCACTTGCATCTAATAGCCTTCTTGTCCTTAGGAAGTTCCACCAACCTCCATGTGTTATTCTTCATAAGAGATTGGTACTCAAGATCCATTGCTTGGATCCACTCCTTTTTGCCTTGCATCACTGGGCAGGTAGTTGGGAGTTGGTGACGAGAAGCATTTCGGAAAGCGATGCCAGTTTGGCTTTCAATTTGCCAAAAGAGCGGCGGATGGCCTGGTAAGCCAAAAATTGCAGGTCATTATTTTTTATTTTTGACATCACGGTTGGCTTAGGCATACACATTATAGCCTACAGGTGGAGTTTCAAGCAGTTTGGAAATGGCAAACATCAATGAGGCAATTTTGGGTGATGCAAGCAAACTTGATGGGGCTTCTAACTACAACATTTGGAAATTCAAAATGAAGAGCAAAGAGTTATGGGATATTGTGGCAGATAATGAAGTCCGGCCAAATACCACTCCAGGTGACATGAGGGCCTTTGATAAAAAGGCACAGAGAGCATTGTCCTTAATCAATCTTTCAGTGAAAGACCATGTGATCACTCATATAAGTGATGCCATGATGACTAGGGGAGCTTGGGAAGCTCTTAGAATGCAATTTCAAATTTGCAATCCAGCTCGGGCCATATTCTTGAAGTCGAGATTGAACGCAGTAAGGGTGGAAGAAAGTGAATCAGTGGGATCTTTCTTCATCAGGATAAAGGAGCTGAGAGATCAACTTGTGGCAATTGGAGAACCAATTAGGGACGTTGAATTGGTACATACCACAATGAGCGATGTCTCGGAAGGGCTACAAATGTTTGTGAGCAGCATTGCTTCGAGGGAGAGATTGCCTACTTTTGAAGACTGCCAAGGAATCATGTTGCAGGAAGAGCAGCATCGCGAAGTGGTGAAGTCAAGGCAAACCCCACAGGAGCATCAAGCGTTGCTTGCTAAAGGCAAGCAAAAAGGATGGAAAAGGATTCCCAAGAAATCCAAGGATGATAATGACGAGGGAGAGTCGTCATTAAAAGAGAAAAAGAAGAAGAAAGACAAATGTTACTATTGCCACAAACCGGGTCATTGGGCATGCGAGTGTTACAAGAAGAAAGCGGACATAAAGCGAGAAAAGATGATGGAGAAGATGACGAGACAAGTGTCTTCTCATCGGCATTGGCATACCAGGTTGATGATGGTGCCAGATGGTTCATAGATTTAGGCACCACAAGGCATATGACCGGAAAACATGATTGGTTTGAGAAATTCTCACCAATCCATGATGGGGATAAGGTCATTCAAGCCAATGGAGAGGAATACCAAATACAGAGTGTGGGCAATGTGCCTGTGCAATTTTCTGATGGTAAAATCAAGAACATTCCTAATGTGCTTTATGTTCTTGGACTCAAAAAGAGTTTGCTTTTTTGTTGGAGTAATGGCTAATCAACATCTTAAGGTTGAATCTGTCAAGGATGGATGCCTTATGAGGGATATGAACCACAATCATAAAGTGGTGGCAAAAGGTTATAGAGATAGTAACTGCGGCCTTTATAAATTGGATGTTGTAAAACCAAGAGAATATGGTTTGGCTATCTCAACAGCATCTCAATCTAAGTTGTGGCACAGAAGACTTGGTCATTTGATCTATGGAAGCTTGAGATTGATGGTGAAGCTGAAGATGGTAATAGGGTTACCAGCATTGCAGGATGATCATCATGCAATATGTGAAGGATGCGTCATGGGAAAGCATCACAGGGAGACATTCAAAAAAGGTGGAGCTGCAAGAGCTAAGAAACCATTAATACTCATTCACAGCGACTTGTGAGGCCCAATGAAGACCATGTCGTTGGGGAAAGCATATTATTTTATGACTTTCATAGATGATTACTCTAGGAGGACATGGATTTATATCTTGAAGAAGAAATCTGACGCTTTTGCTTGCTTCAAGGAGTTCAAGACTTTGGTAGAGAACCAACTGGATGCACGCATCAAAGTGCTAAGATCTGATAGACGGGGTGAATACAAATCTGATGATTTTGAAGACTTTTGCAAGGGACATGACATCAAAAGACAATTTACACAGTCAAACACACTGCATAGTAATGGTGTAGCTGAAAGGAGAACATGACTATTATGGAGAGTGCACGCTCCATGATGAAGCAAATGGGCTTGAGCGATTCACTTTGGTCAGAAGCGTGTAATGCGGCAACGTTCTTGCAAAACAAAAGCCCTACAATTGCAGTTCCAAATGTGACTTTTGAAGAAGCATTTACAGGAATAAAGCCAAAAATCAACAAGTTTCGTGTCATTGGATGTAAGGCCTATGTACATGTGCCAAAGGAGGAGCGAAAGAAACTTGATGCCAAAGCAATCAAGTGTATCTTCATCGGTTATGACGAGAGGATGAAGGCATACAGGTGTTTTGATCCTGTAATGAACAAGATTCACATTAGCAAAGATGTGATCTTTGATGAGATGCATAGGTATGAAGATGAAGACCATGTAAGTGGTGAAAGCATCAAAAGACTTCCCACAATTTTAGAAGAAGAAGATGAAGAAGACGCTCCACAAGATTATGCACGTGAAGATGAGAGTCAAGAGGGCGAGTATGAAAGGACACCACCTATTCAAGAGCCTAGGGGGAGGTACTTGCCAATAGGAGCAATAAAGGAGAAACCGGTTGGAAGTAAGAGACATTACTTAGACACTCCTTGGGATACATACTCTCCATGTAGTGTATCACCTGAATCTAAGATACCAAAATGGTATGAGAAGATCATGAAGGACGCAAAGCTAAATCAACCAAGATCTAGCACATATGGAGAAGTGAGAAGATCAACGCGGGAAAGGAAGTCTCTTGATCATTATCATGTGAACTATGCCCTAATGAGTGACATTTTGAAGTGTTGAGAGCCATCAACCTTTGATGAGGCAAAAGATCACAAAGAGTGGCAAAGGGCAATGGAAGAGGAGATGGAATCCATCCACAGGCATGATACATGGGAGTTGGTTGATCTACCACTTGGAAAGAAACCCATTGACAATAAATGGGTGTCTAGAACAAAGTTTCATGAGGATGGCACGATAGCAAAGCATAAGGCATGCCTAGTAGTGAAGGGTTATGAGCAAAGCAAATGACTATGAAGAGACATTTGCTCCAGTGGCTAAGTGGACTACGCTATGCCTTATCATTGCCCTAGCATCTCATTTTGGGTGGAAGGTCTATCAAATGGATGTGAAGTCCACATTTTTGAATGGTGACTTAGAGGAAGAAGTTTACATGGTCCAACCGCAGGGCTTCATGGCAAAAGGGCAAGAACATAAGGTATGTAAACTACACAAAGCACTTTATGGCCTTAAGCAAGTGCCACGTGCATGGTATGGACGCATTGACAATTACTTTCTTTCTCATGGGTCTGTAAGAACAAATTTAGATCCAAATCTTTATGTTCTTATAAACAATGATAGCATTGCCTTGATTGTACTTTATTTGATGATATCATTATCACGGGCAATGATGAGAACCTCACTCGTTCTATCAAAGCCAACTTATGCAAGCAGCTTGAGATGACAGATTTAGATCTTATGCACTACTGCTTGGGTGTCGAAGTATGGCAAACTGGCAGTGATATCAAGTTATGTCAAACCAACTATGTGGGCGAGGTATTAGAGAGATTTCACATGACATAGTACAAACCTTCCATCACCCCTTGCGAAGCTGGTAAGAAATTATCTCGTATTGATGATAGTTAAGTAAAGAAAAGTTTGAAACTTTTAGAGCCAAACTTGGCTTAGATCTGGTTATGTAAAAAAAAAAGTCTTTACTTGTAATACTATCATGGAGGTATGTTCCATGAATAGAGTAAACTCCAAAAATAAAGAGAGACGTTGATTATTGAGGGAGAGAGTTAAAATAGCAATGATCGACTTATACATTGCTTTCTTATTTCGATGGCACCACGTGTGCTCAGTTCTAGAATTATTGGGCCATCTAACTTTTACGAGCCCTTTGAGTACTTTTAAGTAACTTTATTTTTTTACTTGCTAATCAGTTGAATATAAAGCTATTCTGTTGGCTTCTCTTGTTGCACTTGACGGTGTGTTGAGGTGATTGATCCGGTCGGGTGTTTAAACTGTGTTTCTTAGCTAAAAGTTCATATAATTGTAGGTTGATCATTTTTTAATCTTCCATTCTATGTGTTGGATTTGCTAGGTTTGGTGCAAGACAAAGATTTGAGAGGTTCCATATCTTTGTGATTTCTTTTTGAGTTCATCTGTTGACATTCAAGAGAGTGATTTGTGCATTGGAACAGGTTGAAAGATAAGATCAAGTCATTGCGACATGGATACAAATGGAGGATTCATATTGGAAAGCAATGATAGGCTTACCTCAAGCAACTATTCTAATTGGAAGGTGAGAATGGAGTCTCTCCCTGAGATGAATGAGTTGATGGATGCTGATAAGCGCGTGCTCCTACTCACAGATTCAAAGCAATTTGCTAAAGTTTTGAATCTCTCTCTCTGTCTATATATAATCACTAACTTCGAGGAGTCAGCTACTGAAAGACCCATTCTAGTAGTTTGATCTCTGTCTGATCATACTATGATATTCAATCTCTTTGATGACTCTAGTGGTCTCTCTTCAATTGCCCATTTGAATCTATAGCAACTGGAGGATCTTGCATTATTCTACCTTTACATTTACAAGATTGCTTAACAGCTGATTAACTGACTAATTAGAACAGTTGTTATTGTAGCTTGAAGACGCAGACAACCTATGAGGAATCCTGTGTAAAACTGTAGTGTCCGGTTTTTTGCCTGTGTAGAATCTTGTGTAAAACTATAGTGTCGAGTTTTTTGCCCAAGACAGAAATTTCATGGAAAAATGCAGTGTCATATTTTTTGCTTTTTGTCGCCTGTCAGAAATTGCATGTAAAAATGCAATGTCGCATTTTTCGCTTTTGTCGCCTGTCAAAAATTGTGAGGAAAATGCAGACTGTAGCGACAATTAATGCAAAAATGCAAACTATTGAAAAATAGTTCATTTTTCGCAGGTTTCATTTGAGAGAGTAAACTTGAGAGATGGAAGGAGGGCAATTAGGAAGAGTAGGAGTTGTGAAAAACTCAGATCCAAAAGATGCTAAAGTTTCATAAAGATCTTGGCCATGGAAGTTATGCACATCTAGATTGAAAAAATGATAGAAATTGTGATGTTAAGCATACTAAACATCAACTAAACATCAAAATCTGATCATAAGCTTCCACAAACAGAAACTTGCTGTCCCTGTCCGTACTTCAGAGCCTACAACCTGCATTTCACACGTGTGAAGCCATAGCAACAAAGAAATCACAATTCTAGTGGCTAGAATGCAAGATATGAACAAAAAAGTGAGAGAGAAGAAGATGGATCTTCAAAGAGCATAACATTCATTCAATAGAATGAAAATGAGATGTGTACATACTCGTGGAGATGGCTATTTATAGCAGCCATAGTGCCTCTTGGCCACTTGTCTTATGATAGGCTAAAATTGGGGTCCAATAGGATTCACCCATATACCTAGAAATTTGGTCAAATAGGAATGCACCAAATTATGAGCCAATAGAAGAGCTCCACACTCGACCTCCTCTAATTAATGTGACCTCAAAAGTAGTGTACACATACTTTGGGCCTCTACATACATGTATGAACCTATCTCTAACTTTTATTTGGCCATAGGCCTACAAAATCTCAAGTTAGGAAAATACTACTAGTTGACAATTTTTCACACTCCCTCTTCAACTAGTTTTAGCATAGATTTAGAAAGTACACCAAGACTTGTTCTATGCTTGAAAAATAAGTCCTTTCCCAATGCTTTGGTAAAGATATCAGCCACACATTCCTTTGATGGGACATGTTCAAGCTTGATCTCTTTTGCCAACACTTGTTCTCTCACAAAATGGTAAGCCACCTCGATATGTTTGCTCCTTGCATGGAAAACCGGATTGCTTGCTAGACTTTGGGCTGAAAGGTTGTCACAAAAGATGATTGGACTCTCTGAAAAATCCAGCAAATGAAGCTCCATAATCATCCTCTTGATCCACACCATCTCCTTTGTGCATGATGTCAAAGCTTTGTACTCGGCCTCACTAGAAGAAAGTGATATAGTTGCTTGTTTCTTCGACATCCATGAGATAGCTCCATCACCTATGAAAATAGCATGTGCATTTATGGATTTTCTATCCATAAGGTCTCCTGCAAAATCTGAATCTGAAAAACCAAATAAGTTAGGTGATGAGCCTCTATAAACAATGCCAAAATCTTTTGTTCCCGAGATGTATCTCAAGATCCTCTTTCCTAGTTTCCAATGCTCTATGCTAGGATCTTGCATGAATTGGCTTAATCTACCAACACAATAAGATAAATCAGGTCTTGTGATGGTTAGATATATAAGAGAACCTATTAGCTTCCTATAGAGAGTAATGTCCTCGAAGGATCTTTCATTACCTCTTATAGTTAGCTTTACATGTGATTCCATAGGTGTATCAATAGGATTTGCATCTACCATATGAAATCTATTGAGAATAGAAATAGCATACTTCTCTTGTGAAATAAAAGTGATTTGAGAAGTTCTAATTACTTCTATTCCTAAGATATAGCTCAAAAGACCAAGATCATGCACTTCAAATTCCTTTTTTAGTGCTTTCTTGATATCTTCTATATCTTCCTTGTTCCCTCCACTTAAAATAATGTCATCCACATAAATTAGAAGGATTGTAACATCATTAGCACTAATTCTAAAGTAAAGTGAATGATCATACTCACTCATAGTGAAGTTTTGAGAAAGTAGAAAAGAGTTAAGCCTAGCATACCAACTCCTTGGTGCTTGCTTAAGACCATACAAACTTTTTTGTAGAAAACACACATGATTAGGCTTGCTATGAGAAACATAGCTCTCGGGTTGCTCCATGTAGACTTCCTCTTCAAGATCACCATTCAAGAAAGCATTAGAAATGTCTAATTGCCAAAGATCCCATCCATAAAGAGTTGCAAGGGAAATGATTACTCTTATGCTCACCATCTTTGCCACGGGTGCAAAGGTTTCCTCATAGTCAATGCCATGCTCTTGAGCATAACCTTTAGCCACCAACCTTGCCTTGAACTTGTTGATAGATCCATCTTGATTTGTCTTTACCTTGAAGATCCATTTGCATCCAATTGCACTTTTGCCCTTTGGAAGCTCCACCAATCTCCATGTGTTGTTCTTCATAAGTGCTTCAAACTCAAGATCCATTGCTTGGATCCATTCCTCTTTTTGCCTTGCTTCATCTACACATGAAGGTACATCAAAAGAAGTTAGGAAAGCATAGTTGGATCCATCCACCACTTGCTTACCTTTGCCATCATAAGTGAGCCTTGAGGGTTTCACTTTATGCCTTGGAGTTCTCCTTGGAATTTGACTTGAAGAGGCTTCTTCAACATCCACATCCAATGTGTCATCAACTCCATTGTCATCAAGCACATTAGTTGCAACAACACCATCATCACTTGAAACAACTTTTGGAATGTTACTTTCATCAAAAATGACATCCCTACTTGTGAACACTTTCTTGATTGAAGGAACATAAATCCTATATGCTTTGCTTACTTCACTATAACCAACAAAAATGCCCTTTCTTGAAGATGGATCCTCCTTAGTTCTATCATCAAGAGTAATGTTGAAGTAGCAAATGCATCCAAAAGTTCTTAGAAACTTGACATTAGGCTTCGTACCAAACAAAGCTTCAAAAGGGGTTTTTCCTTCCAATACAACACTTGGCCATCTATTGCATAGGAAATTTGCACACAACAAAGCATCACTCCAAAAAGGTTTAGGAAGATTAGCATTCAATCTCATTGCCTTTGCACTCTCACACAAGGTTCTATTCTTCCTCTCGGCCACTCCATTTTGTTGTGGTGTTCTTGGACATGTGTACTCCCTCTTGATCCCATGCTCATCGCAAAAGGCTTTGAATTTGTTAGAAATGTATTCACCACCATTGTCGCTCCTCAAGCATTTGATTTTGGTTGTAAATTGAGTCTCAATAGCAACTTTGAACTTGACAAACACATCAAACACCTCATCCTTGCTCTTTAGTAGATAAACCCAACAAAATCTACTAAAATCATCAATGAAAGTTACATACATCTTAGCACCTCCATTGCTAATTGTAGTAACACCATGAATATCCGAATGCAAGAGAGAAAAAGGCATCTTAGATCTAGATATAGATCTAGTATATGGCAATCTATGTGATTTAGACAAAGCACATTCTTCACAAACATGATTCAAGCAAGTAAGAGACTTGGGAAGTCCCCTTACTACCTCCTTTTTGGCTATTACCTCCAAGGCCTTGTAGTTGAGATGTCCCATCCTTTTATGCCATACCTCTTGAATTGACATTTGTTCATTTGCCATGCATCCAACTTGGTTAGCAACAACACATGCATCAAGCTTGAACAATTTCCCTTGCCTTTTCCCTTTTGCAATGATACTACACCCCTTTTTGATCAAGCAAGCATCACCATCAAACTCAACTTTGAATCCTTTGTCAAGCATTTGGCTTACACTAAGTAAGTTCTTGGTAATGGATGGAATGAGCAAAACATCTTTCAATTCTATATTCCTATTTGTAGAAAGTGAAATAGGAATTGTGCCAATCCCCTTGATTGCACACTCACCATCATTTGCGGTATAGATTACCTTCCTATCACCATCAAATGCCATTAAAGATGAAAAATACTCTTTATGATATGTCATATGAGAAGTGGCTCCACTATCAATCCACCAAGGATCAATGTCTCCATGATTAGCCAACAAGCAAGATGACATAACAAAAGCATCATTTGAAAGAAGCTCATCCCCACCCTCATCAATAGTTAGATTGGTTTGCTTTTCCCCTTGATCCCTCTTTTTCTTAAAACAATCACTAGCAAAATGCCCTTTGACTCCACAATAGAAACATTTTAGCTTAGATCTATCCTTCTTTTTGCCAAAAGTAGAGTGCTCACCTTGGTCTTGCCCTTTAGACCAATTGCTTTTACCTTTGCCCTTGAACTTGCCTTTAGAGAACATTGCCTCCTCTTCTCCTCCTTGAGATGTAGAAGATGCTCCCACTCTTGCTTGCATCCTGAATTCTTCAGCCAACAAGACCTCTTGCAAGTCTCCAACACTTGGTAAACATTTTTGGATAGCATAACTTTGAACAAGATTAGCATGATCATCCAACAAGCCATTGAGAATCACTTGAACAAGCTCCTCATTATTTATGCCATCATTAATGCATGCTAACTCATCATTCAATGCTTTAACTCTCAAAACAAAAGCATGTCCATTCTCACTCTTCTTTTGCATACAAGAAAAGATTTGCCTTCTTAAAGTCAACACTCTAGAAGTAGACTTGGATTCATAAACCTTCTTCAAGGCTTCCCAAGCTTCACTAGATGATGTGCACTTACCAACCTCTTTGATAAGCTCATTTGTCACATTCATCTTGATCATGTGAAGGGCTTTCTTTGCCCTCTTGTCATACCTCAATTGTTCTTGAGGTGCCAAAGGTCTCTCCTCCACACCTACAACAATATCCATCAACTCATTCATCTCAAGCAAAGACTCCATCCTTACTTTCCAAGTAGAATAGTTGAGGGAGGTAAGCCTATCATTGCTTTCCAACATGTAGCCTCCATTTGTAGCCATGTTGCAATGATTGATCTCTGATCTTTGACCTGTTCCAATGCACTAAGCACTCTCTTGAATCAACAAATGAAACACAAGAAGAAATCACAAAGATTTGGAACCTAAAACCTTACTTTTTCTCTCTTTTCCTCACTTTTTCCTTAATTTTAGCCACTAGTTTTATGATTTCTTGATCAAACCAAGACCAAATCTCAATATACTTGCTTTTCCCTCACTCCTAAGATTGAAATACACTCTTGAATCATTCAGCAAACTGAAAATCAGAGGGTTACATCAATTTTGAAGTTTTTGACATGAAGAAGCAAGAAATTGAATCAAAAAACTATATGCTAGAATGGAAAACTAATAGGATCTTGTTGGATCTTGCATCTCCCTCTTTCCAAAACAATTTTTGTCTCCTTATTCTGATAAGTATAGAGGGAATTCGCCCTACTTCAATTGAAATGCATACAAATGATGTTTTGATCACAAAGATCCAATTTCTACACATAAATCAACAAGATTTTTAGCTAGAAACTTGATTGGAATGCTACAAAAGCAAACTCGCCCACAAATCTCTTCTAAATCTGGCAAAACCTGCACATTTGGCCGCCTAATGCTCTGATACCATGTGAAAAACTCAGATCCAAAAGATGCTAAAGTTTCATAAAGATCTTGGCCATGGAAGTTATGCACATCTAGATTGAAAAAATGATAGAAATTGTGATGTTAAGCATACTAAACATCAACTAAACATCAAAATCTGATCATAAGCTTCCACAAACAGAAACTTGCTGTCCCTGTCCGTACTTCAGAGCCTACAACCTGCATTTCACACGTGTGAAGCCATAGCAACAAAGAAATCACAATTCTAGTGGCTAGAATGCAAGATATGAACAAAAAAGTGAGAGAGAAGAAGATGGATCTTCAAAGAGCATAACATTCATTCAATAGAATGAAAATGAGATGTGTACATACTCGTGGAGATGGCTATTTATAGCAGCCATAGTGCCTCTTGGCCACTTGTCTTATGATAGGCTAAAATTGGGGTCCAATAGGATTCACCCATATACCTAGAAATTTGGTCAAATAGGAATGCACCAAATTATGAGCCAATAGAAGAGCTCCACACTCGACCTCCTCTAATTAATGTGACCTCAAAAGTAGTGTACACATACTTTGGGCCTCTACATACATGTATGAACCTATCTCTAACTTTTATTTGGCCATAGGCCTACAAAATCTCAAGTTAGGAAAATACTACTAGTTGACAATTTTTCACAGGAGTAAGATTCAACTCCAACACTCGCCCTTAAGCTTACTGCTATGAATCTGAACTGCTATTGAGATTTATCATATCTACTAAGGTAGAATGTTTATCTCTAGACAATGGCTTTGTCAAAATATCAGCTAACATATTGTCTGTATGACAGTAACTTAGTACAACATCTTTATTCTGAACTTTTTCTCTAAGAAAATGGAACTGAACCTCTATGTGTTTAGTTCTAGCATGAGTACATGGGTTCAGAGATAGAGCTATGCAGCTCTAAATGTCGCACTGGAGTATTGTTGGACCGATCTGTGGGAATTGCAGATCCTTCAGCAGCCTTCTTAGCCAAATTATCTCCTTCACTGCTGATGTAGCTGCAACATATTCGGATTCTGTGAAGGACAAGACAATGCATTTCTACTTTCTGCTGTTCCATGAAATGGGTCCTCCAAGGAAACAAATATAACCTGATGTGGATTTTCTAGTATCCATGTCTCCTGCCCAATCTGAATCTGAATATGTGATTAGTGTGAGTGCAGCTTTTGTATTACCATTGTAGCTCAGAACATAGTGCTTTGAAGCTTGAATGTATCTCAGAACTCTTTGCAGAGCTTTCTAGTGCTATAAGCCTAAATTGGACATGTATTGAGACATTGTGCTTACTACATATGCTAGATCAGGTTGTGTGCAGACCATAGAGTACATTTTAGATCCTATGACAGATTGATAAGGATACCTGCACATTTTTTGGTGATTTGTTTGAGTTCTAGGGCACATATCTTTGGACAGCTTTGATCTTGGATCCATAGGTATGTCTATGGGCTTGCAGTCCTCCATGCCATATCTGTAAAACACATTGATTAAATAGGACTCTTGGCTTATAGTAGTCCTTCTGCTTGCGTGATCTTTGTGAATCTCTATACCGAGTAGGTAATGGACTGGGCCTAAATCAGTCATCGTGAATTCTGATGAAAGCAAAGATTTGGTTTCCTGTAATAACTAATTTGAATTGCTGATAATTAAGGAATCATCAACGTATAATGCTATTATAATATAGCTTGACCCTTTACGTTTGAGATACACATTAGAGTCTGCAGAGCAAGAATTGAAGTTATGCTACAACAAGAAGTGATTTATTCTATCATACCAAGCCATGGGAGCTTGCTTAAGACCATATAATGTCTTATGCAATCTACATACCAAATGCTCTTTGTCTTTAAAGGACGTAACCTATCTTCTTGTATGTATCCATGAAGGAATGTTGTCTAGACGTCCATCTGGTGAATGTCTGGATCCTCTACAGCAACTATAGCCAGCAAGGTGCAAATAGATTGATGCTTTACCACTAGACTAAAGGTATCATTGTAATCTATTTCATAAACTTGCTCAAATCCTTTAACTACTAAATGAGCTCTCCATTTGGATATTGATCCATCTGGCTTCATGAAGCATAGGACATCACTTGGAGTGTTATCAAAGTCCATGCTGAAACTAGTTGAAGAAGGAGTGTAAAAGATTCAACTAGTTTGATTATATTTGCTATATTTTCATGTTTGGCATATTGAGGCCAACTTTGTTTTTAGACTTAGAGATTGACTTTTTAAAGTTCATTAGTCTAAATGTCATTTGAATAAACACTTTTTGAAAGTGTGGAAAAGTTAGAAGGCGAGTTTGAATAGATTCAAATTTGAATGTTGGGTACTTTGAATCTAGACCAGAAATTAGGGTTAGCATTTTGGAGGGAAAGCCAATGGCAAATAGGTTTTGGACTTGCTATAAAAGGATGTAACTCATGGAGAGACATATCTTCTCTCTTCTATATCTCATTTCATGCTTATACATGGTTCTCTTGGGTTCTACTATCCATTGGTGAAATATACTTGTGATTGCTTGCAATTCAGAATGATCTATATTTGTTATTTTGGATCCACAATGTGAAATATAGTAGCTTGCTGGTTTTGTATGGACAGCAATAGTACTTTATCATTTGAGTTATGTTTGATCAAGTTCTATTAGAGTTTGCATCTCATTTTGTGTGTAGATGCTGATTTTTCTACATTGGTGAGATTGGTAGAGTATTTCTCTTTGTAACCCAAGATCTTTTAAGTGGATTGGAGCATAATCATCTGAAATCCTTCACAAATAGTAAAACCCAAAGAGAATCATGTATAAGCATGAATGAGATAAGAGAGAGAGAATGTCTTATCTTTCCATGAGTTATATCCTTTTATAATAGGTCCAAACCTAAATTTAAACTTTGGTTTCCCTCCATAATGAAAACCCTACTATTTTTGTGAATAGATTCAATGTAACTACTACTCAAATTAAATCTCACCAAAACTCATGTTCTATAGTTTCCCACACTTTCCAAAAGTGTTTATTCAAATTCTTTTAGACTAATATAACTTTGAAAAGTCAAACTATAAGTCTTATATGAAAATTGGCCTCAATTGCCAAATATACAAATATGACCAAAATAGCCTAAGCTTCCAATGCTCCTCACTAGGATCTTGCATGAATTGGATCAATCCACCAACACAATAGCTTAGAACTGGTCATATGATGGTTAGATAGATGAGTGAACCAATTAGCTTCCTATAGAGAGTAATGTCCTTGAAGGATCTTTCATTACCTCTTATAGTTAGCTTTACATTTGACTACATAGGTGTATCACAAGATTTTGCATCTACCATGTGAAATCTTTCTAGAACAGAATTAACAGACTTCTCTTAATTAATGAAAGTAGATTGAGAAGATCTAATTCTCCACCACTCAAGATGATATCATTCACATAGATTAACAAGATGGTAACATCATTTCCAGAAAATCTATAATAAAGTGAATGATCATACTCACTCATAACAATCCCTTGAGAGAGTAGCATACCAACTCCTTGGTGCTTGCTTAAGGCCATATCAGCTCTTTTTTAGAAGACACACATGATTTGCTTTGTAGGTGAAATGTAGCTCTTGGGTTGCTCCATGTACACTTCCTCCTCAAGATCACCATTCAAAAATGCATTTGTAATGGCCAATTGCCATAGATCCCCTCCATAAAGAGTAGCAAGAGGGATGATGACCTGACTACTTACCATCTTTGCAGGTTTCATCATAGTCAATACCATGTTCTTGAGCATATCCTTTTGCCACCAACCTTGCCTTGTACTTGTTAATAGATCCATCTTGGTTTGTCTTCACCTTGAAGATCCATTTGCATCCAAAAGCTTTCTTGTCCTTAGGTAACTCCACCAATCTCCATGTTTTATTCTTCATAAGAGCTTGATACTCAAGATCCATTGCTTGGATCCACTCCTCTTTGTTCCTTACTTCATCTACACATGTAGGTTCATCAAAAGAGGTTAGGAAAGCAAAATAGTTTCTAGCAACTACTTGCTTACGCTTTTCATCATATGTGAGCCTTGAAGGCATTTGTCTTTCCCTTGATGTTCTCCTTGGCTTTTGAATTGATGTAGGTCCATCATCATCATCTAAAGTAGGATCCTTTACATCAACATCAAGAATGTTAGATCTATCCACATCACCATTAATAATGCTTTAAGATACTTTTGGAATGTTCCCCTCATCAAAAATGACATCTCTACCAGCAATCACTTTGTTAATAGTAGAAATGTAAACCTTGTAGGCTTCTCACCTCACTATATCCAACAAATATACCTTTCCTTGAAGATGGATCCTCCTTGGTCCTATCATCAAGAGTTATGTTGACATAGCATGTGCATCAAAGTTCAAAGAAAGTTGACACTCAGCCTCCTCTTGAATAGCATCTCAAAAGGTGTCCTTCCACCCAAAATAGCACTCGGCCACCTATGCACAAGAAATTAACACACAACAAATTTTGATCCCAAGATGGCTTATCAAGGTTAGCACTTAACCTCATGGCTTTGGCACTTTCACATAAAGTCCATTTCTTCCTTTCAGCCACTCCATTTTGTTGTGGGGTCCTTGGTGTTGTATACACCCTCTCTTGATCCCATGCTCATCACAAAAGGCCTTGAACTTGGTAGATATGTACTCACCACCATTGCCACTCCTTAAGCACTTGATCCTTGTGGAAAATTGGTTCTCTCTTGCATTCTTGAACTTGATAAAGACATCATACACTTCATCCTTGCTCTGTAGTAGATAGATCCAACAAAATCTACTAAAGTCATCAATGAAAGTTACATACATCTTAGCTCCACCATTGCTAATTGTAGTAATTCCACGAATATCCGAATGTACAACTTGAAAAGGCTATGCAGATCTAGCATAAGGTAGTCTATGTGACTTTGACAAAGCACAAGACTTTCAAACATGATTGATACTTTGTAAGGAACTTGGAAGATCAATCACAACTTGCTTTTTAGCCATTACCTCCAATGACTTGAAGTTGAGGTGTCCCGTCCATTTATGCCAAACCTCTTGAATAGGTATTTGATCACTTGCCACAAATCCAACTTGGTTAGCAATAACACAAGCATCTTTGAAAATTTTCCCTTGTCTTTTACATTTTGCAATAAAGATATCCTTCCTTTTGATCATGCAAGAATCTCCATCAAAATCAACTTTGTAACCTTTACTTAGCAATTGACTCACACTAAGTAAATTCTTGGTAATGGAAGGTATGAACAAAACATCCTTCAAATGAACATTCCTATTTGTAGAGAGAGAAATAGGAATTGTGCCAATCCCTTTGATTGCACACCACCATCATTGGCCGCGTAGATCACCTTCTTGTCATCTTCATATGCCAACAAAGAAGTGAAGTACTCTTTGTAAAATGTCATGTGTGAACTTGCTCCACTATCAATCCACCATGAATCTAGATCTCCATCATTAGCAAGCATACATGAAGACATCACAAAAGCATCATCATTTGCATTTTGAACATCCAAACCATCCTCATCAAGAGTAAGATTACCTTGCTTGTCTCTTTGATTTCTCTTCTTCTTGTAACACTCACTTGCAAAGTGTCCTTTGATGCCACAATAGAAGCACTTGAGATTTGATCTATCTTTCTTTTTGCCATTTGAAGAAGCCTCCCCTTGATCTTGCCCTTTAGACCACTTGCTTTTTCCTTTGCCCTTGATGAACATAGCCTCCTCTCCAACTTTAGATGTTGATGTAGATCCACCTCTTGCTTGAAGCCTATATTCTTCATTGATCAAGATCTCTTGAAGATCCATCAAACTCAACAAAGTTCTTTGAATGTAAAGACTTTGTGCACAAGCATTCATTGACTACAATGTGCAATAGAATTTCATCCACTAAGGTAAGCAAAGTCCTCATAAGTAAACAAATCACTTATCATGAGAATGCTAGTGAGATCCACACAATCTCAAGTATGCACAAGAGTGAAGAAATTTAGATTCTCAGTTGACTGATCTAGATTCTTGACTCATTCAATAGATTGAAAATTTTTCATTATCTTAAGAATCATCACATTCCCTTATAGTCTCCTAATGACAAATCAAGTATGAATTTATGATTCGCCGATCATAACATTTAGAATCTTATGATTCGTCAATCATAATTTACAGGATTCCAAAACCATACTTAATCATCAAAAGATACTGCAGTATATGTGCATCATACCACTAAGGAAATATAAGAATCATTCTAAAATCTTTTTCCCAAGGAAAATTACTAGATTCCAAGAATATTCTTCCAACCTGATTCTTGACTAGATTGTGAGTTATCCAAATTCTACAATCAACCAAGTAATTAAAGACCATTTTAACACCTATCTCTTACCACATGAACTTTACACAATCACCTA
This sequence comes from Diphasiastrum complanatum, assembly GCA_029204225.1. Classification (NCBI taxonomy): domain Eukaryota; kingdom Viridiplantae; phylum Streptophyta; class Lycopodiopsida; order Lycopodiales; family Lycopodiaceae; genus Diphasiastrum; species Diphasiastrum complanatum. The sequence continues at coordinate 21,165,056 of CM055096.1, read as the reverse complement.
AAACCACATCTAGAGATTGCAAAGTTTTGCTGAATTCCAACTGAATTCAATGGTTATCCTTGATATTAGTTAAACTCTTTCATCCAATATGAGCTCACTGAGATATAGTCAATAACTTGGGATATATTTCTCATTCAAAAAATATTCTATACCAAGAATCTTTTATATTTTATGCACACAACTTTCATAGATGAATCCTGATGACTCGCAAATCATGTGTCTTATAAGCAATATAGATCAAAATGAACAATTCTTGGTGAATTCTCTTCACACTGCATATTCAACCAATTAACTTCTAATAAGGAGTAATCCAATTACTCAAGTCAATTGTAATTCAAAAATCTCAAATGTCTAGGTGCCGAATTCTTATATCCTAGAACAACATCACTTTCAAAAAAAGATCTGTTAACTCTAGAAGTATTTGTTCCAACAATACTTGATCATATGTCTATGTTTGCCGACTAGGTTAAGTGCACCAATAACCCTATAACCATGAATACATAGTAGATCCACAAGATTAGGATGTACATTACCAACATATCCAACTATGTTCCTATAAATAAACATAGGCTTATAATCTAGTAGATATATCCATAATCTGCATATGTTACTCACATACCTCACTGAGAATCATGCAACTCAGCTACAAAAGAGCTCTATTTCTCATGAGTAAATAACACATCTGGGAAATCTCTGAAGTGAATAATTTCACATCACAAGTTTTCCAACCGTCATACTTTTACTAGCAAAATTCTTTCAACCAGTCAACCTACATAAGATCTTAGTATTCAAACCAAGATTAGGCTAACTTGTATAGACATCTTTGGACATAAGGTCAAGATTTTATTCCATCTGATCCAATCCATAACAAAATGGTACTTGGCAAAACCGATCAGGGGAACCTAAATTGAATCTTTACCAACACTATCCATATTCATGAATATCTCACAACTCATTACTCCCAAAACTCATCTAGTTCCAGGTTATTCAAAACAATCCCTAGAGGATTCCTCTATGTCAAGTGGATAGTTCACCTTTTGCACACATACTGGATTTTTCACAAAAAATCTATGCAATTGGCTGATTTATTAAAAGTCTTATTCCTATATTTTTTTCTCCCCCTTTGAAAAGAAATTCCATAATATTTCATTAAAAATATCTAAGGAGGCAACATATAAGATATCAAAGATTAGAAAAAATTAGTAATGAGTATCCAGTATTATTACAAATCGAAATCTCTCCAAAACTATAAATATCTTATCCTGAGCGATATAAATATTACATCTCAATAATCAACTATCAAATAGAGATAATCATTTGGGTCTTAGGAAGTCTAAATTCCATTGAATCAATTGAAAATGTCAATAGAATCTGAGCAATATTCATAACTGTATGGAAGTAAAATTTCATATAACAAGAATTAGTCCTTCAGAACATAGTTCTACACTGGAAGGAGTTATATGAATCTAAATCCAATTGTCTTGCATTTAAGAAATTTCTAAAAAGTAGAGGTTTGAAATAAAAGAGAAATAGATTTAAGGGCCTCCATATTTTGTAAATAATGAGATACCATTTGGGATCTAGATCTATATCTCATAATTTTCTAAAATACCTTGAGCAAAAGACCAAGGATTTCTCTGTTAGTATTACCATTATAGTAATCACTAACCATGGTCTACATATCACTCTAGCACAAGAAATTCCCTTTGGAATCATTGATGTCCCATACCACCAGCTTTCCCTCCAAGAATTCTCTGCTTCTAGACTTGTTTTCCAAAATGTCAAAATGACTATTTGGCTATCCTATACCAAATATAGTACTAGAATCACAACCAATTCATGAGATACTTCTAGCCATTGAATTCTCTCATGCCTCTTAAGTGTTACAAAGAATACCAATCCGCATAACACTCAGTGAATGAAAAGTTTGTACAATCCTGTCTAAATTGCCTCATGAATATTCACTGAACCAAAAGGAACATTAAAAATCTCAATATAATCGAAAACAATACTATCATAGATATCTGATATCTATTTATCAGAATTCTCTTGGTTGTCTCAATCATTATAAAGAGACACTCTATAATGCCACAAAAAAAATCCAAATTACTAGATTCCTGTATGGAACACATTCCATATGCTTTCATTTGCAAATTCTTGGGATTTGATCCAAATCCAATTGCAGAAAAGATGGTTCCATAAATGGATTATCTTACTACCAATCTCTTTTCCCTTAGAATCTTCGGTCAAAATTCTAATTAAATACTAGGGATAACAAATCCAGATTTCCAGAGGCAGTTTTAAAATTAATTTCCAATTGTATTCTCACTTGCTATCACATATACTTTAGGGATTGAAAGTAGAATAAAATAACTTGATCACTTGGTCAACCCAACATCTACCCCTCAGGCTTCTTCTCCTTCCTCCCTTCCCAAATGTGGTTCAGGCTGAAAGCCCCCAAATTTGGCTACGAAAAGGACCAATTTGGAATTTGTAGTACATTTAACTGCTAATCAACCAGACAAATTTGATTGTTCATTAATCAAGTGTCACATTCAATTACTAGCAAATTCACAAGTAGATAGGCAAAAACCATTCTAACCAAATTTGCATTATTCTTGGTCTTTATTGATCACATAAAACAAGAAATGCTCCTATTGATTGACAGATTCCAAAATCTTCAACCAAAAGTGAAAGGTATTGTGACCTTATAAAACTGACTGATCTCAATTTAGTAAGGTCATTCACTTTATAAGCAATTTATATTCAATCAACAACCAATGAATTTGAATCAATCCAAAACATCCATGGTTCTTTCAATTTTTTTTTCAAATTCTGCTTGATGTGGACCAGAACTGTGAAAATCGATCAAAACATCGACTTAGTAGTTTCACAGTTGCCATCCCATTTCAAAAGGATTTCGAACCATCTGGTATGCATTAGGCATGACATGCAGTAATTTCTAAGAAAATCATATTTTTAGGTAAATTGCCTAGTAACTGGGAAATCAGCTTTTTGAACTAGAATTGCTAAAAATAGCTTCATGCATGAAATTTCTCTGATCAGTCTACTGAACACCAATGTACCATGCATCCACCAATAGAAAAGCACTAAACTGAATTACATGCATGCATGCATAAGAACAATTCAGAAAATTTTCCAATTTTAGTGCAAAAATTGTCAATTTCTGATAGCCATAAGTTTGTCTATAGGACACCAAATTGGTCGTTGTAAAGCACAGTATGGAGGGAAAATAGTCTACAAGACACCTGCCACATCACCTTGCCACCTAGGCTTCACACATGCGATCTGTAAATGATCTAAAATTAGGTAAGAGGGCGCGTGATTTCATAAAAAATCTCTATCCAGCCCAATAAGCATTTAATTAGAGGTTATAAGCACTTTTCTAAGGTTCATTAGAGAGGCATAGAGGCTTCTAATAGGTCTAGCAAGCATTCATAAGCTCAGATAATGCAAAAATTGCATTTTTGGACTCCTTCAACAAGCAAAATCTCAACATAATGGTGCCTAATTCTCACAACACCAAATTGGGTGCCTACTCCTCACACCACCAAATTGGGTGCATGTTGGCTCAAATCACAGGCAATCCATCATATATTTAAGCTTGTAAAAAAAATCCAATAGTTTAGACCACCAATTAAAATTTACTCAAGCTCAAAAAACCCCCAAAATACACTCTTTTTTTTTTTTGACTTTTTGAGACCCGTAATGGTGTCCAATCTTAACCAAACTTCATGAAAGCCTTAGGACAACATCACTGCACCTCTAAAAATGTGCATGCAAAGTATTGGCCAAGAATTTTATGAAAATCCCCAAAATTAGTCCAAAAATTATTTAAAAAACCATGTTTTTTGACCATTTTTGACCATTTTTTGTGGATCAAATCCACAATCAAGTGCAATCAGACCCAAATATCTTTAAATCAACTACATGAAAGCACTACAGGTTCTAATTTCAGTCAATTATGATTTTCATAGCCCATTTCTAGTCTAAAAATCATTGTCTAAGCACCATTTTGACTTTTCAATAGACATGTAATCATTAGATTCAATCGATAATGACTGTAAAACAAGAAGTACAATCTAGAAAACGTACTAGATCAGTCTACCCCTTCCCTTATTATCAACCTTGATGTTGTTACATCCCATCCATCACCATCACCTTTCTTTCAATTTCCACCCTGACTTCTCCTACTACCATCATTGCCCCCATAGTCAGCAGCATTGCTTCCTCCGCACCCCTCCCACCTCCATTGCCAGTCTTATCTCTTTCGGCCAGCTGGAATGATCAAGCTAGGGGCTGCTGGAATGCTCTAATTGGCCTCTAGCAACAATTGCACCAAATGCTCATTCAAATAGTAGCCAATTAGTTCCGTAGCCAGATATTTGCGAGCCAAACCCAAACGTTGCAGGCTTTGACTGCTCAGGTCTTGTAGCTTAAGAAAGAGAGAGATGAGAGCAGAGCACAGGTCCTAGCCTTACATGACCAACTCAACCAGGCAGATACAACAATTCAATCTGGCAACAACAGCTCATGTAAAGCATCAAACCTGAGTTTGATACTGAAACACCGACTCACTAACAGCACCAGGGAGGTAAGCAAGAAATCTAATTAATCCACAAACACAAAGGAAATTAGAATATGCTCATAGAAATTACACTCAAGAAGATTGCCATGGACAAGGACCTTCACAATTGTCAAGAACTCGTGGGAGATTTTCTTTTATTCACTCAAGAGGAATTGACAATACAATCAAAGCTCCCTCACAAGAGAGGGGGGCCCTTAAATAAACAAGAAGGCTATGTGGAGCCCAAGTGGCAATTCCACTAATTTGGAAATTACAAGTGGAAAAAGCCCTTTCACTAGTGGTCACCATCAAAAGGTTGCTCACTCTAAATTATTTAAGGGAGTTTACACTTATTTACATCACCTAGGAAACATTACTAGCTCCTACATGGTCATTCCTTCTCTGGGATACACCATGTAGGCTCACATAGAAAATAACTATCAATCATCCTAGCTAGTAATCCTCAGCTCTCAGCTTCTTCTGCTCTCCTCCTTCAGAGACCTCCTCGGTCATGGGTGAGAGATACTCTGTGTCTTTTTTCTCAAGATGCTACAAAAAGAAGACCAGTCCATCCAAGGAGAACCAAAGCAAGGGGGCCGAGTCTCTTTCTAACCAAAGATCATTCAAGTAGATTAGATTTTAAGGATCTGAAATTTTTCACATGGTATCAGAGCTTGTGTTTCAGGTTATGAAGGAGAAAATCAGATCTATCAATGATTTGTGAAGATATCAAGTCTAGGGCATGCTAGAGAGGATTCTACACCAAAATCGGATTTTTTGCTTTTGTACATTGGATCTTTTGTAGATCAAAACACTAAATAGGTCAATATACTTGTTCAATTCCATTTTTTGAATTCACATGCTGGATTTGGCCTGTTTTTGGATCATTGGTTCAGCCTAAGTGGTGGCTTATAGATTGCATATCAAATTTTTAGCATTTGCATGTAGATTTGGAATAGTCAATTTTTTGTGATTTTGTCAAAACCCTAATTTTGATTGGATCTCTAGATAGTGAGGTTGTTGGACTTCATTTGCGTGTGTTTCAATCTTAGGAAGTGGCAAAAGTCAATAGATTGAGGATAGATCATAGGTTGATCAAGATTCCATGATTCTATGTGTTGATTTGCTTGGATAAGTGCTAGAAGAGAACTTGTGAGATAGTTTCAAATCTTGGTGATTTCTTTTGAGAGCATTTGTTGTTGTTCAAAGGAGTGATTTGTGCATTGAAGTAGATTGAAAGAGAAGATCAAGTCATTGCTACATGGCAACCTCAATTGGAGTCATGTTGGAAGCCAATGATAGGCTTACCTCAAGTAACTATTCATTATGGAAAGTGAGGATGGAGTCACTTCTTGAGATGAATGATGTTTTGGATATTGTTGTAGGTTTGGAGGAGAGACCAACAACACAACAAGATCAATTGAGGTATGACAAGAGGGCCAAAAAGGCTCTACACATGATAAATATGAATGTTACCAATGAACTTCTCAAGGAAGTTGGTAAGTGCACATCATCTTTGGAAGCTTGGAATTCATTGAAGAAGCTTTATGAATCCAAGTCTACTTCTAGAGTGTTGACTCTAAGAAGGCAAATCTTTTCTTGTTTGCAAAAGAATGAAGAAAGTCCAAGTACTTTTGTTTTGAGAATGAAAGCATTGAATGATGAGTTAGCTTGCATAGATGAAAGCATTAAGAAAAGAGAGCTTATTCAAATGATTCTTAATGGCTTGTTGGATGCTCATGCTAACATTGTTCAAAGTATTGCTATTCAAAAGACTTTGCCAAGTTTGATGGATCTTCAAGAGATCTTGATCAATGAGGAATATAGGCTTCAAGCAAGAGGTGGATCTACATCGACACTTCAAGAGGATGCTATGTTCACAAAGGGCAAATTCAAGGGCAAAACCAAAAGCAAGTGGTCTAAAGGGCAAGATCAAGTGGATGCTTCTTCAGGTGGCAAAAAGAAGGATAGATCAAAGCTCAAGTGCTTCTATTGTGGCATCAAAGGACACTTTGCAAGTGAGTGCTACAAGAAGAAGAGAGATCAAGGAGACAAGCAAGGTAATCTTACTCTTGATGAGGATGGTTTGGATGTGCAAGATGCAAATGATGATGCTTTTGTGATGTCTTCATGTATGCTTGCTAATGATGGAGATCTAGATCCTTGGTGGATTGATAGTGGAGCAAGTTCACACATGACCTTTCACAAAGAGTACTTCACTTCTTTGTTGGCATATGGAGATGACAAGAGGGTGATCTACACGGCCAATGATGGTGAGTGTGCAATCAAAGGGATTGGCACAATTCCTATTTCTCTCTCTACAAATAGGAATGTTCATTTGGAGGATGTCTTGTTTATTCCATCTATTACCAAGAATTTGCTTAGTGTGAGTCAAATGCTAAGTAAGGGCCTCAAGGTGGAGTTTGATGGAGATGCTTGTTTGATCAAAAGGAAAGATGTCTTGATGGAGAAGTTGTTCAAACTTGATGCTTGTGTTATTGCTAACCAAGTTGGATGTGTTGCAAGGAACAAATTTCTATTCAAGAGGCTTGGCAGAAAAGGATGGGACACCTCAACTTCAAGTCATTGGAGGTAATGGCAAGGAAGAAGGTTGTGATTGGTCTTCCAAGTTCCTTATGTAATGACAAGCATGTTTGTGAGTCTTGTGCTTTGTCTAAGTCACATAGACTACCTTATACTAGATCTATTTCTAGATCTACAAAGCCTTTTCAACTTGTACATTCGGATATTCATGGATTTACTACAATTAGCAATAGTGGAGCTAAGATGTATGTAACATTCATTGATGATTTTAGTAGATTTTGCTGGATCTATCTACTAAAGAGCAAGGATGAAGTGTATGATGTCTTTGTCAAGTTCAAGAATGCAAGGGAGAACCAATTCTCCACAAAGATCAAGTGCTTGAGAGGTGGTGAGTACATATCTAACAAGTTCAAGGCCTTTTGTGATGAGCATGGGACCAAGAGGGAGCATACAACATCAAGGACCCCACAACAAAATGGAGTGGCTGAAAGGAAGAATAGAACTTTATGTGAAAGTGCTAAAGCTATGAGGTTAAGTGCTAATCTTGACAAACCATTTTGGGATCAAGCTTTGTTGTGTGCCAATTTCTTGTGCAATAGGTGGTCGAGTGCTATTTTGGATGGAAGGACACCTTTTGAGATGCTGTTCAAGAGGAGGCCGAGTGTCAACTTTCTAGGAACCTTTGGATGCACATGCTATGTCAACATTACTCTTGATGATAGGACCAAGGAGGATCCATCTTCAAGAAGAGGTATTTTTGTTGGATATAGTGAGGTGAGTAAAGCCTACAAGGTTTACATTCCTTCTACTAACAAAGTGATTGTTGGTAGAGATGTCATTTTTTATGAGGGAAACATTCCAAAGGTGTCTTCAAGCATGATTGATGGTAAAGTAGATGGTTCTAACATTCTTGATGTTGATGAGAAGGATCCTACTTTGGATGGTGGTGATGATGGACCTTCATCAAGTCAAAAGCCAAGGAGAACATCAAGAGAAAGACAAGTACCTTCAAGGCTCACATATGATCAAAAGGGTAAGCAAGTAGTTTCTGGAAATTATGTTGCTTTCCTAACCTCTTTGGATGAGCCTACAAGTGTAGATCAAGCAAGGAAAGAAGAGGAGTGGATCCAAGCAATGGATCTTGAGTATCAATCTCTTATGAAGAATGGAACATCTTTTGGAGGATCTTCTTGTGTACATGGAGCTATGCAAGTGGATGGATGTTATCTTGCTGTAAGATCAAGTAATGGATCTAGAAAACAAAGTTTGTTCAATTACTTTGATGGTCAAGTTGAAGATCAAGAGGTTGATCTCAGAGCGCTTCAACTAGTCAAAAGGGAAGTTGGCAATTTGGAGCTAGTCAAGAGCATCAAAGGAGAGGTAATTGGCAAAGGTGTTATGGATCTATTTTTACAGCATATTGAAGACTCAAGTAAGGTCAAAGGAACAGCAAGGAAGTATTGTTCAAGTTTACTTTGCTTGTTCTATCTCATGTTTGAGCAATTTCATGTGGATGTGTGCAAATTGTCAAGATATGGTAAAACTAGCTACATTGGTGAGCATTGTTTTGATGTTGGATTTGTACTAGCATTCTTGGCTGATTTTGCTGATAGAAATGAACCTATTGGAGGTTCATTATGTCACTCATCCATGGCTAAGTTCTCAAGTGTTGAGCTACTTGGTGCCAATACTTGGAGATTGTCAATTTTTGGTGAATTCATGGTCATTTTCTTGTGTCAAGTAGATCTTGAAGATGGACTAGTGCAAACTAATTGGTTTATGGAGTCATGTGGTGCTGGATTTGCATCATTAATGTACTCACCTACTCATGGATTTCCAAGGTTTGATGGTTTCTTGTGGCATAAATGAAGATGGAGGCTCATTCATGGAGTATCATGGTGGATACAAGGCAACAAAGGACAAAGGAGGAGGAGACATGCAAGCAAAAGTTGATCACTCACATTTATTGTTTGTTTGATGTATTTTTTTAGAGAGCCCAATCATCTTTTGTGACAATCAATCAGCCCAAAGAATGGCATCCAATCCTATCTTTCATGCGAGGAGCAAGCATATTGAGATACAATAAATATCATTTTGTGAGGGAGCGAGTCATTGCAAAGGAGGTGGAGCTTCAACATGTGTCTTCAAGGGAATGTGTAGCTGATATCTTCACCAAAGCATTGGGAAAAGACTTGTTCATGAAGCATAGGACTTCACTTGGAGTATTATCAAAGTCTATACTAAAACTAGTTGAAGAGGGAGTGTGAAAGATTCAACTAGTTTCATCACATTTTGCAATATTTCCATATTTGGCATATTGAGGCCAAAACTTGTTTTAGACTTAGAGGTTGACTTTTCAAAGTTCATTAGTCTAAATTTCATTTGAATAAACACTTTTTTGAAAGTGTGGGAAAGATAGAATGCGAGTTTGAGTAGATTCAATTTAAATAAGTTGGGTACATTGAATCTAGACCCAAAATTGGTAGGGTTAGCATTTTGGTGGGAAAGCCAAGTGGCCAAATAGGGTTTGGACCTGCTATAAAAGGATGTAACTCATGGAGAGAGTCATCTTCTCTCTTCTCTATCTCATTTCATGCTTATACATGGTTCTCTTGGGTTCTACTATCCATTGGTGCACTATCTTGGTGATTGCTTGCAATTCTATGCTATTTTTGGATCCACACGTGTGAAATAGAGTAGCTTGCTGATTTTGTATGGACATCAACAATACATAATCATTTCAGTCAAGTTTGATCAAGTTCTATTAGTGTTTGCATCTCAAATTGTGTGTAGATGCTGATTTTTCTACATTGGTGAAATTGGTAGTGTATTTCTCTTTCTAACCAAAGATCATTCAAGTAGATTGGATCTTAAGGATCTGAAATCTTTCACAAAAGCTAGGCTTGTAGCCAAAGGTTTTTTACAAACCAAAGTCATGATTATGATGAGAATTTTGCTCATGTGGCTAAGCTTGTTACTATTAGGTTGATCATTAGTCTTGCTACAACCTTCAATTGGGAGCTATTCCAAATTGATTTCACAAATGCATTCCTCAATGGTTAGTTGGAGGAAGAAATCTACATGAGGCAACCCGAGGGCTTCATCAAGGCAAAGCATGAAGGAAAGGTGTGTTTTTTGAAGAAGAGCCTTTATGCGCTCAAGCAAGCACTTAGAGCATGGTACTCTAGGCCAAACTCTTTTTTCATTTCCATCAATTTTGTAATGAGTGCCTATGATCCATCATTGTACATAAGATCTCATGATGGCATGATCATTATTCTTGTTTTGTATGTAGATGACATTATCTTGAGTGGTAATGATCTAGATGGAATTAGAGATGTAAAAATTGCTTTAGCAAAAGAGTTTAAGATGGTAGATCTCGGCCTATTAAGCTTCAGAGGTTATTATAGGATGTGATTTTAGCTTCATTTTTCAATCTAAATATGCTACGTCCATCCTAGATAGATTTGGAATGAAGAATTGTAAAGTCATTGAGACACCAATGGAGCAACATGTAAAAGCATCTATTGGTTGTGATGAAGCATCCTTTCAGGACATCACATTATATAGAAGGCTTATTGGCTCCTTGATCTATTTAACTATAATTAGACCTGATCTTAGTTATAGTGTTGAAAAGTTAAGCCAATTCCTACAAAGTCCTTTAGTTTTACATTGGAATATGGCCAAAAGAGTTCTTAGATACATTTCATCTACTAAAAATTCTGGCATACTGTATAGAGGGACTAATGTTGGCTTAAGAGCCTAGAGTGACTCGGATTTTGCAAGTGAAAAAGTGGATAGGAAATCAACAAGTGCCTTTGCCACTTTTCTATGTGATGGAGTAGTATCATGGCTTTCCAAAAAGCAAGATACCATCTCCTTATCTTCCACAAAATCCGAGTACAAGGCGTTGACATCAACATGCAAGGAGGTCTTGTGACTCAAAAGGCTATTGGTGGAGCTTCATGTCATGGAGGAGGAGATTCCTATCATTTATTGTAAAAACCAATAAGCCCAATCACTTGCTACTAATCCTACATTCCATGCAAGGAGCAAACACATCGAGATTGCTCATCATTTTGTGACGGAGAAAGTGCAAGCCAAAGAGATCAAGCTCCAACATGTGCCATCATCAAGTTGCTTGGCTAATTTGTTTACTAAATCTTTATCTAAAGATTCATTTGTCAAGCTTAGATCTTCAATTGGGGTTATTGATAAAAGCATTGTGATTTCCAAGGCTAGATTTGAGGAGGAGTGTGAAAAATTGCCTACATTGGCAAATCTAGCCATGTAGAATATTGTACATTTTGTCAATATTGTTTGTTGGTTACTTGAATGGCCAAAGTGCCACTTGTACATTCACACCTAAAGTAGGTTACCACGAGTCAAGAGGAGTGGTTGTGTCCATTTGGTGGTGATTCCTACTTTGTAGGACCTAGACCATGATTTATGATGAGATTTGTACCTACCATGCACCTACCAAGCATGACTCTTGGACTTAGAATAGGGTTTTCACATTGAGGCAAGAAAGTTGAGTCTACTTCCTTATTACATGCTGTATTTTCACCTAACTTAGCAAAGGAAGTTTCTTTTACTATGTATTCTCATTCTCCATAGTGAGGAGATAGAAACTTTTTGGAGCCTCAACAAGAAACTCAAGTTTCCTCTCATTGTATGGTGATTGCTTTTGATTCCAATGAAACCCAGCTTTGGCACATTCTAAACATTGTCTACAGGCCGTACTACAGCCTTATTTCCACACGTGTGGAGTTGGATTATAGTTATTGATCATCAATGCTTTGATTGTCTCTACTTGTTTTCTATCAAGCTGCTAAATCATTCAAAGATCCATTTATGGTCCTTAGTACTATATTTTTAACATGGCCTACTCAACCTATTCGGATGAATTCTAGACATTTAAGCTTACATCTAAGAGTGGCAGTTACACAATCATCAACATCTCTCCTGAGCATATATAGAGCCTTGGCTCCCCTAATCTCGAAGAGACGATCCATGGAAAAGGCACTAGTTATGATGCCAAATATTTTACAAAGTTTTTGACAGAGGACGACAAAACTATTGCCCAAACCAATGACGGGATCGCCATCCGCCTCCTCACAGATCCCAATCTCCGGGATGCCTTAGAAATCCTCGTCACCATGGTCGAGATTCATACTGCCAAGATGGATCGCATACGCCCGAGCGCCCTCGTCTCTTTGACCATCACCATGTATGATCCCACTCAAAACTACAAGTGGGCTGAGAAGGTAGCAGAAAAACTATGCAGGGCCTTGCAAGCCAAGAAACCAACTACCGAGTGTGGATATCTCCTCCACATGTTTGTCACCAAACAGTTGCGATCTCGGGTGGCCACTGCCATCAAAGAGCTTGATGATATCTATCCAAACACTAAGAAGCGAGCCATCCCACAACCAACGGCAGAACCAGTTTCACCAGCACCAACTAAGAAGCAAAAAGAGAAGGCGATCAGCACGGAAGTCGATGTACCTCATGACATTTTATCTAGTTACATCGGAGCTAAGTATGCTGAATTCGGAGAGAGCCTCAGACCCTCTCAGATCCCAAAGGAGGTCCTAGCACAGTAGGAGGCCTTGTGACTACATATTGCCAGATTTGGACTAGTGTCAAACACATAAAGAAGCAGTCAAACTCCTGGATCCACAACCTCTCTGGTGCCATCAGCTCTTTCTACAAAGCAAGACCTCGATGGCACAATATATGGAAGCACGTTCCTATATGCGCACAAATTCTTATTACTATCCAGTAGAGAGGCGAGAACCGTTTCCCACCACCAAGGTCAAGAATAGGATATTTTGGCCCAAGCTCACAGGTGTCGACACCGGCAACTTAGCCAAAGACATGGTCACCAACTGGCATAACTCAAGGATTTTGGGATCGAGGGCTACCTCCAATAGCCCTTGATATCAATAAACCACTACGAATGCAAGAAGACCACATCAGCATAGCAAGGCTTTATTATCGCGTTGCACTCACTTCAGCCCTGCACATTGATATGGTGGAGCTATGGAAAACCCACAACTTTCTACAGGGTATGTTCCATTATTACAAACCAATGCCCTTCCTGAACAAACTATGGTGGCAAATGATGGAGGGCATCGACACCACAATCTACCACTCCCGACAGCAACAGTCTCGTCTCCAAGAAGCACAGAAGATCTAGGAAGAAAAGGCTTTGATTGGTGTGGGACCACCAATCCAATAAGGAGGGGGATAATGTTAGCATATGTGCTAACATAGAAAAAAATAAAAAGAGAGATAAATAAAACTCTGTGGCATGTGTTTTGTAAGTCCACATACGAGTGTGTGCTAATAAACTTCTGCCATGACATGTGTTTGTAAGCCCATGAGTAGAAGCTTAAAAAATAGTAATATAGCTTAAACTTAGACTTAGGAAACTTAAGATTAGAAATATTTTGTCTTAAATTTTTCTAAGTTAGAAGTTCTAAAAAGGCTAGAAATAGATTAGTCCCATAAGTTAGTGGATACTTATGGAAGACCCTCCTTGCCATAAAAGGAGAGGTATTTGCCTTGTAAATAACACTTTTGAGATTAAGCTATCAAGTTCTCTATTTTTGAGATTATCTCTCTATTTCATTTGTGTTCCCTTTGGGAAGGTGCATAGCTTGAGCGAAGGTGCTCGGGCCTCCTCTTGCCTCCTTCTCATTGGTTTGTATTGTGGCATGTATTTTGTTGATTGATTATTAGTTAGCCGCAATCGTCCATTCCAATTCCCTTTGGGTGTTAATTTAGGATTTAGCTTAATCACCTTGCTAGTTGGGTAAGCCTTAGTAAGGTTGTTGTTTTTGTCCTCTTAGTTAGTTTCATTTCTATTTCAAGCTCTAGTTGGGTAAGCCTAGAGTGCTTTCATCATTGTTTTCTATTTTCGCGCTCCGTTTGAAGCTTGGTAGAAACTTAGAAAGTGGACGATCCTCTCTATACTACACCACATCGTGAGTAGATCTAGCCAAACATTCGCAAATCAAATTTACTTCCAACACTAGATTGTGCTCTAGCCTCAAGTCTGTTGGTAGATTGTAGTATGACTCTGCAGGTGATTTGTGTGCCACCACAAAGTATGGTAAAGATCATTCACACTTTTGTTGTGGTTCTCCACACGTGTGAAGTTGCTTTCACATGATATCAGAGCCATACCATGCTTTGAATGCTACTAACATCAGGTGTATGAAGAATTTGTGACAATTCAAGCTAGGAAGTTGTTTAGCACTTTTCTGCTATCTATTCTTGAACAATTTTTGGATGAATGAGGTTACAACTGATATTTCCATGTTTGAATACAGGTTGTACAAAATTTTGACTTTTCACATGTGTGAAAACCAGAATACATCATTTCATTCTATTTCATTGATGCTAGGTCCAAATGTACTGACATTATAGCTTGTTGAAAAGTAGAAGAGTTTTCTTTCCACTGAAATTGGTTTCAATTCATTTGATTCTAGTAGGAGTTATTAGCTCTTGAAGAGGGGTAGGGAGAGACCCAAAACCCGAGTGGACACTTTTTGAATTGATTATATTGCATGCATGATTCATCATTCAAAGTTTTTGGTACTCAATCAAAGATAGAATTGGATAAGTCAAGATTTAGTTGTCATAGTCACATCGTTTCACACAAAGGGTTGTGTTTGAGTTGCATGTGTATTTTTTAAGTGTTTTTCATTCATTTGAAACTCGTGGAAAAATTTGACATGAAAATGTAAGTGCTTCATCAATAGATAGAGGCTAGATCCAAATTCAAGTTGATTGGTTCTCTGTTGTGAGATAGGTCTCACATATTCTATTGCATGATTTTAATAGGTTGGATCAACTTTCAAGTTAGATTCTAGATTGAAAAAGTAGCAACAAATTCAAGTTGATTGGTAATTTGTAGTGACCAAGATCTTACATGGCTGTTGCAAGATTTTGCATAGGATTTGGTAGCATACCCAATTGTTTTGGTTCCTATAGTGAAAGAGAAGCAACACACTCAATTCCATTTTTGTTGTCCAAATTACAAAGAGTCTTCACATTCATGGCATCTATAGAAAGTTTTTTCTTAGAAGCTAGTGAGAGACTAGATACCTCCAACTATTTAGTTTGGAAGAATAGAATAGAATCTTTGTTGGTTCTTTATGGTGTAATACATAGTATTAGGAATTGAAGTTGAACTTGAAGCTTATGATGAGGCTCAAAGGTTCAAGAAGAGAGCAAGGATTTCTCTTCATATCATCAAATTGAACATCTCTGATGAGATGTTGAGAGAAGTAAGTTCATGTACCTCAGCCAAGCAGATTTGGGAAACTCTTAAAAACATTTTTGAAGAAAAGATCACATCAAGACTACTTACTCTTAGAAATCAAATCTTTTCTAGTTTCCAAAGAGTTGATGAAAGTGCTTCAAGTTTTGTAATGGGAGTTAAAGATCTTCACAGAGAGATAGAAGATACTCTAGAGAATAGTCAACTTATTCAAGTAGTACTTACTGGACTTAGAGAAGAGTATGCAAATGTTGTGCAAACTTATCCTATCATGGATGAGCTACCAACTTTGGAGGCTCTGCATGATGTTCTTATTGTTGAACATTGTAGGCAAAAGAACAAACTGTTGAAGATCAACACACTTTCAAGGAAGGATGGTGGTAATGGCAAAGCTCACTTTGCCAAGGACAAGTCAAGATGAAGGAGCAAGAACAAATTTTCTCAAGCCTTCACCAAGGACAAATCAAAGGACAAAGAAAAGGACAAAGACCAAGGAGGAGTAGAAGATAATTCAACTCATTCTTCTAACTTCAAGAAGAAGACTCGAGAAGATCAATCCAATTATACCATAGAAGATTCACATGCAAGTTACGGAGAAACATCTCTCATGATGTCTAGTTTCTCCTCTTTACTCTTTAATGATGTATCTTGGTATATTGATAGTGGAGTCACAAATCACATGAGTTGCTCCAAGAGTTCTTTTATTTCTATTGAACCTTATCAAGAACTTTAAGAATCAATATACACTACTGTTGGTGATGCATGTTCAATTGAAGGAGTTGGAATTTTTTCCTTGAATCTTGCATCTTCTATGAGTTTATCACTTTCCAATGTACTTTATGTTCCTAATCTCACAAAGAATGTGAGTAGTGTTGGAAAGTTATTTGATGATGGCTTTGAAGTGGAATTCAATGTCAATAATTGTTTTGTAAAGAAAGGTGATGAGATCCTAGCAAGTGGATCTAGATATGGAGGCATTTTCAAGTTAGATGTGCTTGAGAATGCAAGTCACTTGTGATTTTGCATTGATGACTTGTGTTTCCAAGGAGGAAGTATGGCATAGAAGGTTGCATGTTTCCAATTTCAGATCTATGTCTTCAATAGTCAAGGAGATCAAGCCAAGAGTGGCTTATTCTATGACAAAATCACATATGGATCCATATTTGATGTCTTCTACAAAGACAAAATATCCTTTGGAGTTGGAACACTCAGATGTTCACCTTTCTTCACCTATAAGCAAGAGAGATGCCTCTTTATTTTCTAATCTTATTGATGGTTTCAGAAGTAACCAATGGCTAAGTCTTGTCTCTTCAAGTTTATGGTGCATGTGTATTTCCATCATGCAAAACTTTATGGAGTTATGGAGCTATTGGAAGGATTGCACTGTATGGAGTCTTGTTCAACTATAAGCCTAAGGTTGTGTACCTTAGTGGTCATGAAGATTATTGCTTTGCATGTGGTTTCTTGGAAGGAAAGAAGGATGGAGATCCAAGCTTATGGATCATGGTTGGATGTAAAGGTGGTATTCATTCTATTCTACTCAACTATGGTTCTCTTTCTTTGATTGATGATTCTTGCTTAGTTGAGATTTGCTTATCTCAAAGATCAAGTAAGACTGTTCTAGTTTTGAATGAAGTCTTTAGTTTGGAATTAATTATTGTCATTGGGGACTTGATTATGTTTCCAAAACATCTAGAAAGCAAGATATTGTATCATCATTTGTATGCTCTTAAATTGAGTAAGAGCAAGAATGAGTTTAGTACTCATAGTTTGAAAAAAGGAGTTTTTTCATGTTTTGAGGCATATCGTGAACTTCTTTTGGGAGCAAGTGAAACATCCAATGAGGATACTTACATCCTTAAGAAAGTATTTAGCCTCAATGAGATCAAGTTTGAGTATGGTTTCAAGATTAGATCCATTTTGGATAGAGTTCATAGTGTTTGGACTAATAAAACTAGCATGCTTAATCTTGAATATTGCTCATGGTATAATCTTGATCTATATTATCTTTGTAATCATGATGCGGCTTGGACGCCTCAAATTTTTCAGATTCTTATGCAGCCATCTTCATGCATGTGTGTTGGGTCGAAGATCTTGTGTCGTAGTAGCCCCTCCGCCTGTCAACAAGGGTTAGAACACTGGATAGGTGCCTACCTATGAATAGATGTTACTTCTAGATAGTTCTCTACTTTTCTCTAACTCTATCACCACAAACACTACACACCCCTAGCTCTACTCTACTAAACTAACATTCCTCATGATTTTGTGTGAAGGATAAGAGAAGAATAGAAGAGATAGAGAGGAGAAGAGAGAAAGAGAGAAAGAGAGAGATAGAGTGGAGAGGGAGGTTAGCTCAAAAGCTCAAGATGCATGCTAATGGAGAAACCATAACTATTAAAACAACAACATAGAAAAGGGAACAAATAGAAACACACAACAAAAAGCATTAGCATGAGTGCTTAGCAAATGAGGATGCTTGGCTCTCCAATTTGGTAGAGTTTCCTCTTTCTCATTAAGCATGAAAAATAGAGTACAAGAGGTGCCTTTTTATAAATGGGGAAGGCCCTTGCCCCAAAATACTATTGGCTAATATGTACACTAATCCTATCCATTTATCTTGGACCCAACTTAATCCAAAGGTCTTAAAAAAGTACATTGGATTTCACATGATTCATGTGAGTCTCCATTTGGACCCAACTCTAAAATAATAGACTTCTAAGTTTAAAATGACTTTGGGCCTCAAGTTTTATTTTAATTACAAAGGGTCCCAAGTCTATTATTCTATTTACAAGTTCAACTTGTGTGCTCATTGAGCCATGGGCATATACACGCAGGATGCCATGCCCTCACAGCATATTTTATTAGCCGATATTATTTACTTACAATATGTTGGGAATACCCCCAACAGGACCCACGGCCTAATGTAGTGCCGGTCCCTCGGCACTCTATCGGTTTAGTACAAAGTCTTCTTGGCCCGCCTCTGGTGGATTAGATAG
Organism: Diphasiastrum complanatum; assembly: GCA_029204225.1. Classification (NCBI taxonomy): domain Eukaryota; kingdom Viridiplantae; phylum Streptophyta; class Lycopodiopsida; order Lycopodiales; family Lycopodiaceae; genus Diphasiastrum; species Diphasiastrum complanatum. The sequence continues at coordinate 21,146,635 of CM055096.1, read as the reverse complement.
CCAATGACATCTTCCATGAAGTTTATTTGGACCAGCTTCTTCAAGTCCTTGGGCGTGTGAAGGGACTTGTGGACTCCTGTTAGCCAGCTTTGGTCGACCCATGCTTGAAATCTGCGCATCCAGGGATCGCCAAGGAATGCGGCTTGGTAGTAAACTCAAGCTACTGGAAGCTGATCTTCCACTTTTTCTGAGGCTAACGTCTTATTTGGATCAAAGAATATTGGAGGGAGAAAATTGTCCCACTTCATTTCAATTTCCATTAGATGCTCTAAGTTTTGGGCGTAAGTGGCTGCCGCGCGGACTGTTGGGTCAAGGCAATTGAAATACTTATTAGAAAATTGGGTGAGAGCCCTTTGGGCGTCTACATCCGTATCCCAACCATGCTCTGAAGGAATTCTCGATCAATTACAGTTCTGGATGGTGATCTTGTCTTGAGGAGTGCTGCATTCCGCCCATTTGAATCATTGTGTGCATGGCGGGAAATGCGCATTTACCCTTAGCTGTTGTGGACTGGTCACATAGGTACTGATGGCCGCAGGGTCCCGTTCGAATAGTTGCTGGTGCCACTCAGGTTGTGGTTGGAGGGCGGGTAGTGCTTGTAGCTCATTTCCGTTCATGGTTTGTTCCGAAAAGGATATCTGCCAGTCGCCTCTTGAGGACTCGTGGAGATATTTGGATAGGAATTCATTGATTTTCTCCTCCACGAACTTGGGGTGTCGGAAAGCCTGGCTGGTAGATATCGTGCGCAAGCCTCTTGATGAGGAGGCTTGTCCTTTCTCGTGGCTACGGCTGGGACCCATGTCTTGGCCTTGGTCCCACGTCTCAGCTCCAATATCAAGAGATCCTTGATCTTGTCCGCCTTACCCCTGATCTTGACTTATTGCCCCTTCTGCCTACTGTCCTTGGTCCTGGCTCATACTTGTCTGTGCAGCATAAAAAAGAAATGGCGTTGAAATCACCACTGGGGTTGGTTGAGCCTTCTTGCATAGATTGTTGACAAGCCTTGAGGGCTTGTTTGGCCTGAGCGAGCTCTTGAGTTGTGTTGGCTCAGTATTTGTCGAACTTCGTCTGGTAGCTGTTCAAAGTTTGACTATATACTTGTACCTGATGCCTGAAAAGATTCATTTTTGCTTGAGAGAGTGTCCTTGAGTCAGGTGCAGATTGAGCTCACCAGGCGAGTTTTTCGCTTTGCAGAGTTTGCACCTCCACCCCCAGGCACGTATTTTTGGCTTCATAGATCTGGAGTTGCACCTGGAGGAGGGCAAGCCGTTGGGACGCTTCCGATTGATGCTCCCGCACCTTTGTGGAGGCATCTGTCAACGCTTTGAAGATGCTCTGGATGTACTGATTGAGGCCATCCTCCTTCTGCTACAGCTTTGCGATCTCTTAGTGCCCATCTTGTTCATGTTGTTGAGCAATCATGAGCTCTTGTTGCAGCTTCATGATTTCTGCTCATAGCTGGGTGTTGTTCGTTGCCAAATGGAGTACCCGACTGTCCAATGATGCCCTGGATGCTACCGCGTCCTGGATGAATGTTCCCAAGGCTTAGTACGCCATCATTAAATCTGTTGGCGTAGCCAGTATGTTGGCACTTGCAGGGGCTTGTGTGGTAGTGGCCCCGATGACCTGTACAGTGCCATCATCGTTGTCTTCAATGAGATTCTCTGGTGACCTTTTGTCATCTGTCCAATCCGGTGATGGAATAAACATTGTTTGTACAAATGCATCATCATGCAACGGTTGGTTGCCCTCGGTATCCTTTGATGGAGAAATGGGGGGTGTGGGAGAAACAGAAGTGAAAACATGGATGGGGATAGTTTGTCCAAACGAGAGTATGGGTGGAACAGAGGGGAACTTAAGGGTGGTGTGGAGTACGAAAGGCGAAGATGGGGTGGAAGTGGTCAGGGGTGGTGGTGAAAAGTTGATGACCTACATCCACGCCAGAGTGTCCGGAGACAACTGTGAGTCAAAAGGGTTGAACTGGAGAGAAACAACTTAGTCCCTTGGCAATATGCTCTGACTTATAGCAAGGAGACCGAGCTGACTGATGATCAGGTCCTATAGCACATGGACCCAGATCGTTATGGAATTAAGAAAGTACTAGCCCAACCGTTGCAAAAATCTGTTATGGCAAAAGTTTCAAGAATAGATCCACCAAGGGCACCTACGAACAAGAAGAACTAGTTGAAGCAACGCTACAACAGGTCCGATGGAGTGATCTACCTGAAGAAGCTATAGCTATAGTGGATGTTGATATTCGCAACCACAAGGCAAATGTCACACCAGTTTTGAAGAAGGACAAGAAGGACGAATCCACCGATATAAAAACAAAAGGCAAAAAGAAGGTGTTGGATTCCTTGAAGTCAATCAGGATGAAATCTGAGACAATGTCATCCTCCTCTCAGATGACAAAAAATCAAAAGATGACCAGTCGGGCTAAGATCAATATGCTGAAAGAGGAATTTCAACGAGCACCAGTTCACGAGATGTCTGAGACCTTCAAAAATTATACCTTAGACGACGTGGCAATTATGATGTCGCAAGCCCAGCGAGAATCTGATCAAAGTCAGGCACCAACGGAACAAGTCTTCGAGGGACCTGCACGAACACAACCAATGAACCTTGCCGAGCTAGGTGAAGAAAAAAAGATAGTGCATGTGGGAGAGCAGTTAACGCCCACACAATTCAAAAGGCTACAATCATTGTTGGTGGAGTACAAGGACTGTTTTGCTTGAAATTACAATGATCTAAAGGGCATTCCACCAACAGTAGTCCAGCACACCATACCTTTGGTGGGTGGAGCAGTCCCCAAGGTGAGTCGTTACTATCGCTGCAACCCGAACTACACAGAGCTGATCAAGCAGGAATTGTAGAAGCTGTTAGATGAAGATTTCATCTACGAAATTGAGCACACGGAATGGGTATCACCGATAGTTATAGTACCCAAGAAAAATGGCAAAATGCGGATTTGTGTGACTAAAGGTGCTAAACGCAATCACCAAAAAAGATCATTTTCTTTTGCCCTTTACGAGAAGTGTCATTGACCTAGTAACTGGAGCCGAAGCCTACAGTTTTTTGGATGACTTCAGCGGCTACAACCAAGTGAAGATAGCACCCCAAAGACCAACATAAGACAACATTAGCCACGGAATGAGGAACCTATGTCTATAAGTCAATGCCTCTGAGAGAGTTAACTCTCGCAAGAAGTGAAAATTTCACTGTGTTTGCGAGGGTTCAAGACCACTATTTTAATTTTATCTTCACCAATTCTCAGTAGTAACTCTCACAGGCTTCATCACTAATGGAAATTGATTTTTTGGATCGATTGAAATGGTCTGCGAGAGTTCTCTTTGAAAAGATTTGTTGCATCTTCATTTTTAGTGATTTTTTAGCACTTAAACCCAATTTTCTGCTCACTGGAATCAAATTAACTCTCGTAGACTCTTCTGTGTCCTGGTCTCACTGAGATGGAACTTCAGAATTCTGTACGAGGGTCCTGCCCACTAGAACTAAAAATTTTAGTGTCTGCGAGGGTTCTTTGGTATTTTCTCATCTTTTTTCCACTGGGAACTCTCACACAGGCACTTAGACAATGAAATAACTCTTGCAAGCTTCTCTATGTCCTGGTCTCACTGAAATGGAACTTTAGAGGGCTTTGCGAGTGTTCTGGTGAAGATTTGCATTTTTTTTGAATTTTTACAATATCTATTAGCCACCACTTAGGCTCATCCAATGGTCCAAAACTCGGCCAAATTCAGTATGTGACGGAATTGATCAAGTTTATAGACCTATATAGGATTTTGATCTACAAAAGTTCCAATCTACAAAAGTAAAAAATTCGATTTTGTTGTGGAGTCCTCTCTACAATCCTCTCTGGCCTTGATATCTTCACCAAATCATTGATAGATATGATTTCCTCCTTCATAACCTAAAACACAAGTTCTGATACCATGTGAAGGATTTCAGATCATTGATGATCCAATCCACAAAAAGACCTTGGGTTACAAAAGAATATACTCTACCAATCTCACCAATGTAGAAAAATCGACATCTACACACAAAATGAGATGCAAATTCTAATAGAACTTGATCAAACATGAATCAAATTATAAAGTATTGTTGTTGTTCGTACAAAATCATCAATATACTGTATTTCACAGTTGTGAATCCAAAAATAACAAATATAGATCATTCTACACATAGAATTACATGCAATCAAAAGTATAGTGCACCAATGGATAGTAGAACCCAAGAGAACTATGTATAAGAATGAAATGAGATAGAGAAGAGAGAAGACATGTCTCTCCACAAGTTACATCATTTTATAACAAGTCCAAACCCTATTTGGCCACTTGGCTTTCCCACCAAATTGCTAACCTTACTATTTTTGGGTCTACATTCAAAGTACCCAACATTCAAATTTGAATATACTCAAACTCGACTTCTAATTTTTTCACATTTTCAAAAGTGTTTATTCAAATGAAATTTAGACTAATGAACTTTGAAAAGTCAAATTCTAAGTCTAAAACAAAGTTGGCCTCAATTTTCCAAATATGAAAATATAGCAAATATGATTAAACTAGTTGAATCTTTCACATGAAGCATCCCTTGAGAACATCACATATATAGAAGGCTTATAGGCTCCTTTATTTGACTATTATTAGACCTGATCTTAGTTATAGTGTTGAAAAGTTAAGCCAATTCCTACAAAGTCCTTTAGTTTCACATTGGAAGATGGCCAAAAGAGTTCTTAGATACATTTCATCTACTAAAAATTCTGGCATATTGTATAGAGGGACTAATCTTGGCTTAAGAGCCTATAGTGACTCGGATTTTGCAAGTGAAAAAGTGGATAGGAAATCAACAAGTGCCTTTGCCACTTTTCTATGTGATGGAGTAGTATCATGGGTTTCCAAAAAGCAAGATACCATCTCCTTATCTTCCACAAAATCCGAGTACAAGGCGTTGACATCAACATGCAAGGAGGTCTTGTGACTCAAAAGGCTATTGGTGGAGCTTCATGTCATGGAGGAGGAGATTCCTATCATTTATTGTGAAAACCAATAAGCCCAATCACTTGATACTAATCCTACAATCCATGCAAGGAGCAAGCACATCGAGATTGCTCATCATTTCGCGAGGGAAAAAGTGCAAGCCAAAGAGACCAAGCTCCAGCAAGTGCCATCATCAAGTTGCTTGGCTGATTTGTTTACTAAATATTTACCTAAAGATTCATTTGTCAAGCTTAGATCTTCAATTAAAGTGATTGATAGAAACATTATTGTTTCCAAGGCTAGATTTGAGGAGGAGTGTGAAAAATTGCCAACATTGGCAAATCTAGCCATGTAGAATATTGTACATTTTGTCTATAGTTTTGTTTGACACTTGTATGGCCAAAGTTCCACATGGCAATCTACACCTAAAGCTCGAGTCAAGAGGAGTGGTTGTGTCCATTTGGTAGTGATTCCTACTTTGTAGGAGATTTCTACCAACCATGCACCTACCAAGATACCATCTCCTTATCTTCCACAAAATCCGAGTACAAGGCGTTGACATCAACATGCAAGGAGGTCTTGTGACTCAAAAGGCTATTGGTGGAGCTTCATGTCATGGAGGAGGAGATTCCTATCATTTATTGTGAAAACCAATAAGCCCAATCACTTGCTACTAATCCTACAATCCATGCAAGGAGCAAACACATCGAGATTGCTCATCATTTTGTGAGGGAGAAAGTGCAAGCCAAAGAGATCAAGCTCCAACATGTGCCATCATCAAGTTGCTTGGCTAATTTGTTTACTAAATCTTTATCTAAAGATTCATTTGTCAAGCTTAGATCTTCAATTGGGGTTATTGATAAAAGCATTGTGATTTCCAAGGCTAGATTT
>CM055096.1:20896014-21130750 GCA_029204225.1 Diphasiastrum complanatum | reverse complement strand
GCGTCTTAGAAGCAATATACACCAAACAAACAGTTCTTGGTGAATTCTCTTCACCTTGTTTGTTTTGCCAATTAACCTCCTCAAGAATAAACCGATTATTCAACTTAATTGCTAATGATTTAGAAATCTCAAATGTATAGGTGCAGAACTTAATTATACATGTATAACACCACATTTAGATCCTTATCCAAATCCTTTTTTTTTGTCCATTAACTCTACAAGTATTTGTTTCAACAATACTTGATCATCTATTTATGTTTACCGACTAGGTTAAGTGCACCAAATAACTGTAGCAACCAGGGATACATAGTAGATCATGTTGAAATGGAAAAATAATCCATCTTGACTTTAGGCTTGCTACAAATATTGTACCATGCAAGTACATTGTTCATAAATGCAAAATGCCAAGTTTGGCCTAGATAGAACTCGAGCTACATGGATATGTCATATCTAGAATGATGAGTACAACTTGCATATAGTTTGTAGGCAAGAGAATTAGCAAAATTGTGCTTGTAGCAACTTGTGGCAATTCACATGCATTAATTGTAAGTGATCCATAGTGACATGCAAGGCATGCACAAAGTGTAATATGGACACATGCATGATGATTTGTACATTTCTAGTTAGAACTAGGACATTGGAGAAAGTTGGTAGAGGTTCATGCATGAGAAGTGAGAAATGTCACATAGACTCTAGATGTCATTTATTGATGGATGGATGTGGTTCTACCTCGAGCTACCTCAAACTCCATAAATATGTGTAGCTCTCCTCATATTTTGTAATGAAGAACCAAAGCTTTGTAGCTATCTCATGCCAATTTGGATCCACACACTTTTTGCTTGTTATCTCTCTATCTTTCTCTCTCTAACTTGTGTTGAGGCTAATGCCAATACACTGATATCCTGTACTTTTGCTCATTATTGATTTATTGCTATCATATTCTAATGCTTAGGGTTTAGGGTTTAGGGTTAAGCCATATCTTCTGAACTAGATCTTGTTAATCAATCTAGAATCAGGTTACTATGCTAATCATAAAGCTTAATTAGATCCATCACACTTGTGGACATTCTCCACACGTGTGAATTCTGGAAATTTTGTCATGGTATGAGAGCCAAATTAAGCTTTGCATGCTAACATCTTTGATTGTACAAGAAATTGAGAGCTAATTCAAGCAAAAAAATAGTTTTGCACTTTTTCTCACCTTTCTTTGAAATGTATTTGAATCAAATCGGATTGGAGCTGAATTTTCAGACCTGAAAAGTGGTAGTACAAAATTCTGGAATTCTGCACGTGTGAAAATCAGAGATTTTCAGTCCCTTTTATCTCCTTGCTAGTAGATCCAAAGATAGTGATGTTATAGCTTGATGGAAAGCTTATGATCTATAATTTCCATAGAGATTGAAACCAAATCAATCTAATGTGTCTATCAAGAGTTATGAGCTCTTAAAGAGGATAGGGATAGGTCCAAAATGCGAGTGATAGCATTTGGATTTGATTCAACCTTGCTTTGTTCTGAATCCATTGTTTTGAGCATCCTTCACAAGAAACTGAATATCAAGACTAAGTTTGAAGTAATTGAACACCCTTTGAGCCTTTTGAGTGTCAATAGTGTTTTCTTTTGAAGCATTTCACACGTGCCAAAAGTAGGATTCAAACTTGCCAAAGTGTCTCAATCCACTTTGTGTGTCTGATCTAGATAATCTTGTCTTGTGGAATATCTGAGATCCATCTCAAATACAGTTGCAAGTGTTTCACATAGGAAGGTAGTACATCCTTGAAAATACCTATAGTGAAAGAAAGCAGCAACTTTAAGTTTGATTAGAACAAGCTCAAACATATTGCAGTCCAATAACTAGAAGTCTTCATCTAAATGGCACCTCTAGGAGGATATCTTCTAGAAGCAAATGAAAGACTAAATACTTCTAATTACTCAATTTGGAAGTTCAGAATGGAGTCTATTTTAATACTCCAGGATGTTATGGACATTGTGCTTGGTGTTGAGGAGGAGCCTCAAGCACAGGTTGAAATTCCTAAGTACAGGAAGAGAGCTAGAATGGCTCTACATTTCATTAAGATGAATGTATCTAATGAAATTCTGAGAGAGATAAGATCTTGCACTACAACCAAAGAAGCTTGGGATGCACTTAAGTCCATCTATGAAGCAAAGAATACTTCTAGAATACTCACTCTTAGGAATCAGATTTTCCAAAGTTTCCAAAGACGTGAAGAGAGTGCATCAAACTATGTTCTGAGAGTTAAAGATTTACATAGAGAGCTTTCTTGTGTTGGTGTTACTATTAACCAAGATGAGCTAGTTCAAGTAATTTTAAATGGCTCGAGAGATGACTATGATAATCGTGTTCAGTCTTTTTCCATTAAGGAGGAGTTGCCTAATCTAGAAACTCTCCAAGGAATTCTTATTTCTGAAGAATCTAGCAAAAGCTACAAACTATCCAGGTTGAGCAAACTTGAGAATGGTGGAAGAACAACAAAAGAGGTGCTTTGAATCAAGAGGATTTTATTGGAGCTAAAGTGCATCAAGGAGGATGATCTACCATTGATCTATTGTGACAACATTCGACCCAAACTCTTGCCAACAATCCAATATTTCATGCAAGGAGCAGAACACATTAAAGTTGCACATCATGTTGTGAGAGAGAAGCTTATTGGAGGAGAGATCCACTTGGAGCACATTGATACATCTTCATGTATTGTCGATCTACTCACCAAGCCACTACTCAAGAGCTCCTTCATCAAGTTTAGATCTAATCTTGAATTGATTCCAAGATCCATGTTTTATTAGAATATATAACTTCTTAGGAGGAGTTTGAAAAATCAAAAGCTATTTATGTTGACTTTAGGGGTTTGATTAAGTTTTTCATCAAGCATCTATGTGTAGGAAGTTGATTGGGCCAATTTTGGCTTTAGAGGCTAAATAGTCAAGAACACATGTCTTTCCATCATTAGGAAAAAAGTCAATTATGGTGTAGCTTGAGCTAGTTAGGCTCACTACAAGTGTCAAGTTTAGATTTGATGAGTGACCAAATTCAAAGTGTTGGCATGAGGTCAAGGGTCCCCAATCATAAGTGATAGTTTCATTAGAACGGTCCAATCAAATCAAGAGGACGTTGAGTCACTCATCCAATAGGATTTAAGAGGTGCTAGAAAAGGGGTCCAATAGGAATTGAGCATGGACTACCTCCAGTTTATACTAGTAGGATGAATCCATTTGTATGAAGTTTTTTGAGATCAATATGAGTTTGGTGTTTCTAGTCATTATTGGATTCTCTCTCTACTTGAGGCTTGATTGGCACTTTCTCTCTCTACCCGAGAGCAACCTGTTTTTCATACTTAGTTTTTTCATGTGTACTTCTCCACGTGTGTGAAAGTGCTTGTATTTTAATTTTATGCATGTTGATGAGTGCTCTTGCCATCAAATTGAGTGTTTGATCTTGATTCTCAATCTACACTTCATTTAGGTGCAATCACAAATCCTTAGGAGATCAAATCACACTTTGTGCCATTCCCACACGTGAAAATTTCACACAATGACATGTCGATGTTCAACATAAATGGATTCATGCTAAGAATAGACAGTCTGCAACATTGTGAATCGATGCTCAACATACACATGTCTATTCTCAACACATACATAATGTTGTGACCATCTATATTGAGCAAAGATATCTTTTACCTTTCCTACATATATGGACACCCATACCTATAAAAAATAAGTATAGAAAAAGTATTTATGAGCATCGATTTATGGACACTAGTGATCATAAAAAGTTATTTATACAAGCATTGATTCATGGACACCAATGTTGATAAAGAAGAAGGCTACAAAAAATTATTCTCATGAGCACTAGTTTATAAACACTTGTGCTTCTGAATATAGAATTACAAAACTACTTTTTATAAGCGCTAGTATATGGACATCAATAGTCCCAAAATCTTGGTTATCGGAAGTATATTTTATGAGCAGTATTGTCCACATTGATAAATATGTGGTGTCCATGTTGACTATTTCATGCTAAGCACAAATATGTTTATGGAATTGTCAATATGGGCATTTCCATGGTGTCCATGTTGACAATTCCATATGTATACCCTCATCAACACAAAATTGTCAACATGGGCATCAATGGTTGCAAAATTATTCTTTGTAAGCAAGAGTTTTATGTCCACTGATGTTCGTGTACTAGTGTCCATGGAAATGTCCATGTTGGTTGACTATTTCATGGACATACTCGCTGTTAGCACATAATTGTCAACATGGGCACCCGATTTGATGGTCACAAAAAATATTCTTTGTAAACAAGATTTTTATGTGCACGGATGTCCATATACTAGTGCTTGCAAAAAGTATGTTTTTGAACCATATTTCTATAAGGAGACCCGTGTTTATAACAAATATTTGTACTAAAAGCATACCCTAGAGCTAGGTTAAGATAGACACCAATATGTTTGCTTCACCATCATGGTTTTTTCAGTTGTAATGGTCAATGGATCTTGTAGTGCAAAGGCTAGAGCCTTATATTGTAACTTTTGGTAAAGCATGTTAGTGGACAAAAAATTAAAAAAAAAAAAAAATGACTGTAATTATGTGGAATTTTTGGCTTTTGATTTTTTACTCACAAATGTTAAATCGTTTGACAAAGTGAACAGTACTTATTTTAAAACAAGGTCTTATAATGACTAAATGTAAAGGTCTATAGCACACAAAAAAATTTGTGAAGGAATGTTTGATAAATATTATTTAGGATTCAGATGCCATTTTGCAACTTGACTCAACTGCAAAAATATGACTCTTCTAAAATGGAATATGTCAAGAACAGAGTTGGCAAAGACTAAGTGAAGATGATGTAAAATTGGGCATTTTCTTGATTATGGATCCAAAAAATACACAATGTATCCTTCTAGAATTGTGGCTTTCATCTTTGGTAACCTAGCAAGTTCTTTTAGTTTTTCCATTGAAATTAATTGTTTTTAGAATTCATTTTAGACAAAAAAGAAAGTTGTATATCAATTTGAAAACGGATCTCTTGATGTAAATTTTAGGAGATTTCTTGAAAGATTCTAACTATTATTCCTTTTTTGAATCGTTATCATTTCAAAAAAAAAAAATTGTTAGTATTTCATAGTCATCCACTCCTCACAACATCATAACAAAACTTGAACTAGCAAAAAGTGAATGGAATCTTTTAAAAGAGACCACCTTCCTCCTCCCAAGCCAAAAACCGACACACAATGGAGCATACTCTACATTATAATACCATCAACATCCACACGAGCTACAAGAAAAAAGAAAGACAATGCATCAAGAAAATATGAGGCAAGAATATAGAACGTAACCAATGATAGAGGAAATGTGTTTTGTGAATTCTACTTTTGACCAACATAAGTTGATAGAATCTTTTTATGCACGCATGCAATTCACTTTATCCCATCTTTTTTTTCAATGGAAAACTTATAAATGTAGTGGGTTCTTTACAATTTTTTCAAAAGATGGTCTTTTTTTTTAATGTTGCATGAAATTGAAAAGCATGAAAGGCTAGGGTTTCCATGGAAATTAGGGTTTCGAGGAGGAGGAGGAGGAGGAGGAGGAGGAGAGAGAGAGAGAGAGAGAGAGAGAGAGAGAGAGAGAGAGAGAGAGAGAGAGAGCTCAAAATTTGAATGCAAAAACAAGGAAATGGAAGCTTAGGCACCACATCTTCAAGGTGTGACCTCCTTTTTAGTCCTCGGGGGTCTTAAGTTAATATAAATATACTTTCTTAGGCTTGTATTGATACCATGTAATCTACATAATGTCATGGTGTCAACCAAAATAATGTGGGCTCTAATATAGCTCATCACTTTGATGGTAGAGCTCTTGAAATACAACAAGTTAGATAGGTAGATGGATCACACAACTTTACAACCATATACCATTTCGTCTTCCAAGCATTTTGTGACTTAAAAACATGTGAATTTCAAAGCGAGACAAAAAAAAAGTTGAACACTTGAGCAACTTCATATTACTATGGCTATCAACAAGTGTGCATAGCCATTCTATACAACATTTACAAATATGGCAAGGCCACGACAAGTACATTAGAGTTTGGAGCACAAGGCTCTGAAATATGAGTACACAACGTCCAAGGCTTGGGCCTAAGCGTTCTTCACTGCAACAAACAACCTTGCTAAGATAGCCTGAGATAGCTCATTTCAATTAAGGTTTAAAACATGCCTCAATTGCAACAATGAAGATTGATCATCTCTAGGGTGAGGGGTTAAAAGAAGGTTTAAAAGAAGATGAACCTTCATGTTTTCATTAATAAAAGATGGAAAAACCCATTGGCGTACAAAGGAATGTATGTAGAAAGTATAAAGCCCGTAAGGCAAATTGAAATGCTCTAAAGCAACTATAGCACACCAAAAACCCAACAAAGTAGTTTTTCGAAGTGTACTTACTTCTTGATGCAAGTCACTAGCTAGGATAGTTGCAAGTTTAGGTAGTGTAGGAAGCTGTGAAATAGTCGTTCCTACAGTCATGGCACATCTAAGTATTGTAAGTGCTTGAATGCAATGTAAAATGGTAAAAACTCATTGACAATAGTAAGATGTAATTAAGATAAAGGTGAGGCACCACATCCTTGGAGTTTCATTGCAAATCCTACACAAGGTTCATAGAAAATCGTCGAATTTTTTATGCAAGCATCCATAAGTTTCCAAAGCAAAAGGAATACAATCTTCTTTAAGAGTGCAATGACAATAGTTTTGCTCTTTATCTTGAGAAGCAGCAGGACTTTGGGTAATGAAAGCTCGACGAAGGAGGTCTAGTTGCAATGGATCTGAATTTCAACTCAATGCATAAAAACTAAGATCTGAAATGGAAGATCTTATTGAGATCTATGGCATAACTATATAGATACATTATATTATACATCACCAAGATCGCCATTGCCATGAATCATTTGCCTTGAGACCCAATTCGTGATGATCGCCATTGCCATGAATCATATGCGTTGGAGACCCAATTCGCGAATGAGTTCATCATCCTGGGCCTCGCCCTCGGCCTTGAGAGTATGTTGGGGAGAGATGTTGAATACCAGCCCATGCTCGTTGATCTGCATCGTCACTCCGCAACCCTGCTTGGTCAATACTCTGTTCCAAGCTGATAGTTTCTGACCCACCTCACCCTTCATCCGACTGTGAGCCACCATCAGGCAAGGTACTGCGATACAAATGCAGTATAGTGCGCCGCAGAAAGACCCGGCGGGGGAGTAGTAGGCCCTCAGAAACGACTGGAATTTTGGGCCATTATATATGTCGTGCATCATTGCCTCAAACACAGGTTGAGGAATGTGATTAACCAAAAACACGTTCCATTTGTCGGTCAGATAATCAACTGTAGGTTTGGAAGCCTCTCCACAACATGAAGTAGGTCCTTGGCTGTCCATGCCGGTTAATGGAACTCGGACAAAAGTTGGGGAATCCAGAGGTGCCTGGTATACATGTGAATGGTGAGAGCGGGTCATTTTTTAACCAGGAGTGATCTGCTAGCTCACAAACAAACTGCGAAAGAAAAAGTTTGCTCAGCTGGAGGATATTTTACAGGTAGCTTTTGGGACTACAAAATGACTATAAATTCAACAGCGGACCTGATGAGAGTGCTTAATTAACAGAAACCCAAGGCCAAGAGCATAACAAGATAAGCAGATTTTGCAAAATATGAGCTCAATCAAAGATCACGAAACGAGCGCTCTGATGCTGGTTTCTGGAAGCCGAGCGCAAAGTCCAATGTTCCAAATTAATGGAAGTGGAGCTCGTATGTACACGTCCCAGCAGCAATGTGTGCTGGCAGATTGAATTGCGTCGTCGAAGAGCGTGGACCAAGTCGAAGAAGAGCTGGCAAGGCATCTGTTACGCGGGGCGGTGTTACGTGGGGCGGGGGAAGGACTTACAGATCGGCAGAAATAATGTCAATCATGTTTCCTCTTTCCTCCTAAGTTCTTTATCCACTATTCCTGTGCATAAAAGCTCACTACCATGGACGGGAAAAAGCAATACTTTGTCCTCCCATATGTTAGGAATTTCCGGAGTTTCTGTCCCGTGAAAACTTTGAAAAAAACTTTACCCACCCTCTCAAGTCTTAGTCCATAAAGGAGCGACACATAATCTTTTTGCACCTCATCATGACAGCTAAGTTGCTAACCCCTTTTTCGCCTAGCCAACATTTTAAAATTATTTTACCATATTCTCTCAAGTTCACCACGTGTGAGATGTTATCTATGAGCATATGATTACACCACTTTGTGACAAAGCTAAAAAGAGAATTCATGTGCCTAAACTTTCAAAGATGCAACACATTCTTTTGCACATCATCATGATAGCTTACCCCTTTGCACCCAAGCTAATATGTCAAATCAAAATATATATATTGACTCGGAAATTTACGAATCAATTCGAGTCAATCCGGTATCAAAAAATTCTAAAAAAGTTCGATACTGGATTTTTCGATCTTCTGCTCAAAATTTTGAGCCTTGTCTTTTTTTGGTTTTGTATAAGTATATACAACTTTTAGGATGCTCATGCCTTAGCCAAATTGTTGTGAAAATCTGCAAAATTAGACCAAGAATGGATCCTAAAATGATCCACAAGAGTGATTGGATGTTAGATACAATTGATCTACCAATCTACACAAGGTTTAGATCAATCTAGATCAAATTTAGATGAGAACATCTAACAAGAACAATCATTAATGAAGAAAATTGTACTTGCTGGTTTCACACGTGTGAAAACTTGTCAAAGTACGGACTCCAGCCTGAAATCAAAGTACAATATGATAGGAACTCAAAACTATCAAGAAAAATGAAGACAAATGGAGAGATTGACAATAAATTGCTTCCAAAACCAAGATTGGTATTGCTTGATGATTATGGCCAAATGTGGCTCTATAAATACATTTATTGGAGCTCATGGTACTGATCATACATCTGATCCCACATGTGTGAGGATGCTTTGTCATATGATGATTCATCATGCAAAATTGACACTTGGATCAAACTTTCTATTTTGAGCACTTTGGTCCATTTTCTTACTATATAGAGAACTAGTAAAAAACCTTCTAGAAGTCCAAATTCGCCTTCATCAGCCTATTCCACATGTGTGAGTAGACCTCTACACATGGGATTTGACACCTAATCTCATGATGTGGCTCATGCAATCGCTAGATCGAAGGACTGTAACTTGTAGCAAAATGTGATCTACTATTATATACAAACTCAACCAGTGGGAGATAATATTCCCAATGAGATTGTCTGTGAGAAACATATGTCCTCAGAATATCCTCCATAGTTTGATTAGTCCTTTCTGTCTGGCCATCTGATTTAGGATGATCAGCAGAACTTAAACTCAAAGAAATTTCCAGTTTATGAAATATTGCTGACCAAAAGTGACATGTGAACTTAGGATCTCTATCACTAACAATCACTTGGCAGACCTTACAACCGAAATAATTTTTCAACAAAGATCTGGGCTAAATCAGAAGCCTTTGTAGTTGACTTGACTGGTATGAATGCAACAAACTTAGTTAACTGATCCATTGCAACCCAAATAGAATCATTTTGTCGTTGGGTCTTTGGAAGTCCAACTACAAAATTCATGGATATGCTTTCCCATTTCTTATCTGGGATATCTAACGGATGCAACAAACCACCAGCCTTATGGCGTTCAGTCTTTGCTAGTTGACAGGGCTTGCATTTAACAACATATGACTTGACATATGGATTGAGCTTTGGCCAATAAAATTCCCTCTTAACCAAGTCTTGAGTCTTGTGTATACTGGGATGTCCTGCACAGGGTATGCCATGACATTCAAACAAAATCTGCCGTTTGACTCATCATCCCCAGGTACACAAACTTTTCCATTGCAAAATAGTAATCTATCTCGAATGGTGAACTATTCCACAATCTTCTTATCTTTCTTAGTTAGTTGAGTCCCCTGTGTTTCTGACTCAACACTGTCCACATTTCTTCCGGTCTGAACAATGTTCCAAATGTGACCAAAATGGGAATCTGATTCATATTTCTCTCAGCAAAAGATATAGATCTGTAGAAATCTGGGTGAATGACAACTCATTCAGTTCACCGATCTGACTAAGAGCATCTGCAACTTGATTAGAGCTGTCTCTTATGTAACAAATTTCATGATCGAATTCTTGCATCAATTCAGCCCATCAAGCTTTAAATGAAAATATAGCTATTTTTTCACGGCCTTCAAAAGTCGTTTTTAGTAACTCAGAATGTCAGAAAAGGGGGCCCAATATTTCAGTGGGCCCCCATATTGAAAAAAAAATTCAAAAAAAAAGTTTGGGGGAGAGGGGATTGAGGCACAATCCCCCCCACCGCCCCCCCCCCCCCCCCCCCCCCCGCTCCCCCTTGTGGCACTGCCCACTTCGAGGCACCGGCTCCCCTGGGGGCGCGTGGGCTGGTGGCGCGACGTCTCCCCCTCCCCTCCTCGATGGCCGTGCAAGAAGATGTGGGGGGGGGGGGCGCGTGGATCCCTCCGAGTCTTGCGCCCTCACTCATGCCAGCGGCCCGGAGGGAGGAAGGTGGGGGGCCCGCTGGACAGCGCAGCCAGCGAGCAGTGGGGGCTGGGAGAGGGTATACAAGGGGGGGCGGGGGGGGGGGGGATTGTACCTCAATCCCCTCTCCCCCCAACTTTTTTTTTGAAATTCTTTTTCAATATGGGGGCCCAATGAAATATTGGGCCCCCTTTTTAGACATTCTGAGTTATTAAAAACGACTTTTGAAGGCCATGAAAATTGAAAGTCATATTGGATTCAAGATTTTAGATAACATTAAAATCCTTTGTCCTTGTTACACTACACTAGGCCCTAAGTGAAGCCTATTGAAATGTGAGTTAATCCATGATAAAACCATGGTGAACTGCCACATAGGACAATTAGTGGGTTAATTAATCGTAATTAGCAAACACGTTTAGGCAAGGAAGAGGCCCTTTTTGAGTTCAAAAAGGGCCCTAATGGTTTCATCACATTTTGCAATATTTTCATATTTGGCATATTGAGGCCAAAACTTATTTTAGACTTAGAGGTTGACTTTTCAAAGTTCATTAGTCTAAATTTCATTTGAATAAACTCTTTTTGAAAGTGTGGGAAAGATAAAATGCGAGTTTGAGTAGATTCAATTTGAATAAGTTGGGTACATTGAATCTAGACCCAAAATTGGTAGGGTTAGCATTTTGGTGGGAAATCCAAGTGGCCAAATAGGGTTTGGACCTGCTATAAAAGTATGTAACTCTTCATGTTCTCTCTTCTCTATCTCATTTCATGCTTATACATGGTTCTCTTGGGTTCTACTATCCATTGGTGCACTATCTTGGTGATTGCTTGCAATTCTATGTGTAGAATGATCTATATTTGCTATTTTCGGTTCCACACGTGTGAAATACAATAGCTTGCTGGTCTTGTACGGACAACAACAGTACATAATCATTTCATTCAAGTTTGATCAAGTTCTATTAGTGTTTGCATCTCAAATTGTGTGTAGATGCTGATTTTTCTACATTGTTGAGATTTTTCTGGAATTCTGCACGTGTGAAAATCAGAGATTTTCAATCCCTTTTATCTCCTTGCTAGTAGATCCAAAGATAGTAATGTTATAGCTTGATGGAAAGCTTATGATCTATAATTTCCAT
The DNA here is from genome assembly GCA_029204225.1 of Diphasiastrum complanatum. Classification (NCBI taxonomy): domain Eukaryota; kingdom Viridiplantae; phylum Streptophyta; class Lycopodiopsida; order Lycopodiales; family Lycopodiaceae; genus Diphasiastrum; species Diphasiastrum complanatum. The sequence goes on along the minus strand of CM055096.1, from coordinate 21,119,049 downwards.
AGAGATTGAAACCAAATCTTAATAGACTTTGTCTCAACATTTACTGGAGATCTAGGTTGAAAACCGTACATAAGCATAAAAGGACTGTAACTTGTAGCAAAATGTTTTCTACTATTATATACAAACTCAACCAGTGGGAGATAATATTCCCAATGAGATTGTCTGTGAGAAACATATGTCCTCATAATATCTTCCATAGTTTGATTAGTCCTTTCTGTCTTGCCATCTGATTTAGGATGATCAGCAGAACTTAAACTCAAAAAAGTTTTTAATTTATGAAATATTGCTGACCAAAAGTGACATGTGAACTTAGGATCTCTATCACTAACAATCACTTGGCAGACCTTACAACCGAAATAATTTTTCAACAAAGATCGGGGTAAATCAGAAGCCTTTGTAGTTGACTTGACTGGTATGAATGCAACAAACTTAGTTAACTGATCCATTGCAACCCAAATAGAATCATTTTGCCATTGGGTCTTTGGAAGTCCAACTACAAAATTCATAGATATGCTTTCCCATTTCTTATCTAGGATATCTAACGGATGCAACAAACCACCAGCCTTATGGCGTTCAGCCTTTGCTAGTTGACAGGGCTTGCATTTAACAACATATGACTTGACATATGGCTTGAGCTTTGGCCAATAAAATTCCCTCTTAACCAAGTCTTGAGTCTTGTGTCTGGGATGTCCTGCACAGGGTATGTCATGACATTCAAACAAAATCTTCCGTTTGACTCATCATCCCCAGGTACACAAACTTTTCCATTCCAAAATAGTAATCTATCTCGAATGGTGAACTATTCCACAATATTCTTATCTTTCTTAGTTAGTTGAGTCCCCTGTGTTTCTGACTCAACACTTTCCACATTTCTTTCGATCTGAACAATGTTCCAAATGTGACCTAAATGGGAATCTGATTCATATTTCTCTCAGCGAAAGATATAGATCCGTAGAAATCTGGGTGAATGACAACTCATCTAGTTCACCGATCTGACTAAGAGCATCTGCAACTTGATTAGAGCTGCCTCTTATGTAACAGATTTCATGATCGAATTCTTGCATCAATTCAGCCCATCAAGCTTTCCTCCCCCAAAGATCATGTTGATTATAAAAATACTTAAGAGGCTGGTGATCCGTATACACTAAAAACTTACTACCATACAAGTAGTGTCTCCAGGTTTTAAGTGCATGGATTACAGCAAACAACTCATTTTCCTGTTGCGTAGTATAACGCAACTGGGGACCAGTGAATTTTTTGCTTTCAAACGCTAGTGACCTATCCATTTGTAATAGAACTGCTCCAACTGCAGCATCACTTGCATCCATTCTCACGACGTAAGGTAAATCTGGATTTGCGATTTGTAACACGAGAGCTGAAACAATCATTGTTTTAAGTTTTTCAAAACATTGATTCATTCCTCGTTCCAAACAACAGGCGGACTAGGTTGTGTTGGATTTATTTCCTCTAGCTCTCCTAAATCCCATTTAATCTACCTCCATTCATGCTGCATATTTACTAACGTTGTCACACAGTCTGTATATTTACATGCAAATTTGCACAGACGAAGAAAAGGCAAAAAAATCGCAACATTGTATTTCTACATAGTTTAAAGTGATAGGAGAAAAGGGGACACTATCTTATTGAATGCTAAAGGTGCCCTAAAAGCTAAGGCACCCTGTAAATCTTATCCTAAGGCCATTCGTAAGAGTGACGCACTTTTTGCATCATCACCAATGTTCACTTTAGCACTGGCTGACGTTGCACCCTTTTCACACTCACCCCATGCAGTTGCGCTAACAGATTGGACAACGATTGCAGCCACCCACGATCTCCTACAGACAACACATCCACTCTGTACTTTCACATCTGCACACCTAAATATTATGTACTATATATATACTGGACACCATTCGTGTAAAGATGACGATGAAGAGAGCAGAAGAAGACAACATAAACGAAGTAGATGCCCTGAGCATTGATTCTTCATTTTGTCAGAATTAAGGTTTAATTCTTTTTTATAGATTGAAATAAGCTTTGTAGGGCACACAATTTTGTCCACTACTGTATTGTGCTCTACCGCATTATTGACATGTATACATGATATACTTAATCTGATACAGTTCATTATTCTGCGTTCAGATTTATGTTAATATTGCTATGCTTATCTTTCATTTTGTCTGATCTTTTACTCCCTCAAGATGACGAATGGTGATTCTCTAAAAAATCACATTAATCAATTCAAGAACCTGCTTATACAAATGGACGCTGTCGGATCTGTCATAGACGATCAAGACATAGTGATGCAACTGCTTACAAGCTTGCCAAGTTCTTATGACAACTGGGTGATGATCATCACGACTCATCCAGAATTGACTCTTTCGAGAGTCATTACTATGTTGTTGCAGGAAGACACGCGAAGGAACGAAGCCTCGAGTTCCTCAGCTGATTCTCATGTCTTGTACACCAATAAGAGCACAACAAAAGAAGAAGAAGAAAGACTTGAAGCAATCAAAATCAGACCAGAAAGCATCTCAGCACAAGGAACAGTCGAATCCGCAGACAAAGAAGAAGCTATTTAGCAGATACTACAAATGAAACAACCACGAAATACAAGATTGTTGCATAGTTCAAGCGAAGAACAACAGCAAAGGGCAGTCGAATCAAGTGGAAAATGCAGCTGCAGAAGCTCAACAACCTATTCAAGAAACAGAATATGATGCCTTCATGACCAACCATCAAGGAGCATCTGGCGACAGTTCTTGGTTCTTGGATTCCGGAGCCAGTCAGCACATGACTAGTCTCATTGACTGTTTTGAGTCCTATACACCTTACAGTACTGAGAAATTCGTTCACCTTGGCAATAATAGCACACAAGCTATTAAAGGTGAAGGCATTGTAAGATTATGCTTTGCAAATGATTAGTTTAAGCTACTCTCAAAAGTCCTGTATGTACCAAAGTTATCTACGAATCTGCCCTCTGTAAGTGGAATCACAGATCTAGGACACAGAGTAGAATTTGAATGTGATCAGTGTAAAGTAGTTGATAGGACAGGCAAGATCCTAGCACTCGGAAAGAAACATGAATACTTGTATAAATTAAGTCATTGCTTTTCTGCCTCTAGTCAGGCTCCTGAGTATTTCAATTCATTCAAATAAAGGTTTACTTTGGGATTATAGACTTGGTCATTTAAATCATGTTGCTGTACAACGAATGTCTAGACAATCTATTGTTTTTGATCTCGACTATCCTCGCAAAAAAGTCAAGTTACCTGTCTATCAAGACTGTCTAGTTGGTAAACAGACTAGGAAACCATTTAAGTCAAGCCATTAGCATGCTGCTAGAGGATTGCTAGATGTTGTACATTCAGATATTTGTGGCCAGATGAAAAATCCTTCGTTGAAGAATGCCAAGTATTTTATAGCCTTTATTGACGAATCCTCCAAAAAACGATGGTGTATTTTATAAAGAGAAAATCAGAAGCCTTCAATTACTTCAGAATCTTCAAGGAGCGTGCTAAAAAGGAGATTGGAAGGACGATCAAGGCCCTAAGGTCAGACAACGGTGGAGAATACATCTTTGTCGAGTTTAAGGAGTACTGCCAAAGCCAAGGCATTGAGCAGCAATTCATCACTCCTTACAGTCCTCAGTCTAATGGCTTAGTTGAGAGGAAGAACCGTACTTTGGTTGAATTTGCTAAGTGTATGCTATCGCATGCATCATTGCCCAAGAGATTCTGGGCTGAAGCTGTCTCCATTGTAGCTTACATCCAGAACAGATGTTCGACCAAGGCCCTCTCAAACAAGACACCCCATGAGGTGTAAACAGGCTCTAAGCCTTCTTTGAAGAACCTAAGAGTGTTTGGGTGCATTGCCTATGCGCAGATCCCAAAGGACACAAGGAAGAAATTGGACTTTCAAAGTCTGAAGACCATCCTGATCGGAGATACTTCGTCTGATAACACTTACAAGCTATATGATCCTGATACCCAACAAATCTTGTATAGCCGGGATACAGTCTTTATTGAGGATCAGTTCATCGACCTCAAAGGTAAGGACATTACTCAAGAAGAATCTTCATCACCTGTCGTTGACACGACAGTCCGAGCTTCTAGCTCAGGCGTGTCTATTGTCGACCCACTTCAAGACAATGAATCAAACGTAGATGTTGCTGCTACCCAACAACAAGTCCCAGGAGAGGTTCATCAGTCGAATCCTCCCATAAGATCAAGCCGAGTGCGCACATAGCCCACAAGGTATACTCTTGAGTCTGCTTGTCTCTTAATGTAGGAACTGATGACAGTCAAAGAGGCACTTAGCCAACCGGACTCTAATCTTTGGAGAGAAGCCATGGACAGAGAGTATTCCTCTTTGATCAAGAATCAGACATGGTCATTAGTCGAAGCTTCTATTGGCTGCAATATTTTCGATTGCAAATGATCTTTAAGATCAAATATAATGCCAATAGGGCAAGAATGCTCTTGTCTTATGTTGTAGCTGCCGATCTTGAAGTACATCAACTTGATGTACAAACAACCTATATGAACGGAGTCATACAAGAAGATATCTACATGATATGGTCCGAAGGATACGTTCTGGAAGGCAAGAAGAATCATGTCTGTAAATTCCACAAAGCACTGTATGGCTTGAAACAGTCTGCCAGAGCTTAGTTTCAGAGGATCAACACATTTCTCATTGAACAAGGATTCAAACCAAGCATTGCTAATTGCAATGTTTATTCAAGGTCAGTGTAGCAATCCTTCATTATCATCACCTTGTACGTTGATGATATGTTGCTCTTTAGCAACAATACCAAAATGGTCAAGGATGCAAAACATATGCTGTTCTCAGAATTTGACATGACTGATCTTGGCGAAGCTCACTTCTATCTTGGAATTCAATTCCACAAAGACAGAGCAAATCGACTGATTTACATCACTCAACAAAGGTATCTTCACAATGTTCTTAACAGATACAATTTGATGAATTGTAAATTTGCTCACTCACCAATGGATCTAGACCTGCATTTGTCGAAGGACCAATGTCTCCAGGCCAAGCAGAAAGAGGAGCAGATGAGAGAATATCCGATACTTGGACCTCTCATGTACGCAATGGTCTGTACAAGACTAGATATCTTTTTTTGTTGTAAGCTCACTTATCCAATATATGGCTAATCCTGGCATTACCCATTGGAAGGCTTTTATTCGAGTCATAAGATTTATTCGAGCTACCATGGACCAGTGCATCTGCTATGGAGATGTCAACAACGACAATCTTCATCAGCTCAGTGGCTATTCTGATGCAAGCTGGGGAGGAGATGCATATAGTCGTAAGTCCACATCTGGATTTACATTCTTCTTCAATGGAGGTCCTATTTTATGGAACAGTTGTAAGAAAACCTCTATCCCACATTCTTCTAGTTAAGCATAATATATTGTTGTTTCTCAATCTATTAGAGAAGCGTTTTGGTTGAGAAATTTAATGTCAGACATCAATCTGTATCAAAACAGCCCTACAATTTTATTTTGTGATAATTGAAGTGCTATTGCCTTATCGGCCAACCCTAGATTTCATTCTAGGAGTAAGCACATTGAGATCAGATATCACTACGTTAGGGACAAGGTTCTCGACAGAGAGGTAAGCTTAATGTACTGCAGAACGTAGGACATGGTTGTAGACATCTTCACGAAAGAACTTAGTGTTAATACACACAACAGATTTTGTGCATTGTTTAGTCTGAAGATCAAGACATTCATGGATCCAGATTAAGTGGGGGTGTTGGATTTATTCCCTCTAGCTCTCCTAAATCCCATTTTAATCTGCCTCCATTCATGATGCATATTTACTAACGTTGTCACATAGTCTGCATATTTATATGCAAATTCGCACAGACGAAGAAAAGGCGAAAGAATCATGACACTGTGTTTCTACACACTTTAAGGTGATAGGCGAAAAGGAGACAAAATCTTATTGAATGCCAAAAGTGTCCTAAAAGCTAAGACACCCTATAAATCTTATCCTAAGGCCATTCGTAAGAGTGAATCACTTTTCGCATCATCACCAACGTTCACTTCAGCACTGGCTGACCTCGCACCCTTTTCACGCTCACCCCATGTAGTTGCGCTAACAAATTGGACAACGATTGCAGCCACCCACGATCTCCTACAGACGGCACATCCACTCTATACTTTCACATCTGCATTATGAGTTGAACCACTGTCCAATAAAATACTCACTTCTTGATCTTAAATTGTGCCAGTTAAACGAAAAAGTTCATTAGGCATGAAAGTAGTACTAAAAGAACATTCACACTCACAATCAGTCAGGTTAATTTCCAAAGTCTTACCATTGTCTCATAGGAGGTGAGCAGACACTTTCTTCCTTTCTGGACAAAATTTCATCATATGTCCAGGCTTCTTATAGACAAAACATAAGTTCTCTCTTTTAGACTTTTCCCGGGACATACATTTCTTGAATCTCTTTCTCTTCGGCTTCCTGGGTTCCGATGCTGCTTGATCTATTTCGTCAAAATATTTTGCTTGGTCTAGACCGCGATTCTTAACCTTCTTTGTTTTCAAAGTGGTTGGAATTTGCGCCAACTGCTTTCTGGATGCCACCACTGTGGAATTATATGCTTTTGCAATCCGAAATGCATCCTTGAGGTTTTGAAGCACATTTCGCCTGCATTCATTTTGATAGTCGGCTGGCAAACCTAGGACAAACTGCCAAAGTGCCAACTTCGCATCGAATGATGGAACCCTATTCCATAGGTCCATAAATTCTTGGATATAAGATTCTAAACTCTTTGTACCCATCTTGCAATTCATGAACTTTAGGTAGTAGTCCACATCATCAGCAACTACGAAAGCTTTCTTGAAAACTTCGGCAAATGCCTCCAGAGTAGTTGGCTTCACTGGTAGATCTTGCCACCACGATGACGCTTTGCCATATAAGAACAACACGACACTTTTAATTTTCTTTTCATCAGGAACACCGTGCAGATTGAAGCTACTACTCCACTTGGCCAGCCAGTCCTCAACGACTTCAGGTTTCTTCTCCTTCTTCTCGCCCACATAAACCTCCGGTTGAAAACCAAGATTGGGTGAAGACATCAATTTGACTTGATTCAGCAGAACTTCCATTTGTTGATCTCTCATCTAATTACGATTATTCATATCATTGAGTGTCGTACTCAACTGTTGACAAATCACCATATAAGATGGCGGACCTGGATTTGCAGCTTGATTTGAAGTTTCTTCGGCCATCTCGATATATCTAGCCTAGAAATTACTAAATTTAGTTAATATTAGATTAACTCATAATGAAGTACTGTTGACCAAAAACTGACTGAAATTGACTCCAGTATGGTCAAATCACTATTTTTATTCAATTTTATAGATATTACAAGAAACATTTTCGCACTTTTATTTTTTTTAAAAATTTTTACGTTTTCTAAAAATTCATAAAAAATCACTGTCAGTTATTAAGCAATCGAAATTGAAAATTCGATTTACTATTCAATTCTTAATTTCACTTTGTTAATGTCCCTCAAGCATGCAAGACATGCGACATTAAACTGAGTTTTCACATTACAAAATTTTACATAAAAATCCAATTCTACAGAAAAATCAGCTATAAAATTCAGTTTTGTATCTAACAGTCAGAGTACATGCGTATGACCACTCAAAACGGATCTAAGCTACTCATGCATGTTAGAATCACTTTGAGAATCCGCATGCAGACATTCCATGCAAGCACAGTACCTCAAAATAGGAAATTGTCATGCATGCAATCAGAACAATTGGAAATTTACCAATTTTGCTCACAAAGTTGCAAAACTTCAGATGATCATAACTTTGACTACAGGACACCAAATTGGGTGCTGTAAAGCTCAGTACAAAGAAGACCTAGTGAACAAGACACTCGCCACGTCAGCCTGCCACCTAGGATTCATACGTGCGAGTTCAGAATAGCCAATTTACCAGTAGGAGAGTGCACTTTTTCTAGGCCAATATAAAGCTAAAAGTAATGATCCAAACAGTCTTAAATGGTCTCTAAGAGTTCCATGAAGCCTTCATACAGATTCTATGAAGTAGTATGGGTTGAGAACCATGAATTCTTGATTTCTAGAAGTCAAATTTGCTACTTAAAACATAAGCCTCTACCCATCAATTTATAGGTCTGATAGCTTGCTGGGAAGGTAAAAAGGAGTACAAATCATGCTAGAAAAAATTCAGAATGATCCCCTTATGGATTTAGAGAAATCCATCCCCCAAAATTTACCAAAATTGGTCAATTTTTGTCAGTTTTTGACTTCCTACAAACTCAATTGTTGGCATTCTTGGCTCTATCTTCTAGGACAGCTTCAAAAGACTATGATTCATCTTTTTTCAGCTTCAATTGATGTTCAACAACCTCCCACCATCCAATTTCATGAAAAAATAAGCAAAAATCATGAATTTTAGCCCTTTCTAGGTTTTTTCACCATGCCCAATTGAAAATTAATGGCAAGAACGTTTTCCAAATCCATATGCAATCCAATATATAGAGTTACAACTAATCAATTGATCTGAACTTGTTGGATTTTGAATTCTACCCTCCATTTTGTGCCAAAATTATGGAAAACAAGCCAAATTTGGCCACAAAAGAGTCTAGAATCCAAATACATGGGAAGATCCAACATGCAAACTGAATTTCACCTAATTCAACGTGTATTAACTTACTGGGAATTTCAAAAGACACCAAAATTGATTTCCTCGCACAATTCGCCATAAACCATAATGAATTTGAGAGAGATATGGAGCATGCAAATTGAATTTGGGAAGATCCACCAACTTGCAACCTTGCTCCTCTCCTTGAATGAGAATACTAGTTGAATACCACCAAGCTCCAATGAAATGCACCACCTCTCCAAACTTGTTAGCCTTGCTTTGATACCACTATAAGGGAAGCTCCTTAGATCTTGCTTACGAATCCCAAACACAAAGGATAGCACACTATGGAGAAACCACCCAACCAAGTAGAAGCATCCAGTCAATCTCTAGAAGCCTCACCCCCAAGCCAAAGAACAAGAAGCATGAATGTAGAGAGAGAGCCTGACAATGAATCAAGAACCATGATGAGGAGTAGGGCGAGTTTGGACCCATTATATAGAGCCAAAAGCATCTTGGGCACTCATCCATGCATAGCCCTAGGTTCCCTATACATAGATTCACCTGGAATAGAGTCCTATGCATAGACCAACCATTCATAGAATTGCTATTGATAGCTCTACACATGCATACATTGTCTCATACCTTGTCTAAACTCCATTTAGTATGTTCTGGGCCTCACAAGGATATTAGTTCCTTTCGGGTCACGTCCAGTATGATGTGGCATAATTGACAGCTTGTTTCACTAGAGTACCGTGTATCCAAGACTAGGAGTATACTGTATCCTATGTACTGGTCATGGACATAACACTTAGATTGACATATGAAAGTAAAATCATTACTTTTAGTGACTTCTATTCCAAGTATAACTTTTAGAAGTCCTAGATCTACCATCTTAAATTCACTAGACAAGTAAATTTTTACATCTTTGATGCCATCTAGATCATTTCCTGTGAGTATAATGTCATCAACATATAGAACTAAGATAATGATCTTTCCATCGTTACATTTGTAGTACAATGATGGCTCATAAGAACTTACAACAAATCCAATGGAAATAAGATAGGAATGCAACCTAGAGTACCATGCTCTTGGTGCTTCCTTGAGTTCATAAAGACTTTTCTTCAAGAAACACACCTTATCTTCTTTTCCATCTTTGATGAAGCCCTCGGGTTGGCACATGTAGATTTCCTCTTCCAATTATCATCAATAAAAGTGACATACATAAGATCTCCACCATTATATTCATGTGAAAATGAATGAACATCCGACTCTATAAGGTCAAGAGGAGAGTTAGATCTTGTCAAAGATCTCTTGATAGGTATCTTATGAGATTTGGAGAGTCCACAAGACTCACAAAGCTTGCCACACTTGGGTATGGTCTTGGGAAGTCCACTTGCTAGCTCCTTTGTCACCATGGTCTCCATAGCTTTGAAGTTAGGATGGCCTAATCTTTTGTGCCACAATTCCACTTGAGTGAGCTCCTCCCTTGCCATGTTCACACTTCCAACCATCACATTAGCATCCAACTTGAATAACCTCCCTTGCTTGAAACCATTAGCAATACATTTATCATCTTTCAAGATAGAACATGCTCCATGCTTGAAATGTATATCTAGTCCACTATCCATAAGTTGTCCTACACTCAACAAGTTCTTTGTAATTGAGGGTACATAAAGCACATTGTCTAGATCTACTTTTTTTTATGATCCTAGACATAAAAAAATGGATCCAACTCCTACAATCTCACATTCTTGATCACTTGTAGTGAAGATAAATCTCTTAGAAAAGTAGATTAGAAAAGTAGTCTTTTGGTGAGTCATGTGGGAACTTGCCCCACTATCAATCCACCATGTGTTTTGATTAGATGTTTGTGATGAGGATACCATCAAAGATAGATTGCATTCTTCCTCCTCCTCCTCAAGCACAAGGTTGCTTTGATTGTCCTTCTCTTGGGCATTCTTCTTCTTGTAACACTCGGATGCAAAATGTCCCTTTTTTCCACAAAAGAAACACTTTATCTTCTTCTTGTCCTTCTTGCTCTTGTCTTTGGAACTTGATACTCTATCCTTGCTCTCCATCTCCATGTCTTGAGTCTTCTTGGATGGAAACTTTTTCTTCTTGACTTTCAAAGAAAATTTAGCCTTTTCATCACCATCATTCAAAGATAAGGAGCTCATCCTACTTTTCGTATGAAGCATTCTACTTTCCTCACTTACAAGCACAGTTTGAAGTTTTCTAATACTAGGAAGTGAATCTTGAATAACAAAGGTTTGAAAAAGATTAGAATAATCATCTCCTAATCCATTCAAAATAATTTGAACTGATTCATCATCTTTGATCTTATCATCTATAGAAGACAACTCCTTATTTAATGATTTGATCCTAAGAACATAATTTTAGGCACTTTCACTACTTCCTTTCATGATTTGAAGAATTTGATTCATAAATTTTTCAAATATTCTTGGATTCATAAATTGCTTTTAGTGAATCCCATGCCTCTTTGGATGTGGTACAAGATGAGATTTCCTTCAAAAGTTCATTACTTACATTCATTTTTATGCAATGTAATGCAACTCTACATCTCTTTTTGTACTTTACCAATTCAACACCTCCTTGAGGTTCTACTTCCACCTCAAGTACTTTTTCATAAATATCATGGAGTACAAGCAAAGACTCCATCTAACTTTCCAAATAGCATAATTAGTGGATGTGAGCCTTTCACTAGCTTCAAGCAAAAACCCACCCATTGATGCCATTTTAAATGTGAAAAAGCACTAGAAACTCTTATGGTTTCTCTAAGAGATCTGAATCTAAAGTCTTATAGCAATTGAAAGCTATCACTCATGAACCAATCTAAAATGATGGAAATTTAGATTCTAGTCTCAATCTTGCAAAGTATCTCCTTAATCTATGATTTTTGGCAATATCTCTCTCAACTTCAACATGCACTCAAAAAATCAGAGAAACTCATTTAATGCACCTAAATCAAGCTTCAAATTTAATTTTTTGGCTGATCTAATCCAAGAACAAATCATAGGAATAGAATCATTCTAGAAAAAGCTTAAATTTGCGCTAAAAATCTCTAAATTTGGGTGTGTGAGTCAAATTATACATAAATTTGAATTTTCTCAACCAAAACCAAAACTGTACGGCCCCACACGTGTGTAATGTACTCCTTTAGCCCACAACAAGTTTTGGTTTAAAAATTTTGAGTATACCTATCAAATCCAACTCGCCACATCAGAATTAGCTAGTTTCCAAAAACTTGCTAATTTGGGCTTAGTTTTGGATCAACCCCATCAAATCTTCATAAATGCTCTTGTACTTGGCTCTAATACCATGTGAAAATCTATAAAATTGGACCAAGAATGGATCCTAAATTGATCCACAAGAGTTTTTGGATGTTAGATACAAATGATCTACCAATCTACACAAGATTTGGATCAATCTAGATCAAATTTAGATGAGAAAATCTAACAAGAACAATCATTAGGGAAGAAAATTGTACTTGCTAGTATCACACATGTGAAAATCTATCAGAGTATAAACTCCAGCCTGAAATCAAAGTACACTATCATAGGAACTCAAAACTATCAAGAAAAATGAAGAGAAATGGAGAGATTGACAATAAACTGCTTCCAAAACCAAGATTGGTGTTGCTTGATGATTATGGCCAAATGTGGCTCTATAAATACACATTTTGGAGCTTGTGGTACTGATCATGCATCTGATCCCACATGTGTGAGAATGCTTTGCCATATGATAATTCATCATGCAAAATTGACACTTGGATCAAATTATCTATTTTGAGCACTTTTGTCCATTTTCTTACTATATAGAGAACTAGTAAAAAACCTTCTAGAAGTCCAAATTCGACTTCATCAACCTATTCCACATGTGTGAGCAGACCTCTACACATGGGATTTGACACCTAATCTCATGATGTGGCTCATGCAATCTTGGATAATTTGAGACCTGTTTCCATGGGATTATGTACAAGCTTGCAATTCATAAAATTGAACTTCATCAGCAAGTTATAAAAGTACCTCTGTTGGGTGATTTAGAGAAGTCTTCAACTTCTGTCTCTATGGATCTGAATCCTGAGACAATAGTGAGCTTCTCCAAGATCTGTCATCTCAAATTCTTGGGACAACATCCTCTTTATATCCTTTGTCAGAGCAATATTTTTGCCAAACAGCAATGTATCATCCACTTAAAGTGTGATGATGACAAAGAATTGATTAACAGCTTTGTAATACACATTACAGTCTGCATAGCTAGGCTGGAATCCATGATCAATCAAGAACATGTTGATTCGATGAAACCATGCTCTAGAAGATTGTTTCAAATCGTGCAAAGCTTTGTGGAGTTTGCATACCTGGTTTTCATGACCATTGAGGATGTAGCCTTCTGGCTGGATCATGTAGATGTCCTCCTCGATAAATCCATTGAGGAATGCAGTTTGTACATCCATCTGATGCACCTCAAGATTGGCTGCAGCAACATAAGAAAGTAGGATTCGAATAGAAGTGTGCTTGACAATTGGGCTGAAGGTCTCGAAGTAGTCGATGTTGGGAATTTGTGAAAATCCCCTTGCCACAAGTTGAGCTTTCCTTCTATGGATGCTCTCGTCTGCTTTGTATTTAATCTTAAAGATCCATTTGCAGTCAATAATCTTTCAATTTGCTGGTAGGTCAGTGACAGTCCAAGTGTTGTTCCTCAGTAGTGAATTGTACTCTTTGTCCATTGCTTCTTTCCAGAGATCTGACTCCATCTGTGATAATGCTTCCTCAACTGTGGTTGGCTCCCAAACAAAATAGTGAGCAAACTCATCAGTATATCGGACATGCTGAGATCGAATTCTTGATGATCTCTTGGTTGAAGTTTGTGGCTGTGAAGTCCAACTTTCTGTCGGCTGTGTTGGGCATGTCGGACAGATTTGCTACTCCTGAGTTGCAGTCTCTTCATCTTTTTCTAGATCTAACTATATAGGGTGACTACAAGGAGGAATGGAAATTGTGGACTGCATTTGTCCCTTGCCCTTCAAATCAACAAACTGATCTTCGATAAAAGTCACATCCATGTTAGTGAAAACTTTATAGGAGTCTATGTTATACAGTGTGTACATTCCATCAGAATTGCAATCGCCAACAAAAATAGTTATAAAGAATGCTCATCAAGTTTTTTTCTTTTGTCCTTTGGGACATGAGCAGAAGATGTGCATCCAAATGCATTCAAATGTTTGAATGAGAGTTTGAACCTAGTCCAAACCTCATAAGGAGTTTTGCTATTAGGAACACTCTTAGTTATATATCGATTCTGTAAATAAGTTGTTGTTAAAACAACATGTTGCCAAAATGATTTGGGCAAAAAAGCATGTGTGATCATGCATTTAGCAGACTCAACTAGGTTCTGTACTTTCTTTCAGCCAGTCCATTTGACTGTGGAGAATAGGAAGCAACAAACCGTTGCCATTGGTTGAGCAATAATCCTTGAATTCATTTGAAATGTATTATCCACCATTGTATGCTCCTGAGAGTTTTGATTCTTCTGCATGTCTGCAACTCAGAATTCTCCTTAAATTTATTGAAGGATTGGAAAGCTTCATATTTGTGCTTTGTGGAGCCTCAAGATCCCACATCATCCAAAATTATTATTTATATTGTAAAACAAAATTATTTTTATACATGTAAATGTGCTATAGTGCCTATAATGTAAAGGCCTATTTGCACTTTATAAATTCATATTTAGGTTAAAACTTGCCACGTTCTGTGCGACGTTCTATAGAGACACAGTAGCGGATCTCAACCGACATCTTAACGGTTGGTAAACGACATTGAGACCGGTGATCGTTCCCATAAGGTCGACACTTCGTGCCATTGTACTTATGCATTTGCACAGATTTAAGTATCAATAGAGAGAGTTATGAAGCTTGAGCGTTCTTTCCCTCTGTCATCTCCTACAACAATACTTCTTATCAATTGAGCGAATACACTCTTTATGATCTGTAACTGTTTGTGATACTGCTTTGTCCGCGTCACACATGTTTCTCATGTTTTACTGAATTTCAGTTACTCTAACGTGGATTTTCAGGTATCACCAGAGAGCGACAATTCTAACTAATGTGTGCAGGAAATTAGCCAAAGTTGTTAAGCATAACCATAAGCAAAAATTCTTTGAATCCTAGATGAGCTATGTGTTTAGATAATGAATTTGTTTGATGCTCTGTTCTGTTTGCTTCCTGTGATAAGAACTAATTCACTGTATTTGATAAAGAGGAATCATTAGTCAATACGATTTTGTTTGATGAATCTATTTGCTAGTTGCTGTCTGATCTGATTGCTTACTATTGTCCGAAGAGCCTGAAAGATAAAGTAATATTTATAATCACAGACCTTGATCAAATCGTTTCACCATTGGTATTTTTGGATGCCAATTTACCCAAATATCTTTGGATAACCAGATATGTCGTTGTAGTATTCATTGTGAATATTACACATCACATTCCATTTTCCTTCTTACATACACTTATCATACAAAAGACGAGATTATTCTCTCTCTTGGGGAACAATCAAACCTTTTATACTACTTAATTCATTGATTTTGTGAAAATCTATAATGACTAGGCCACCACATAATTTGGCACTGTTGTCAGGGAGATGAATTTCATCTTTTGTAATATTTTTAAGCGTATTACATCTACGAATCTTTCTCATGTAATGCATGCCAAGAAGTACATACTCTTAAGCAACTATTTAACAGAAACATTTAGTGCGTGCATAGCGATTAGAAGCATATAGGAAATCTAGAGACTTGTATTTGCAGAATTTGCAAAACTCACCAGTTAGAGCAAGATTAACACTTGAAGCGTTTAATGATCTTCTAAACGCTACTACAACATTTGTAGATTCATTTGAGAAAAGATCCGTTAAAACACCAAGTTCTACAGATTCATCAGAATCAAATTCGTCTGATTCCACTTCCGAACCAAGTTCAGAATCAAAATCTTCTTCATCAGAGCCATCATCTGAGCGTAGTTTAGATCCTGATCCTCCTAGTCCTCCAAGTCCACCTAGTTCACCACCACTTGATAATATGGCTAACCCAACACCACCCACATCTACAAAAATCAGATACGATTTCTTTAAGGGGTCATTATCCAAAGATGCGGACAGTTATTTGTCTCAATTTGAATCTATTACCATAGGAAATAAAGAGCGTATAAACGAGGACAAAGTTAGAATTTTGCAAGGTCTTCTGCGGAAGCAGACTAGAATTTGATACAGTCAATTAAAACTGAAAATGATTAATACTTGGAATGCCTTAAAGCAGCATTCCTTAAGCAGTTTAGGGAGATAGGATACTCCACTAGATTGTTGGCTCGGCTTAATTCTGTTGAGAAGAAGCCAAAGGAATCACTTAGAAAGTATACTTGTAGAGTTAAGAATTTAATAGAGAAGCTAGGAGACCAGTATCCGGTTCCTATGCAAAACAAATGGTTCTTAAGTGGCTTGCCTAAGAAAATGGATCGTTATTGTCAACATGGATTGATGACCTCTTTGGAAGATGTCATCACCTCTGCCGAGAATTACGAAACTTCTCGAATTTCTAGTAAAGGGAGAAATGAGAGAAAAAGTAGTAAAAAGCATAAACAAAACGTACAGAAGAATCTGAATCATCTATTGAGTCTGAATCAGAATTTGATTCAGCAGATGAGGAAGAGTCTTTAGAGTATTCATCTTATTCTTCTTCATCAGAAGAAGAATCTTCTTATAGGAAATCCAAGAGTAGGAACTCAGATAGGAAGAAAAGACTGGAAAAATCCGAAAAGATGAATGCATTAAAGAAGAGTGTTGAGATATTAGCCTAAAGAAATGAGTGATTTAAAAGTCCAAATGTCTGACGTTAAAGCCAAATGGAAAAAAATGAAGCTTAATACCAATGTTTGTGTACCGCTTGTGGGAAGGAAGGTCATTCTAAGACTAATTGTCCCAGTTTACAGACTAACTATTTAGAAGAGGAATTATTCATTTGTCTGATTAATAATTATGAGGAGGTAGCTTATACTGCAACTCATACTAACCAAAAGAACATTATCCCAAAATCGCGTACTGGTTTTTGTAGAGGGAGGACAAGAGATTCCACTCCTCCACCTAGAGCAAGGGGTTCGTGCTACAATTGCGGAGCCCCGGGTCACTATTCGCCTGATTGTTATGAATCCAAGATGTCAGTAGGATACGTGCCACTCTGTGCTAACTGTAAGCTAAAAGGTATTAGTGTAGTTATAGAGACATAGACGTTCGTTATGAATTTCTTTGTCATAAACCCAGTAGATACACCACCGTATTCAATATTATTTGGAAGACCGTGGCTATATCAAGCAGATGCTATTATAAACTAGTCTACCAAACATATATTTTTTTCAAGCATTCTCACAGCCAATCCAATAGGGGGTCACCTTTTGAGATGGGATGAGGAGTTAGCCAGACCTGCTGAATCCTGGATCAATTTCATAGAATGCTATGAGATTGATGAGGATGAGAAAATACCAACAACATCCAAGTCGAGGGAAGTTCTGGGTGGAACCAGAGCAAGCCTGACTGAAGGGATGGTAGATAAAACAGATTATGTAAAAATAGAAATCAATAAAGATAAAATTTTAAATTTATATAAACACCAATCGGACCAGAAACGTGAAGAGTATATATTACTTCTTCAGAAATATCAAAACGTATTTGCTTGGTCGATGGATGATTTAATAGGAATACCAGTTAAATGGGACGAACATAGAATGGATCTTATTCAGGGAATAATATCTATTAGGCAGCATCAATATAGATTGAATCCAAAGTATTTCTTGCTAGTCAAAGACGAATTAGATAGATGTCTTAGAGCGGGTATTATATATCCTGTTCTAAGCAGTGAGTGGGTGTCACCAATAGTTATAGTACCTAAGAAGAAGATGAGCAAGATTAGAGTTTGCCAAGATTTTAGAAAACTAAATGCTACTAAAGCAAAGAATTATCGTCCTCTGTCGTATACAGATACTATTCTTGACCAGGTAGCTAGTCATGAACGTTATAGATTTTTAGATGGATTCTTAGGTTATATAATCAAGTTTTTATCAAAGAGGAAGATAGATCCAAGACCACTTTTACCCGTACACGTACCCGTACACGTACACGTACACGTGAATGCCCTTTGGTCTTTGTAATGCACTTGCCACATTCCAACATATGATGACGAACATTTTTCAAAAGAATTTAGGAAAGTTTTTAGAAATTTTCATGGATGACTTTTGTGTCTATTCATCAACTTAAGACCATTTAGATGCATTAGAGAAGACATTGAGAAGATGTCAAGAGACATATCTTAAGTTGCATCCAGCCAAGTGTTATTTCGGGATGAGAGAAGGCATCTTGTTAGGACATAAAATTTCGAAGGACGGTTTACAAGCCGACATCAAAAAAGTAAAAATGATTTTAGAATTGAGAACCAACTAATCTATGAGAGCTTAGAGGTTTTCTAGGAAACGTAGGATATTATTGTAGGATAACTAAGGATTATGCCATAGTCGTAACTCCTTTAATAAGTTTATTAAAAAAGTCTATTGAGTACCATTGGTCATAGGACCATCAGCAAACTTTTGATCAGTTGAAACAATCATTAGTAGAAGCCACTGGAGTTAGACCTCCAAATTGGGCTAAAAAGTTTCATGTATATGTAGACATATCATCATTTGCAATAGGTGTAGTGCTTAATTAGAAAGATGACCAAAATATAGATTACCCAATTTATTATGCGAGTAGGCAACTCGTAGCATCAGAAAAAAACTATTCTGAGAGTGTGAAGCACTAGGAATGATTTAGCACAACAGCTAGATCTGGTTTTGTGATGGTTAGATATATAAGTGAACCAGCTAGCTTTCTATAGAGAGTAATGTCCTCGAAGGATCTTTCATTACCTCTTATAGTTAGCTTTACATTTGACTCCATAGGTGTATCACAAGACTTTGCATCTACCATATGAAATCTCTTTAGAATAGAATTAGCATTCTTCTCTTGACAAATAAAAGTAGATTGAGAAGATCTAATCACTTCCATTCCTAAAATTTAATGCAAATGACCAAGATCATGCACCTCAAACTCTTTCTTATGAGCACTCTTGATATCACAACATCTTGATTGTTTCCTCCACTCAAAATGATATCATCCACATAGATTAGCAAGATAGTAACATCATTTCCAACAAGTCCAAAATATAATGAATGATCATACTCACTTATAACAAAATTTGAGAGAGTAAAAATGTGTTAAGCTTGGCATACCAACTCCTTGGTGCTTGCTTAAGACCATACAAACTATTTTGTAGAAGACACACATGATTTGAATTTGTAGATGAAATGTAGATCTTGGCTTGCACCATGTACACTTCCTCCTCAAGATCACCATTCAAAAATGCATATGTAATGTCCATTTGCCATAGATCCCATCCACAAAGAGTAGCAATAGAGATGATGACTTGAATGCTTACCATCTTTGCCACGAGTGCAAATGTCTCATCATAGTCAATACCATGTTCTTGTGCATATCCATTGGCCACCAACCTTGCCTTATGCTTATTGATAGATCCATCTTGGTTAGTGTTCATCTTGAAGATCCATTTGCATCCAATAGCTTTCTTGTCCTTAGGTAACTCCACCAATCTCCATGTATTGTTCTTCATGAGAGCTTGATACTCAAGATCCATTGCTTGGATCCACTCCTCTTTGTTCCTTGCTTCATGTAAACATGTAGGTTCATCAAAAGAGGTTAGAAAAGTATTGTTTGTTCTAGCAACTGCTTGCTTACCTTTCTCATCATATGTGAGCCTTGAAGGTGTTTGTCTTTCCCTTGATGTTCTCCTTGGCTTTTGACTTGATGAATGTCCTTCATTATCACCATCTAAAGTAGGATCCATAACATCAACATCAAGATTGTTAGATCCATCCACACCATCATTACTTGAAGACATTTTTGGAATCTTTCTCTCATCAAAAATGACATCTCTACCAATAATCACCTTATTAGTAGTAGGAATGTAAACCTTGTAGGATTTACTCACCTTACTATATCCAACAAATATACCTTTTCTTGAAGATGGATCCTCCTTTGTCCTATCATTAAGAGTTATATTGACATAGCAAGTGCATCCAAAAATTCTAAAAAGCTTGACATTCAGCCTCCTCTTGAATAGCATCTATCATGTTTGATAATATATAAACCACTCAACTTGAGTATCATTGTTCAAGACGAGCTTCTTTTTGTTCTATGATCTCTAAATCCATTTCTCCAGTTGGAAGTAACTTTGGTGGAGAACACTCTGTAATTGCAACTATATATGTATTTTCGATAACAAGTTTTATTGTCTCCTGCCAGAAATGCATTATCTCTATTGGGGAGATCTATGGACATTTGAACTACAAAAATAAAAAACACAAGTACATGTCATTAATCAAGAATAAGTTATTGAGAATTATGAATATCTGATTGTGATTCTGAATTAATAGATTATCTCTAGCAGATTCGGAAGCTTATTTTGTAGTGCAAGCCAACTAAAAAAATATTTGGCATTGTGCACCGTATACCACCCACAACTAACTGAATCAAGTTGCTGGGAGGACTGCAGTGTTCAAATATATACGAAGGTTAGAAAACAAAATTTTAACTTAATGGAATATCAAATCAATGTGCACGAGATGATATAGAAATCTACAAAGGCTACAAGCGTGCGTCAAATTGATATCAAATAAAAATCAACAGAATAACGGATCAGTGCACACGATATGATATGGAAATCTACAAACACTACAAGTGCACGTCAAACCGATATTAAGTAAATTTTACCTCTAGATCAACCATTTTGAGCTTTGTATAGGCTGTTGCACCTGGTACTAGAAAGAGTTCCAGTACTTTCTTGATATGGCTCTTCGTTATTTTGTGGGTGTGTGTAATAGAGTTCATCTTTATACAAATTGGATTACACACACCCTCATGACATATAAAGATCACACATATAACCTCCAATGAGAACTACAGTTAGAAACCAATATGTTTTTTAGAATGCATGTAAAATCACAATTCATATGAAAAAATTGTGAAAAATTTCAGATCATTAAGATTAAAAATCATCCCTTTGATCTTTGGTTAGAAAGACAACAAATCAACAACTTGGCAATGTAGAAAAATCAGCATCTACACTATGAATGAGATGCAAAGTCTAATAGATCTTGATCAAACATCAATAAAAACATGAAATAAAGTTGCTTTCCATACAAAAATAGTAAGCTACTGTATTTCACATGTGTGGATCCGAATATAGCATATATTGAGCATTCTACACACAAAATTGCAAGATATCACCAATATAGTGTACCAATGGATAGATGACCCAAGAGAACTCATGTATAAGCATGAAATGAGATGAGAGATGTTGAAAATTGATGGTTTATCATAAATGATTGACTGATATCGGATTGCTCTGATTAAATAAGGTATCTGATATCATGTTGAAAATCGGTGGTATTGTGAGCGAAGCTTGAGCGAGTGGGCAGTAGAATCGGAAGCGAGTGGGCAGTAGGATCAAAAGTGCCACAATTAGCAGTAGAACGTTTAAAATGAAAGAATCAAGAATGCGCAATAGAGCAACAGCTGAGTGGAGACAAAATGTATTTTGATTAATATCCACAAGGAGTACAATTGCATGAAGTGAAAACTTCAACTGGCTTTGATTCTGTCCACATCTCATAAGGTGTCTTGCCATTTTGGGCTTTGTTGATGGATCGATTTTGTAAGTAGGATATTGTGATAACAGCTTCTGCCTAGAACTTCTTCGGAAGGAGAGGCATGGGCTCTCAATAAGTGTCTGATTCTTCCATTTGGCTACACCTTCCATTGGCCTTGTAGAATTTCTTGCATTCGGTGGAGATAGATACTCCCCCTCCATCAAAGCATAGAGCTTCTTTTATGTAAAAGTAAAGTCAGTAAGTTCAAGTTCCTAAAGACTGTAGGTAACCCTCTCTAGAGATTCACATATTTGGGTCATCTATCCATTGGTGCACTATATTGGTGATATTTGGCAATTTTGTGTATAGACCACATGTGTGAAATACAGTAGCTTATTATTTTTGTATGGACAACAACTTCATTTCATGTTTTGATTGATGTTTGATCAAGATCTATTAGATTTTGCATCTCATTCATAGTGTAGATGCTGATTTTTCTACATTGGCAAGATTGTTGATTTTGTGTTTCTAATTATGAAGGAAACAATCACATATATCAAGGATTTGGAGGAGATATCAATGCTAGAGTATGCTAGATTGACTTCTACTCGAAAATCGAATTCTTTTCATAGGTAGAATGGATGTTTTGTAGATCAAAATTCAAATTAGGTTAATATACTTGATAAAATCCAATTTCACACTTCACATACTAGAGTCGGCCGATTTTTTATGCATTAGAAAAGCCTAAATGGTGGCTAGAAGATTGCATATCAAGTTTTAGGCAATTGCATGTAGAATTTGAAATATTTTTTGTAATTTTGTCAGAACCCTAATTTTGACTAGGTCTCTATTTGTGAGGTTGCTGAACTTCATTTGAGTTTGTTTCAATCTAAGGAAGTGGCAAGAGTCATTAAATTGGGGATCTAAGAGATTTTGTACATCTTTTCTAGTACATCCAAATCCACACATGTGAACAACATTTTGACATGTTGGAGCATTTACTCATTCACATGGAAGTGCAAGCTAATTATAAGAAGTTTGACCAAAATGACTTTTTCCAAGATTCTACTCAAAAGTCAAGTTCACACTTGTGTAGATTGATCTAAAATGAATCTAAATTTATACAAGTACTTTTTCTAAATCCTTTCACACGTGGGAATAAGCTTCACACGTGTGAGATCTCAATATCAATCTAGATCTCAAGATTAACTATATCACATCAAGTTAGAAGTGACAATTTCAACACTCCTCCTCAATTCTAACTTGGTAAATCTAATGTACATTTATCTACAATTCCAAGAGCAAATCCTAACTTGAAAAATGGATCTTTAGCCAAAGTCCTGGTTGAGAAATCAACTACACACTTGGATGATGGCACATGATGAAGTTGTACCTCCTTAGATTGCACCTTCTTCCTCACAAAGTGATGAGCTATCTCAATATGATTTGTTCTAGCATGGAAGATAGGGTTTGTAGCAATTTGTTGAGATGATTGATTGTCACAATAGATGCAAGGGATCTCCTCGGCCTTCATCACTTGAAGCTCCTCCAAAAGTCCTCTTAGCCAAAGGAGTTCTTTTGTTGTTGAAGTTAAGGCCTTGTACTCGGCTTCACAAGAGAAAAGTGAGATTGTATTTTGCTTTGTGGAAAGCCAAGATATCACTCCTCCACAAAGGAAAGTGGAAAATGCACTTATGGATCTCCTATCCATCTTGTCTCTTGCAAAATCCGAATCCGAATATGTCCTCAAGTGCAAGTTAGATCCTTGATAGAGAATGCCAAAAAGTCTACTTGAAGAGATATATCTAAGTACTCTTTTGACACTTTTCCAATGATGTATCAAAGGACCTTGCATGTGTTGACTTAATTTGATTACACAATAACTCAAATCTTGTCTAGTGATTGTCAAATAGATTAAGGAGCTTATAAGCTTTCTAAAGAGTGTGATGTCCTCAAAGGATGCTTCATCACCATCATTAGAAGCTTTAACAATTTGCTCCATAGGGGTGTCAATGCCTTTACAATCTTTCATGCAAAACCTTTCAAGAATGGAAGTAGCATACTTTGATTGACTTATGAAAGTTAAATCACTACCTCTAGAAACTTATATTCCAAGTATGAACTTAAGAAGTCCTAGATCTACCATCTTCAATTCACTAGAAAATGCAACTTTAACTTTTCTTATGTCTTCACCATCATTCCCTGTCAATATGATATCATCAACATAAAGATCAATATGATGATCTTTCCATCATTACACTTGATGTACAAAGAAGGTTCATAAGGACTAATCACAAAGCCAAGAGAGTAGAGATAGTTCTGCAACCTAGAGTACCAAGCCCTAGGTACTTGCTTAAGGCCATATAGGCTCTTCTTCAACTCACAAACCTTGTCTTCCTCTCCATCCTTGATGCAGCGGGTTGCAACATGTATATCTCCTCCTCCAAATAGCCATTAAGAAATGCATTGGTCACATCCATTTGAAAAAGATCCCATTTGAACAAAGTAGCAATATAAATGATCAATCTAATTGTTACAAGCTTTGCTATAGGTGCAAATGTTTCTTCATAATCTACACCTTTAGTTTGAAGAAACCCTTTAGCAACAAGTCTAGCTTTGTAGTTATTTATACATCCATCTTGATTGTACTTTATCTATAAATCCACTTAAATGCAACTGGCTTCTTCCCATATGGAAGGTATACAAGATTCCAAGTTTGATTATCTACTAAAACATCAAACCCTACTTGCATTGCATCTGTCCAAACATGTGATTTGCTAGCATCTTCAAAACTTGATGGCTCTTCAAGCATTGTGGTTAGAAAAGAGTAAGAGGTAGAAGGACTTGAGTCTTCCCATTGCTTTCCCTTTTCAAGATAGGTAAGCCTTGATGGCTCGGCCTTGCTCCTTGTAGATCTCCTCGGCCCCTTTGGCTCTTGAGATTGATCCTCCAAAAGCACATCTTCATAAAGCTCCTCCTCGGATCTTGCAAGATCTTGGACACATAGAAGATTAGATGCATTTGAATGGATCTTGGAACATTGAGCTTCATCAAATAAGACATCCTTACTAACTTTTACTTTCTTTGAAATAGGATAAAAAATCCTATAACCTTTGCTATTTTCACTATAACCTACAAAAATTCCTTTGAAAGAAATTTCACCCTCTTTCTTTCTAGTTTCCAAAGGAATGTGGACATAACACATACATCCAAACACTTTCAAATCTTTTACATTTGGCTTATTGCCATACAAAGCTTGATATGGTAAGATCCCATCAATGGCACTATTTGGAAGCCTATTACATAAATCTTTAGCACATGTTATGGCCTCTCCCCAAAATGAGATGGGTAGAGATGCATCTAGCCTCAAAGACTTTGCACACTCACATAGGCTTCTATTTTTCCTCTTGGCCACCCCATTTTGTTGGGGGGTGTAGGAACATGTGTACTCTCTTTTAATGCCATTACTCTCACAAAAATCTCTCATCCTATTGGAGATATATTCTCCTCCATTATCACATCTTAGAACTTTGATGCTAGATCTAAGTTGATTCTCAACAATAGATATAAACTTTACAAAAGCTTCATATACAAGACTTTTCTTTGAAAATAGATCTATCCAAGTATATCTAGTACAATCACCTATGAAAGTTACATACATTAAATCACCTCCATTACTTTCATGAAAAAGAGAGTGTACATCTGAATGAATGAGATCTAAAGGAGAGGTAGATCTTGACAAGAATCTCTTGTAGGATTTCTTATGAGATTTTGCAAGGCCACAAGCCTCACATACTTTGCCACATCTTGAGAATGACTTAGGGAGGCTGAGAGCAAGCTCATTGGAGGCCATAGATTCCATTACTTGAAGATTAGGATGGCCTAATCTTTTATGCCATAGCTTTGCCTTTGTCATCTCCTTCCTAGCCATGTTCACACTTTCAATGGCCACATTAGCATCCAACTAAAAAGCCTTCCTTGCTTAATTCCAAGAAGGACAAATGGGGCCTTACTTGGGCCCCACTTGTCCATTTTGCATGAGGGTGGAGAGGAGCTTTGGGGAGGGGGTAAAGGAGGTATGTTCACTTCCTTTCCCTCATTCTCCCAAGTTGTTGTAGAGTTCTTTTGCTCTCAAGTTGCTTGCTCTTAAGTTGCTTATTTCTTGAGGCCCTGAGCACTAGTATTTTCTTTTTACGGTTTTTAACCGTAGCTCTCTGTTTTCCCTCTAGTTTTTTAGTAGTTACTCCTTTTTCCATGGACACCCCTATGGATGAGACCAGAGCTCCAAGTCTCGTCGGAACTAATATGGAGAACATGACGCGTGCCATAAATTTGTTACAGTAACAAATTGTGGACATGCGCTCAAAACATGAACGGGTGGAAGCCGAGATTCGGGCTATGTCCTAGTCTCGACAGGCTCTCCTAAACCCGATGTTTACTCTGGAGTTTTTCATCGGAGAGAAGAAGGACAGACACCAAGATGTGTTGTGAGCCTGGTTAGATCAATGGACGTCGCATTTCTCCATGCACAATCTACCAAATAGCTCGTGTATTTCAACAACCATCATGTTTTTACATGGTAAGGCGTATTCTTGGTGGCAGGACCTTAAAGACCTAGCTACAGTCCCAACCTCTTGGGAGGACTTTCAGGTGGCCTTTAAGGTTGCCTTTATGCCTGACCTAGAAGATTTTGAATATTATCGTTGATTTGCTACATTGCAAATGGGGACGAAACCCTTGGATGTCTACTTACCAGACTTCCAAGAGGCTGCTTCGCGATTTTTTAACCGCATAGACGGGGTACTTCTTAAGCTGCATTTCATCTTGGGCTTGCCCAAGGCATATCAGCTGGAGGTACGTCATAATCAACCACAGTCCCTAGAGAATGCCATGCGTTTCGTTCGGATTTTTGACGATACGCACACGATAACCCACAAAGAACAACCAAAGCCCAAATCCAAAGACGAATCCTCTGCCAGTCCTTCTTTCAAAAAGGGCAAGGAGCGCATGGTCAGCAAAGCTTCTCCTTCGGGGAAGAAAAAGGAGCACCCTCAACGGACTTCGACTAGGCCAAAAGCGACGAGCTATGTTTCTCCTACATGGAGAAGGGGCACCTTTCCAAGGACTACCCGAAGAGACAGAAGAAAGGTGGCCGCTCCTTTAAGGCACCATGTAATTCTTCTATTTCTTGCATTGATGTATCTTTTAAAGATCAAACAGTTTGTAAGAATTGTTGTTTTAATATTGCGGTGTTTGGACCTCACGACCTCATTCACATGAGTGGGTTCGTAGGCAGCCAACCTATGAGTATTCTTTTTTACGACGATTCTATGCATAATTTTATTAATGCTAAGTTGGGGCAGAAGCTGCAGCTGGCAACCGCACACCACAAATACGTGGTTAGGATGGCAATTGGTGGGGAGTAGCAGGTCTGGGACCACTTTGGCCCCCACGTGCCATTAAAGATTCAAGACTATGTAGATAGTTTGTCTTTTCATGTCATGAATCTAGATAAGGTGGATGTAATCCTAGGTAAAGAGTGGTTATATGCTAGGAATGAGTCCTTAAAGAAAGACTATGTATCTCATTGTATTTCTTTCTTGCATAATGACTCAATGGTTTGTCTTAAAGGTGATGAGACAGATCTACCTTTTATAACCGCTCATGAAGCGAATCAATATATTTTGAATTTTGAGTATTTTTCATATTTATGTTATCTGAAAGATGAATCTTACATAGATGCTTTTAGTACTCATAATGTCAATGTTAATGTATCGTCTTTCCCTAAAGCATTGTCTTTTACTGATGATAATTTAGAATCTTCGCATGAGGGCAAAATCTTTAAGAGACTTAGGGAGGAATATGATGATATATTCCCTGATCAGTTGCCTGAAGGCCTTCCCCCCTCATGGGGTGTAGACCATCACATAGATCTCCTTCCCGACAACTCTCCTGTATTACTTTTTTCCTACAGGATGAGCCTGAAGGAAGAAGATGAAGCTGCTAGTCAACTTAAGGAGTTGCTACGTAAAGGCCATATTCGGCCTAATAAATCCCCTTTGGGAGCTCCTATTTTGCTAACCGGCAAGAAAGACGGTGGTATTTGTCTTTGTGTCAATTACAAAAAGCTTAAGAAAATGACAATTAAGAACCGTTATCCCTACCTCGAATGGATGACTTAATGGACCAATTAAATGGTGCTAAGTATTTCACCAAATTGGACCTTAGGTCAGGGTACCATCAAATTAGAATACACGAGAGAGATGTTTTCAAAACTGGTTTTCGTACTAGGTATGGCCATTATGAATTTTTAGTTTTACCCTTTGGTCTAACTAATGCCCTGGCAACCTTCCAACAGATGATGAACGACATCTTCATCCATATCTGGGGAAGTTTCTCGTGGTATTTTTAGACGACATACTAATCTACAGTAAGACTCGGGAGGATCACGAAGCGCATTTGCGTACAGTCTTAGATAATCTAAGGCAGACAAAGCTTTATGCTAAGGAGTCTAAACGTAGTTTTTTCAAACTCGACTCAAGTATTTGGGACATATCATTTCCGGTTGAGGTCTTGAGATCAACTACGATAAGGTCCAGAAAGTTCGTGATTGGCCTATCCTAAAGACCATTAGGGAAGTAAAATCTTTTTTGGGCTTCACAGGATTTTTCCATAAATTTATTAAAGACTATGCCTTAGTTGCATTGCCTCTAACGAATCTTCTTAAGGGAGTGAAAAAAGGCAAGCGGAAAACTAAAAAATGTAATAAGAAGAAGGCCGAAAGGCGTTCAAAGATCAGTCCCCCTGTTGTTTGGACTGGTGAACTTAATCAAAGCTTTAAAGCTTTGAAGATGTTGTTGTCTACAGCCCCTATCTTACACATAGTGGACCCTAGCGGACCTTTCTTAGTGGAAAAGACGCTAGTGACTATGCGGTAGGTGCAGTCCTTTACCAAGATGGTAGACCTGTGGCTTTTGAGAGCAAGAAGTTGGACCCAACTCAAAGTAGATATTCTACTTATGAGAAGGAACTTTTTGTTGTCATCCATGCATTAAAGATCTAGAAACATTATTTGTACGGATCCAAATTCATGGTAATGACAGATCATGAATCTCTTAAGTATATCTGTGATGTCTCGGACCTTTGGGGTCGTAAGGCCTGCTGGTCGAAACTCATTCAAGAGTTCGAATTTGACATTAAGTACTGTTGAGGTACGTCGAATTGTGTCGCTGATGCTTTGAGCCGGATTGGAGAAGTTAATCAGTTATGCTCTGTTGAGTTCCACTCTGAGTTGTATGTTTCTCTGCGAGATCTTTGTCGGACCGATGAGCTTTTTGGTCACATTTGGCAAGATGTCCTGGCAGGGCTCTTTAAGGAGAGACAATCTTGGAAAGCATCTCGCGAAGAGAAGATACTTGATGATTATTCCATTCAAAATTGTTTGCTTTTCCGTAGAGAAAAAGTCTGTGTGCCAAATATCATGAACATTAGGGCCCAAATCCTGCACGAGTGCCACGATAGCCCCAGCACAGGACACCCTGGTATACAGAGGATGCTTGAACTTGTTCAGAGAGAAGTTTATTGGCCAAAAATGAAAGGCAACGTCAAGGCATACGTTCAAAAGTGTGAACAATGCCAAGTAACTAAAGCAGAAAGACTCAAAGCAGCTGGTCTGTTGCATCTATTGGAAATTTCTAGCAAGAAATGAGAAAGTTATTCCATGGATTTTGTGGTCGGACTTCCCAAGTCAAGGAAGGGTCACGATGCTATTTGGGTAGTAGTTGACAAGCTAACCGAAATGGCATAGTTTATTCCAACAAAAACTACTATCAAAGCTTCTGAACTTGCTCAACTCTTCATTGAAAAGTTGTTTAGGTTGTATGGTTTGCCGAACGATATTGTTAGTGATCGTGATTCCAAGTTCACTGGCAAGTTCTGGCAGGCGGTCTTTAAAAGACTAGAAACTACCTTAAGTCTATCATCTACGAATCACCCAGAAATTGATGGTCATACCAAACGTGTCAACCAATCAATGAAAGATATGCTTCGCGCATACGTTTCCAGGCGACAATCAGATTGGGAAAAGTATCTCCCAAAGGTTGAGTTCGCATACAACAGTATGAAACATTCTGCCACTGTGAGCACTTATGCTAAGCATAGGTCGAGGGAGGACCTATGCTGAGCATAGGTCGAGGGAGCACTTATGATGAGCATAGGTCGAGGGAGCACTTATGCTGAGAGAGAACTTATGCTGGGCATTTGAAGAGTTTCAATATCCATTTAGATCTTCATTTCCTACAATGGTAGTCGATTCCTTTGCTGTTTTACAACGGACTTAATCTTTGACCCTTTTGAAAACAAACAAGGAAATAAAGGTTGGGAGTCTCAGTGCACTTTTAGCTTTGGAAATAATGAAAATCACCTATTTTGGATTGTTAAAGTGATTGGCTTCATTCAGAGTGATGACATGATGGAAATTGTATGCATTAGATGCGTACCACTTCAAAAAACTGCTTTCTTGGAAAAGTACGAGTTACAAATGTCGCAATTAGATCCAAAAGACAAGATGAAACATTCAATAAAAAATCAACCAAGAATTGATAATTTAAATCTCCAAGATGTGGATATACTTGCATTTAATTTTGAGTTGACAATGACGAACCATTTACAAAAGTCAACAATATTTATTTAATAAGGATGTCTTGGGTTAAGTGCACAACATTAATCTTTGACTCGGCATAAACGTAACAAAGCCACAATATACAATATCTCAACATTGGATGCCGACTCAGATGAGAATTTGCTGATAGACTATAACGAGAAAGTGAGTCATCAATTTCAACAACTGAAAATGATAGTTTTGGTAATATTTCAAGCACCGAGGTGAGAGGAGTTAGGGAGAATTCCTTGGAATTTGAATTGTAAAAACTAACAATATAAAAATATTGTAAGTGGTTTCAAAATGTATGGATTTAGCATAACTAGCATCAAAAGTATTTTGCGAGTTTTTTTTTCATGAAAGTCAATTTACACAATTAAAACACCATAAATATTTGGGTATTTTGTTCATGTGGACATTTTCAATTTTTTAGCTTCTATTAAAGACTTTAATTTTTTTGGACATGGTGTATTGATTTTTTTTTTTTTGTCAAAATGCATATTTTTTGCATAGGTATTTTGTGATTTTTGAGAAATTTTTCGTGAAAAGGCATGTTTTTGGGCAAATATTAGAAAACTCAAATAATGATTACTCTTTTTTTGGATTTTGTCCCATTTCAAAAGATTTCGTGTTTACATCTAGAGTGTTGACTCTAAGAAGACAAATCTTTCAATTTTTTCAAAAGAATGAAGAGAGTCCAAATGTTTTTGTTTTGAGAGTGAAGGCTTTGAATGATGAGTTAGCTCATTGATGAGAGCATTAAGAAAGGAGATGTTGTTCAAGTTATTTTAAATGGTTTGTTGGATGCTCATGCTAACATTGTACAAAGTCTTGTCTTCAAGAGATCTTGATCAATGAAGAATATAGGCTTCAAGCAAGAGGTGGATCTACATCAACATTTAAAGTTGGACAGGAGGCTATGTTCATCAAGACAAATTCAAGGGCAAAAACAAAAGCAAGTGGTCTAAAGAGCAAGATCGCAAAAAGAAAGATAGTTCAAAGCTAAAGTGCTTCTATTGTGGCATCAAAGGATGCTTTGCAAGCGAGTGCTACAAGAAGAAGAGAGATCGAGGAGACAAGCAAGGTAATCTTACTCATGATGGGGATGTTCAAAACTCAAATGATGATGCTGATGGTGAGTGTGCAATCAAATGGATTGACACAGTCCCTATTTTTCTCTCTACAAATAGGAATGCTCATTTGAAGGATGTTTTGTTTATACCTTCCATTACCAAGAATTTGCTCAGTGTGAGTCAATTGCTAAATAAAGGCTTCAAAGTTGAGTTTAATGGAGATGCTTGCATGATCAAAAGGAAGGATGTCTTGATTGAAAAAAGGTAAAAGGCAAGGGAAGTTGTTCAAACTAGATGCTTGTGTTATTGCTAACCAAGTTGGATGTATGGCAAGTGAGCAAATACCTATTCAAGAGGTTTGGCATAAAGGGTGGAGGCACCTCAACTTCAAGTCATTGGAGATAATGGCTAAGAAGCAAGTTGTGATTGGTCTTCCAAGTTTCTTAACTAGCATCAATCATGTTTGTGAGTCTTGTGTTTTATCAAAGTCACATAGACTACCTTATACTAGATCTACAAAGCTTTTTCAACTTGTACATTTGGATATTCATGGAATTACTACAATCAGCAACAGTGAAACTAAGATGTATGTAACTTTCATTAATGATTTTAGTAGATTTTGTTGGATCTATCTACTAAAGAGCAAAGATGGAGTGTATGATGTTTTTGTTAAGTTCAAGAATGCAAGAGAGAACCAATTTTCCACAAAGGTCAAGTTCTTGAGGAGTGACAATGGTGGAGAGTACATATCTACCAAGTTTAAGGCTTTTTGTGGTGAGCATGGGATCAAGAGGGAGTACACAACTCCAAGGACACCACAACAAAATGGAGTGGACGAGAGGAAGAATAGGACTTTATGTGAAAGTGTCAAAGCCATGAGGTCAGGTGCTAATCTTCCTAAACCATTTTGAGATCAAGCTTTGTTGGGTGCTAATTTTCTATGCAATAGGTGGCCGAGTGCTCTATTGGATAGAAGAAAACCTTTTGAAATGCTTTTCAAGATGAGGCCGAGTGTCAACTTTCTTAAAACTTTTGGATGTACTTGCTATGTCAATATAACTCTTGATGATAGGACCAAGGAAGATCCATCCTCAAGGAAAGGTATATTTGTTGGATAAAGTGAGGTGAGTAAAGCCTACAAGGTTTACATTCCTTGTACTTATCAGGTGACTATTGGTAGAGATGTCATTTTTTATGAGGGGAATATTCTAAAGGTGTCTTCAAGTGATGAAGGTGTGGATGGATCTAACATTCTTGATGTTGATGTTGATGTGAAGGATCCTACTTTAGATGGTGATGATGAAGGACCTTCATCAAGTCAAAAGCCAAGGAGAACTTCACGGAAAAGTCAAATGCCTTCAAGGTATGAGAGAAAAGTAAGCAAGCGGAAGTGACTCATTTTGCATTTCTCGCATATTTTGGTGAATCTTCTTGTGTAGACGATGCTATGCAAGTAGATGGACATTCTCACACTTTTTCAAAAACTAATGGATCTGCAAAAGAGGTCTTAGTCAATGGCTTTGATTTTCAAGTGGAAGATCAAGAGGTTGATCTCAAAGGACTTCAACAAGACAAAATGAAAGTTGGCAATTTGGAGCTAGTCAAAAGCATCAAAAGAGAGTCAATTGACAAAGATGTTTTGGATCTATTTTTGCAGGTTATTGAAGATTCAAGTAAAGGCGGAGGAGCAACAAAAAAGGGTTGTTCAAGTTTACTTTACCTGTTTTATCTCGTGTTTGAGCAATTTTATGTGGATGTGTGCAAATTGTCAAGATATGGTAAAACTAGCTACATTGGTAAGCATCATTTTGATGTTGGATTTGTACTAGAATTCTTGGCTGATTTTGTTGATGAAAATGAATCTATCGGAGGCTCATTGTATCACTCATCCATGGCTAAGTTCTCAAGTGTTGAG
Organism: Diphasiastrum complanatum; assembly: GCA_029204225.1. Classification (NCBI taxonomy): domain Eukaryota; kingdom Viridiplantae; phylum Streptophyta; class Lycopodiopsida; order Lycopodiales; family Lycopodiaceae; genus Diphasiastrum; species Diphasiastrum complanatum. The sequence continues at coordinate 21,085,985 of CM055096.1, read as the reverse complement.
CTACTTGCTGCCAATACTTGGAGATTGTCAATTTTTGGTGAGTTCATGGTCATTTTCTTGTGTCAAGTAGATTTTGAAGAAGGACTAGTGCTACCACTTAGTTATATGGAGTCATGTGGTGCTAGATTTGTATCATTGATGTACTCACTTACTGTGGCAAGATGGTTTGATGGTTTATTGTGGCAAGATGGAGATGGAGGCTCATTCATGGCGTTTTATGGAGACATATCAAGAAAGGACAAACAGGGAGGATACAAGCAAGCAAATGGTTTTCACTCACATTTATTGTTTGGTTGCTGTAATTTTCCAGAGAGTTCAAAGTCCATAACATGGATGAATCATCTCATTTACATTCTATGTGATTATTGTGAGAAATTCAACTAGTTTAATCAAGTTTAATCATCTTTTGATTAATTGTCAATAGTAGGCCAATATGCATATTAGACGTAGAGATAAAGTTTATGAAAGTTATTTTAGTCAAAGTTCATTTAACCACTTTTGGAAAGTGCGGAAAAGTTAGGAGGTCGAGTTTGGACACATTCAAAGTTGAATGTTAGATGCATTGAATCTAGTCATACTGATGATAGGGTTTTTGAACTAGAGGAGTTTTGGAAGGAAACGAAACTCATTAATGAGGCATGGATCTGCTATATATAGTGTAAATATGTGGGAGAACAGACTCCTCTCTTCTCTCTCTCTCTCTCTCTCTCTCTCTCTCTCTCTCTCTCTCTCTCTCTCTCTCTCTCTCTCTCTCATTTCATGCTTATACATGAGTTTTGTTCATCTATCCATTGGTGCACAATCTTGCAATCTTGTGTGTAGAATGCTCATACTTTGCTGTTTTTGGATCCATGTGGAAACTGTTATTGTACGGACAACAACTTTATTCTATCATATATTTGATGTCCGTACGATAACAATTTAATAGGTTACTGTTATTGTACGGACATCAACTTCATTTTATCATATATTTGATGTTTAATCAAGTTCTTATTGAGTTTGCATCTCTTTCATTGAGTAGATGTTGATTTTTCTACATTGGCAATGTTGAATGTTGTGTTGACTTTCTAACCAAAGATCAAGGGACACATTTTGGATCTTAATGATCTGAAATTCTTCACATGGTATCAGAGCTCTTGTTTTTCAGGTTATGAAAGGATCAACCACATTTATCAAAGATTTGGAGGAGATACCAATGCTAGAGCATGCTAGATTGTTTTCTACTCAAAAATCAGCATTTTTGCATATGTAGATTGGATCATTTGTAGGTCAAAACTCAATATAGGGTTATGAACTTGTGGAATTACACTTTCCTACTTGGTTACAGATTTGAGTGATTTTTGATGCATTAGGAAGGTCTCATTAGAGGCTACAAGATTCTATATCAAGATTTTTGCAATTGCATGTAGAAATTGGAAGATTCAATTTTTTGTGATTTTGTCAAAACCCTAATTTTGATTGGATCTCTATTTCTTAAAATTGCTAGACTTTAGTAGAGTGTGTTTCGTGTTGGATTTATCTCCTTTACTCTTCTAAATCCTATGTTAATCTGTCTCCATTCATGCTGTTGCATTTTTACTCATGTTGTCGCACAGTCTGCATATTTACATGTAAAATAAGACAAGCAAAATATGCGACTGTCAGTATAAATACAAGTAAATTTCCACAGGCAAAAAAGATGAAAAAGATGACACTGTGTTTTTACACGTGATTTGTGACGAGCGAAAAAGATGATACTACTCTACAAAATGCCGAAGGTGCCCTAATGGAAAAGCGAAGGTACCATGTAAATCTAATTTTAAGGCATTTGTCAGAGTGTCGCATTTTTCGCATCTTTGCCAATTTTTATTTTAGTGAAGGCTGATGTCGTAGCCTTCTCACGCTCATCTCATGCAACTGTACAATCAGATTTGACAACGACAACAGCCACCCACGATCTCCTACAGACAGCACATCCACCTTTGTACTTTCTTCATCTGCACACCTGTAAAAATTATGTACATATATTGAATATCATCTGCATATTCAAATATAAGCAAACTGTGTGTGAAAAATAATAACATCAGAAGCTTATCAGAGATAGACGAAGTAGATGCTTTTGCGCATCTATTTTTTGTATTGTCAGTAATAGGTTCATTTCGTTTACAAATTGGATTAGCTTTGTGAAGCATGCGGTTTCGTCCGCTGTTGTCTTGTGCTCACCTGCATTATTGACCTGTATATTTTGCTATACTTAATCTGATACAGCTCTGTTTGTTCTACGTTCAAATTTGCGTCAATTTTGCAATGTTTTTCTATATTCTGTCTGACTCTCTTATTGCTTAATCTGATAGTCTATTCTTAGCAAATTACTATTAGTCTAGCTATTCACGACTAATATTTAGTCTTGTCTTTCACAACTAATTTGCGATTGACAATCAGTCTAGCCGTTCACGACAAATTATCATTCTGATGTTTTCATGCTTAATGTTTGGCTACGTAATTAGATTGAACGTGATTTCTATCACTAACGTTCTGTTTGCGTCAATTTTGCAATGCTTTTCTACATTCTGTCTGACTCTCTTATTGCTTAATCTGGTAGTCTGTTCTTAGCGAATTATTATTAGTCTAGCTGTTCATGACTAATATTTAGTCTTATCTTTTGCAATTAATTCGCGACTGATAATCAGTCTAGCCATTCGCGACAAATTATCATTATGATGTTTTCATGTTTAATGTTTGGCTACATAATCAGATCAAACGTGATTTCTATCACTAACGTTCTATTCGAATCTGATAAGTGTAGTCATGCCTAGGGAAAGAGTGAGATAGCTCATTCCGTTGCGCATGAACACTTTTCATTCGTGTTCGTTTGTTTTTGAGCTATTTTCATTTTCTCTCACACACACCCTCTTTCTCCAACATGGTATCAGGGCCATTTTCGTAGCCTGATAAACTTTCATTGTAACAAGACTCTACTAGCCGATAGAGTAATTGTCTTCTTGTTTTGTAATTTTGCACCAGATTTGTATACTTAAGTCACTGATAGTTATTCCTATCACCTAGACTAATCTTCCACATGGATTCCCAAGGGAAAGCCAGTCCTATCATGGACAAGCTTGATGGAGCCAATTACCATATGTGGAAATTTAAGATGAAAATAGTGCTAATGGCTAAAGAATTGTATGATGTTATTACAGGTGCAGAAGGGAAACCCGAAGCAGACGATGTAGCAATCGCTAGATGTAAGCAAAAGGATGGAAAGGCTTTCGCGCTGATCATCCTCAACATTTTGGATACTCAGATCAGCCATGTATCCGAGGCCCAGACATCCAAAGAAGTATGGGACATCTTGAGCACACTATACGAAGTGCAAGATATAGCTTCCAAGCTAAAAGAGAACGGGACATCCCAACTACAAGTCATTGGAGGTAATAGCTAGAAAGCAAGTTGTGATTGGTCTTCCAAGTTCTTTCAAAAGCATCAATTATGTTTGTGAGTCTCGTGCTTTGTCAAAGTCAGATAGACTACCTTGGTGGTAGTAAGATTTCCTCAGGTTGAGCCTCAATTGCACATTGATGTTTGCTTTATGGGTTTGTGCTTGTAAGTGCCTAATAGGGTGTCAGCCTAGCTAGATGGAGGATGGCAGTCCCATGGTAATAGTGGGATTTTTCCTTAGTTTGAGCCAATTCGTTCATGTAGTCCATTTGTACTCAAGTTGAATGGGGGAAAGGTCAGTTGGTTGAAAGTGTGGTACACTCTCTATGTGAGGATTGTGTGTGTATGATACTTTTTGGGTCAAACCTGGTGGTTTGTTGGTGTGCTTGAGCATGAGTCACGTACAGAGTAGCTACAAATTATTGTTTTTCACTCTTATCATGTTTGAGCTTCAGGGAGAGAGTTAGAAATCAGTTTGGATCTGATTTACATTTTTAAGCTCTAAATGTGATACTGTAAGTATTGTATAGTTAATTAGATTTTATTGTATTTGGTAGTAACCGGGACTTGACTTGCAATCGATATATTGGTTGAGCACTCATCTCATAACTGGCTACTTGGATTAGCCAGGTAGCCACATTGAAAGGAAATCGGCTGCATAGTAGATTTTTTATGTCTTTTTCTATGATCAGGGGTATGTTCTGGGTTCGTCAGTTATTATGGCCTATAATGGGCCTAGTTAGTTTGGGCAAGGGCCGGTTTAGTTAGACGACACTTGTCAACAATGTCGAAGGTATCGAAACCGTCTGTAGAAATAGATCCATTGTTGACACAATTTTAATTACCGAAAAAAAGTCAACCAAAAGTCGATGGACCATTGAGGATTCCAAACTCGACTAAAAATGTTGAATAGTCCAATCCCATAGCCCCACCTGCCACGTGGATAATGGTACATTTTGTTAGAACTATGCCATCAAGAAACTATAAAAAGATCAATCCGATTACATTAGTTTATGTTTTTCAAAGTTCAAAAGTTGGAGTTATTCTTCTTCTCCTCCTCTTTGTTCCACCATAGGTGTAGACTGATTAGTACTGACCTATTGTAATTACAATCTTTAGAGCAAAATTTATGGCAAAATAAGAAGTGATATTATCATAGTGTAATCAGAGTAGATAATGGAAGCATCAAGTAGATGTAATTCATCATCTTTAATACATACTACTTTTGCTACTTATCTCTTGTTTCAATGATGTTTTTGCATCAGATAAGTATGTATTTGCATTCAAATAATTTTTTAGTATTTCTGTTCTAATTACTCTGGAGCTTGTGATTGGTTTTGTACTTTTAAAAATTATGACTTTGTATCATCTTCATTTGGACATTTCCTCTAACTTGGCACCTTTACAAAAAAGAGGAGTCAAAAAATCAACAATATCTACTCAGTAGATAGCGAAAGCATCAAGTAGATATAATTTATCATCTTCAATACATACTACTTTTGCTACTTGTCTCTTGTTCAATTGATTCTGTGATTCCTATTTATTATGATCTAAACTTTAAATACTATCATAAGGATCCAATCGTCATTCATTTTTTGCACTTGTGAGTGATATTATAGATGTACTTGTGAGTGAATCGATTTTGCTATTAACTATCGACTATTCAGTCGACAATTCATTGTCGAATAGTTATTCAATTATTGCACAACTTATTTTCAAATCGGGTATTAGAGCTAGTTATATGCTTATCAATGTGTATTGCCAGATTTAATATCTAAGTCAAATTTTGTCTATGATGGATGCATCTTCAAATTCTATCGAGAAGTTGGATGGCGACAATAATCACTTATGGAAATTCAAAATGAGATTGATCTTACAAGCAAAAGAGCTTCGGGAAGTTGTCAAAGGTACAAAGGTAAAGCCAATTGCAGATCAACGGAAAGGCCTTCTATCATTCTCAACATCAGAGATAATCAAGTCAATCATATTCAAAGTGCTCGAACTTTGTTGGAAGCTTGGAATGTTCTCAAAACTCTTTACATTAGAGACATGACTGGCAAACTTTAACTGAGGAAAAAAAATTCTCATTTAAAACGGCTAATTCAGATTAAATTACAAATCATTTAAACAACTTCAAAAAATTGCTTGCACAAATGTCTACAAGTGGTGCAGAAATCAATGATGCAGATGTCATTATTACTCTTCTATCGAGCCTTCTTGACATCCTATGAAAATTGGAGATTGTTATTTCTGCTCAGCAAGGTCTTACATCAGCAAAAGTTTCATCTATGCTATTGTAGGAAGAGATATGGAGAAATGGATCGTCATTCTTCCATTCGGCGCCAAAATCAAAATCTCTTTATTCAAAAAAAAATCAACAAGAAAAATACGCAGAAGAACGTACATAAAATACAAAAGTCAAATAATAATTTGAATTTAAAACAAGGCACAACTTAGCTTTATCAAAATCAAAGCTATTTTGTAGATATTGCAAACAAACATGACATTTGTTGGAGGATTGTCGAATCCTCAAATAAAAAAAAGCAACAACAACATTAATATGCTAATACAGCAGAATGTTCAAAGGACTTCAAAAAAGAAGCTGATGAAGCAAAATTTATGGCAAATGAAAACCTACAAGATGTTGATTCTTGGAATTCAGATTCAGGTGCTACATAGCACATGACAAGCCAACGGTTTCATAAACATAGTTAAACTATAACTCAAAGGTATATTTCATTGGGCGATAACAATAGTCACAGTATTGATGGTGTAGGCACTATCAAATTGCAATTTCGGGATGGTAGTACTATTGTTATTCCAAATGTTCTTCATATTCAAAATCTTACCAAAAATCTGCTTTCTATACGTAGAATAGCTAATTTGGGCCATAAACTCAAATTTGATTCTAGTACTTCTTTGATATTAGAAAAAAGCAATAAGGTATTGCACTTAGAAAGAGACAAGGAAATCTTTATAAGCTTAGTCATTGCAATGCTTCGACTATTCATCTACTTCTACTTTGGAAGATAGAGATTTACTATGGCATAAGAGGATGAGTCATGTCAATTTTACTTGAATTAGAAATATGTTAGCTAAATAGATTGTTCAAAATCTTGATTCTGACAATAAATCAAACCATACAGTTTGTCGAAGCTGTATTCTAGCCAAGCATGCTAGACCTCCTTTTAGATCTAATTTGGAAAACACATCCAAAGATGTGTTAAATATTATGCACAACAAATATGTGGACCCATGTAGACTCTCTCAATAGTAGAAGCAAAATACTATCTGACCTTTATCGATGATTATTCAAGGAGGACAATTATTTATTTTATAAAAAAGAAATCAGGGCAAGTACAAATATGCACTCTATGGGGCATCCCTTTGAATTGCCATTTTCAAGCTATTGTCTTTGTTAATTACATGTATTACAATTATGTCTAGCATCCTTTGTAAGAAATGCCACTTGTCATTGAAACTTGACTCTTCTAGAAGTTTGATACTAGTTTGTGTGAGAGGCATTTTCAGATGGTGTGTTTGGATGATTGATCCTCAAAGCAAAACATTCCTTTGCTAGTGTAGTTTGAATTTGTCCAAATCGTAGAGCAAACAGATCTATGGATTCAAAAGACATTTTAAAAGTGATTCCAACATTCTATAGTATTTCGTGAATTTATGGTTTACCTCACATACCTTGAGAGCGATAATAGGCTCCTGTGGTGGTGCAAAATGATTGTGTTTAATTTATTTCATTTTGCCTCGATATTCCTTTCAAATGGATTGTATTTGTAATAGAAAAAGCTTCAACAAACTTTGACTTCTTATAATAAATTAAGGGTCAAAGGCACCATATTGTAGAATGAAATTGACCCATCAATCATCAAGTTCGACATCTCAACTTACTTGGGCACACACATTGGTCAAATTGAAATACTCATACAAAAAGTACTTCAAGTCAATATAAAGAAGAGCTCTCATTAAGAAAAATTAGAAATGATGATTCCAATTAATTTGTGTTCCATATGCATGCATAAAGCTTGAATCAATTTAGTTTTCTGTAGATGTTTAGAATACAAAAAGTGTCCTTCATTAATATGAGAAAGCAAAAGACAAAGTCACACCCAGAGAAGAAATCTAAGGATTTATCATTGTTGCTATCAAACTTTTACTCTCTTTTTCATTCGAAATACAGTTAAGCTGTTACTACCAAAAGTGAGGTCTCTTTACCAATTTCACATCCAGTGACTTACAAATCAATGTGTGCTTACCCTTAAACTCACTCTTTTCCTCATCATCAATCTTGTCATTTATAAAAAAATATTGGTTTCTGTGCATCGAGCCGCTACAAGTGTTGTTTGTTTGTTTGATCATGCTAATGGTTGTGTTGTAGTTATCCTCTAACATTTATTCGAGTTTTGATTCAGTAGTAGCTTGGCTTTGTCTACATTTGATATCCGTCAGCACACAGTTGGGCTAAGTTAATAAGACCTATCTTTTCCATTGAAAATCTTGGTTCCATCACCACAGCTCTTAGACCTGAAAGGTGTGAGATACATAATTTTACCACTAACAAATCTTCAAGTTCAATTCTACCCACTTAAGTTATCTTTCCTATATTATAAAGATCTTCTCGTATATGATTTGATTGCAATAAGCTTCAAGGGTCTCTGGCCCCTAATTTCAGCTGTTTGAAAGTCTTGGAACACGGAAGATCCCCAAATTGGTGTGCATGTATTGAATTGTCTAGTGTATAATTTAGAGTGTAACTGCATGTTCTGTCTTTGAATAAAGACTAAGACAGTCCTTGTGCATTTTTGCTCAAACCCCTATGCCGAGATCTGTGTGTCAAGCTTGCTATGAGTGAACAAATATCTGGTTTATCCTGGTGGAACACCACAAGACTTGGTGCATGCTCCCTTTAGAACCTCTTGCACTTCTATTCCTACTTTAAAACTTCCTTCTGTAGCTGTTGCTGTTACTGAGACTCTTCAACCAGACTCATGGGCCCAAAGCAGTAGAAGCCGAGAAACGACCGATAAGGCTCATGCAATTGCAAGCACAAATGTGGCCATGACTTAGTTATTCATAGCCATGAATGTTTTGAGCTCACAAAGGAAAGAAAGGAGAAGATGCTGAGAGTATGTATGCCTCAGTTGCACAATGCATTTCCATTATGCAGATTTTGGTTTTCATATCAGCATCATCAATTTAATGAAACATCATTATTTTGTGAACCTATGGCACTCTCGTGTAAGTGCTTTTAGTGTGAACCACAACAAAACTGAGCTTTGCTTTGCAACCACAGCATCATAGCCATCTTGACCGGATTTGTAAATAATTGGCAGCACAAGGGGTTGGTCAGTGAAGAGACAATTTTTCATTTCAATGTACCTTTAACTGGGATATGCTCGACAAATTAAACTGACATGTAGACTGTATCCACAAAGGCCTCTCTTATTCCAAATATTTCTGGAATAGAATATCAAAGAATACTTGAAGTCTTTGAACAGGACCGCAGAGCTCTGGTTTAGTTGAGGTCAGCCTGTTATCTTCCATACTTTAAATCACTCATCTTCTCTGCTTCAGCCACAACAGCTTAGAGGTCATGCACTTCTCTGCAGTAAACCAAATTCAATGCTCGAATACATGTGCACTAGCATGATCAACTTTTCTGGAGCTTTTGTGATGACTAAGTTCTGTAGCTAAGTTTGCAACCAGGGATCCAATTTCAAAACCTCTTTCTCTATTATATGTCCTTATCATGCAGCTAAGTGGAGTTGAACTCTACCTCTCCCGTACACATCCAAGATGAGTTTGCACATTCAAGGCTCTATTGCAATATGATAAATCAAAGCCAACTAATTATCCAAGAACACTGAAGTTGTTCAACCCAATAGGCTACAGTCATAAATCAGCTGGCCATGCTTTTGAAGGAGTGTTTGTAGCTGAAGGTACGATCATAATATACTCAAAAAGTCGCAAAGTGCTCCATGCCCGGGCACGTTTGCCATAAAAATCTCAAACTGACCAGGAATTTGCTAATTGACCAAAATAGCTGAGCAAACTCCATGCTTTTGTGGCACAGGTGGTGGACTGAACAACACCCTAAACATCATCTGTGCAGGGTATGGTCCTGAGACATTGTGCATTCTTCATTTGCTTGGACATAATATCCTGCAGAAATCTTTATGTGGGTTAATGTGACAATATAGTTAGATCAGACATATGGAAATGATCACTCACATCAAACCGGGTGCAACATCGTTCCTTATGCACCTGCCTTTCTAAACTGCTTCTTTGAGCAGTATCTCTTCTATCCCACTGACCAGCAGCAGCTGCATAGATATTGGACAGTAACACATAGCCTGATGCATTCTCAGGCTCCATGTCTAACAGTTGTTCTGCAATACGTTCTCCCATCTTCACATTGCCGTAAATTCTGCATGCACCCAACAAGGTCCTCCATACTGGGATACTAACGTATGGCATCCTCTCAATCATGATCTCTGCCTCATTTAATTGACCAGCACGTCCGAGAAGATCAACAAAGCAGGCATAATGCTCCATGGTTGCAGAGATATCATAAACAGCATTCATGGATTCAAAGTAATAAAGACCTTCAGCAACTAGGCATGCATGGCTGCAGGCTGTGAGAACGGAAACAAAGGTGATGTTGTTCACCTTCAAACATTCCTGACACATCTGTTCAAATAATCTAGTAGCTTCCTTACCCTGCCCATGCATAGAAAATGCCCCAATCATGGCATTATACGCAACCTCATCACGACTTTTCATGTTGTTAAATACTCTGCATGCATCCGCTATGGACCCAGATTTAGCATACATGTCAATGAGACAACCTAATACAAAATTATCATGTTCAGTTCCACTTCGTAGCATCTGAGCATGGATGCATCTGCCCTCTTCCAGTGCTGAGATACAGGCACATGCATTAAGGATGGCTACAAAGGTTACAGCATCTGGCTCTACCTTTTCCATTTGCATCTGATGGTATAGCTGCACTGCCGTATCCCCAAAGCCACACTTTGCAAAACCCATGATCATCACAGTCCAACAGACCACATTGCGACTTCCCAAATTGTTAAAGACTCTACCTGCATCTTCAATGCTCCCACATTTGACATACATTTCAACCAGGCAACTTCCTACAAAATCATTCATGATACACCCACTTTGAATTATCTGTACGTGGATGCGCCTTCCCTCCTGCAGTGCTGATATGCTGGCACATGCAGTAAGGACAGCGACAAATGTGACACTATCTGGTTCTACTCGCTCAAGAAGCATCTGCCTGTAGAGTTGTAATGCTTTCTGCCCTTGTCCACACCTTACAAAACCCAGAATCATTGCTGTCCAACATACAACATCAGGTTGCACTATCTTGTTGAAAACTTCTGAAGCCTCCTCCATACTGCCACACTTAATGTACATATCAACAATGCAAGCTTCTATTGATGTGTCCAACTCACATCCACTGTGAATGATGTGCGCATGGATATGCCTCCCCTCTTCCAGTGCTGCTGCACTGGCACAGGCATGGAGAACATATAAAAATGTGCCAGAATCTGGCTGTATCTGTTCCACTAGCATTTGTTTATAAAGTTCCAAGGCCTTCTCTCCAAGCCCGTGCTTGACATAACCAATAATCATGGTCGTCCAGCAAGCCACATTGTGTTTTCTAATGTTTCTGAATACTTTCCAGGCTTCATGTATGCTTCCACATTTTATGTACATATCAACCAAGCAATTCTCAATCAAGGAATGAGATTCACGTCCACTTTCAATTATCTTTGAGTGAATACATCTGCCCTCTTCTAGTGCTGCTATACTGGCACATGCGTGAAGGGCAGCCAGAAATGTGACCGTATCAGGATTAATACATTGCCACTGCATCTTGTGATACAATTCCAAAGCCTTCTCACCAAACCCACACTTAACATATCCTGCGATCATTGTAGTCCAACACACCACATTGCGTGTATGCATGCTGTTGAAAGCATTCCATGCTTCTTCTATGCTTCCACACTTCACATACATGTCAAGAAGGCAACTTCCAACAAAATCATCAAGCTTGCATCTACTTTCAATAATCTGAGCATGGACAAGCCTGCCGTCTTCCAGTGCCAGACAGTTAGCACAGGCATTGAGCACTGCCCCATAGGTAACAGAGTCCGGCTTTACCATTTCCAAATGCATCTGTCTATACAGCTCCAAACCTTTTTTTGCCTGCCCACACTTCACATATCCTGTGATCAGAGAGGTCCATGAAACAGAATTGTGGATAGCTATTTTGTTGAAAGCTTCATATGCATCCTCAATGCTCCCACATTTGGCATACATATCAACAAGGCTACTGCCTACAAAGACATCAGACTCCCATCCTTGTTGACTGACCATAGAGTGCACATGTCTGCCTTCTTCTAGTGTTCCTGAACTAGCACAAGCCCTAAGGATCCACAGAAAGGTAAAATTATCAGGGACTAAACCTTCCTCTTGCATTTGTTTGAGAATATGAATAGCTTTCTCATCATGCCCAATCCTGACATGTTGTTTGATTGCTGTATTCCACGAAAAGGTACTTTGCTGTACAACACCTACTTCTAGAGTAGTTAATTCTGCTTGTACCCAATCAGGGTTTGATCTTTTATCAATCCATAGAGCCTCCTTGGTATGCTTATGCTTAAAATCAGGGTGGCTAACATTTGTCTGGTTCAAAACAATCACGACAAGAAAATGCACAAAAGATTTAGTGCATTTAAATCCAAAATGACTCCTTTCAAGTTACAAACTACTCTATCACTGACAAGAAAGTCACGGGCTGTTGCCAGCAGAACAAAATAACAGCTTGTGTCCAAAAAACATATCTACCTCTTATAAGCACATTGATGTTTGGATTCACAACAAAACCAATCTTCCAAGTTTGAGCAACTTCCAAGAACTAAGATACACATCACCTTATCAAACCGGTAGTCCCACCACTGTGAAGGATCTGCAAAGAACTGCTGCCAAAGCTCTTCCAAATTTTTCCCCTCACCTGCACAGAAAGCATATCGAGATCTTATAACTTGGCAATCAAGATCCTAAGATGGAATATTTGAAACCAGGGATTAGAAAGATAAATGCATCTATTGGCTTAGTAAACGCCCACTGACGGCTTCAAAATCCAATTTTCTGGAAATGCAACCAGCATCTTTTGGTTAATATCCAAAATGACAAAGAAAAATATGAGTCGATTTTGTGAAGAAACCAAAACAATAATTTGAAGGTAGGTTCCAAGCTCCAAGTACTGAAAGTAAATGTGATAAGTACTACAACTAGCTGTAAATTGTACTAAAAGAACTGCAAATGAGTTGATCTAATGAATAACAGTCCGACAACGCTGACAGGAAATCTAGCAACTTACATCATCTAATATCAGATGATGGTGAAAATCCAGTTTAACTCAATAAGACATAGGCATGAAGACTCCCCGTGAAAAAAGTTGTAATAACAAGATAAACTCTGATGGATTTCTAAAATGTAAAGAGGATAAAGAATAAAATATTAGTGATCACAATATTTTCTTATCTTGTACCTTGTATAGACACACTTGAGCTAGCTTGGAGTGAGGAATAGGTGTTGATGGTATGGATGCTAGCACTCTCTAAATCCTGATTAGCAAGGTAGTATCCAATAAATGCTCTAAGATTTGGATGAATCTATATACCGATGTCTGAAGAGTTATGACATTGTAGCAGCAAATGTAGATGTTAGAATGGTTAAAGATAACTTTTCTAACAAAAATGGTAAGAATCTTAAGATATCCTTTGACTTGGGAAAGCTCAATGATTAAATTTATTAAGAGGCTTGTATCAATAGAATATATTCAATACAGCAAAAACAAGCTTAATCTAATAGCTAGCACCAAAGATGCAGCCCGCGTTCCGGAACACGATCCGGATCGCGTTCCGGAACGTGATCCGGGATTTCCCATTAGGGTTTCCCGGAACGCAATTTTTTTTTTGTTTTTTTGATTTCAAACCTGCCAATATGGGGTATCATGTGAAAGGATTTCAAAAGAGCGGTTCTATTGCTTGGTTTCAGATAGATAGTTAACCCCCAACATCTGCTAGTCACTTTATCAGATACTGAAGCAAATTGGTTTTGCAGATACGGATTTGCAGATATAACATTGGCTAATCACTCCATTTGTATCTGCCTCAGTATTTCTGCTGCTATTCATTGGTCATTTGGATTGCAACTAGCTGTGGATCCCTCCACAATGACAAAAAAATTTGCAAATTTTTTTGCGATCCAGGACACAGTTTCTGGGCCCGGATCACTGGCGATCCGGATCGCACGATCCGGATCGCACGATCCAGATCGTTTTTGCAGCGGATCGCGATCCGCTACAACACAGGCTAGCACTGAAGTTGATTGTAATCAGTGTGAGTAAATGATGGAGCTAGAAGATCTTATAAAAGTTATCATATTGAAAATGCTAGTATCACAATAACAAAGAGATTTTTGACATGGTGTGAACTTTTCTTTCCATATTTTTGCTTGCTGGTATCCATCAACCTCTCAAACCACTTGGCCAAGGAACATATTAATTTTGATCAAAATTTGACACATGAGATGGAAAAATCTTTTGTGGATAACCAGTCCGAGTTGAGGACAAATCATAGATTGTGCATATGACAAGTGGTAGTTGCACACACCAACACATGTCATAGAGACATCAATAGCTGCATATCCAACAATCCATGTTATAACCTTAGAAAGGAGCTCTTGGTCATGACGTACCAATCCAAGTACACAATATTTGCTTGAATTTACGTAGCCCGACACATTTATGTTCCAGAACCAGTTCCTAATCGCACCAAATAAAATCAATTTGAATTGCTCATGCATCTATGCTTTTCAAAACCCTTTGTGCTCAGGCCCGAGAACTGCTCAAATGGCTAAATCCAGCATCAGTTTTGATTTGTAGAGGTGACGTGTTCCAATTAAAGTATTTAACGGAGTTAAATAAAATTGATACAGCATAGAACTCCCCCACCTTCTGATCAGTTCTTAACGATTACTTGTTCTTTAGCAGATAAGGTTGACAGATAGCTTACCCGTAAAATGTCTAACTGGAACTGAAGCCTTTGGAGGTTGAAGAGGATGACGATAGCTCGGAATAGAATGGGATTGGCCACGATAAGCATAATTATCGCTGGAACTCAACTGCCTTTGCCGCGAAGAGGGGCACTCGGATCGGGGAGCTGATTTGCTGCTAAGTTGAGGGGTCTCCAAACACACAGAATTTGGCAGAGGCTGTGCTGAAATCGCACCCATTACAAAAGGAAAGAAGATGACAAGCTCTGCTTGGTGATTTCTTTAATTGCTTCCCTTTAAACTAAGTAACCAGCTCAGAGCAAGGTTTCTATGCATTTACCCATCCAATTTGTAAGAATTGTTGCTGAACAGATCTTCAGAGAAAAAAAAATGCTCGATTTTGCAAACGATAATAAGATGGCAAGGAATGCATCAACCGTTTAATGAGATGTAGTATGCTACGATGTAATGTGTGTTATCGTTCATGGCATGAAGAAGAAGAAAGGCAGTTCACTCCTCCGCTTTCTCTCTTCCCTTTGCATTTGCTCGCGTTCTCGCTGGGCTGAGAGAGCGGCAGAGAAGAAGATAAAAAGCAAGGCTATGGATGTGTTTGGGACACATACATACATGTCATGATTCATATTCACCACACAAGTTGTTTACCCAATTTTGCATTTGGGGTGGTTTCACGCTCTTGTGCCTTCTGGCAAGATCTCCATTTGAGCCCTATTTTCTCACATTTTACCTGTTTTGTGGATTATTGGTTAGATTCTAGAACTCTCTCGTCCAATTGAGTTAAGTTGTCACTCTTAACTCGGCCCAATTGAGTGGAGTCGGGTTGAGTTGTCACTCTTTTAACTCAACTTGTCATCTAATGGTGCCAAGCACTAAAAATAACACACACATGTTTGACTTGGGTGTATGTGACATTCAGTTTTGTCACCTTATGTATCACATTGTGGCAGCTTAGCTTTGATTTGAATCCCTTAATGGGTGCCTTTCTTTAAAATTGTGGACCAATTTGTTGGGCTCCATTTTGAGTTTTGAACTTGTCAGGCACCTAAGTTTGAAATGGGTCTGAGTAAAATTTTCCTTAGGGCCTCTTTATGTGTGACCTCCTCACCCTATCAACTTGATGCCAACAGGATGGTATCTACATTGGCTTTATCAATAAGAGAAGGGGAAGGAGAAAAAGCCACCATGCATCTGACTTTATTTGGTGGAAGTGGTGCTCCTCTTTGGGGCCCTCTGCTTCCTAGACCTCTTAGTCAGGAAATCAATTCTATCAACATGGGCATCTCATTGTAGAAGGCTCCCCATGATGTAGTCTTGAGTATCTATGTTTAAGCCTACAGAGGAGTTGGAAGTCTTTGGGCGTATTTGTTACTCGCTTAGAATGGATAGTGAGCTAGAACAAATTCTCAAAAAAGAGGGCTTGGTAATCTTCATCAGCCTCTTGGAGACACTGAAGGGAGCCTGGGGTGAATATCATAGAGAAACCCAAAAACCCAAATTCTCTGTGGTACGGATGAAGGCAACTTTAGGAATCAAGAATTTGGCATATTTTTAATACTTCTTGATCTCAGACATCCATTGACTCTTTCTAGTATTTCTTTCTATGTCAGGAGAGGTATATAGGGCATCGGTCTGGTGGTGGATGGTCTTATATTGTAGAGATCTATTTGTGTTATTTTACATGGTCCATATCAAATCTGTGTACGAGTGAAAAGGAAGGATTTGAAATATCTATGTTTAAGCCTACAGAGGAGTTGGAAGTCTTTGGGCATATTTGTTACTCGCTTAGAATGGATAGTGTGCTAGAACAAATTCTCAAAAAAAAAGAGCTTGGTAATCTTCATCAGCCTCTTGGAGGCACTAAAGAGAGCCCTAAGTGAATATCATAGAGAAACCCAAGTTCTTTATGGTAATTTTTCACACCATCCGGATGAAGGCAACCTTAGAAATCAAGAATTTGGCATATTTTTAATACTTCTTGATCTCGAACATCCACCGACTCTTTCTAGTTTTTTTTTCTATGTCAGGAGAGGTATATAGGGCATCGTAAGGTGGTGGATGGTCTTATATTGTGGCAATCTATTTGTGTCTATTTTACATGGTCCATATCAGATTTGTGCACGAGTGACTCAAAAACATATGTCTGACAACACATAGAACTGATATGTTCAGAGCTTATATCGCTTCTATGCATGTTGGCCTAGGGAACGGAGTGTTGTGTCGTAGATCTAGCATAGGGGTCCGTCACTAGGAGCGGCAATTTCGCCTTCACCTGCATAGCAAGAATAGAGAGGGAGAGGAGAGAGAGGAGAAAGAAAGTGGAGAGAGGGAGAGAGAGGATGCCTAGGCTGAGAAAGGCTTTGGGGGTTCGAGCGCCTACCCAAGGCTATTCTATCCCAACGTAGAGAGAGAGAGAGAGAGAGAGAGAGAGAGAGAGAGAGAGAGAGAGAGAGAGGGAGGGAGGGAGGGAGGGAGGGAGGGGGAGAGGGAGAGGGAGAGGGAGAGGGAGAGGGAGAGGGAGAGGGAGAGGGAGATGGAGATGGAGATGGAGATGGAGAAACCAAGAGAGTTTTATTAAGAAGAGAATGGAAGATGATACGATACAAAGGAAATGGCTCCCTCTTATAGATTTTAGAGGTGAGCCTCCTTCACTCTCATTGGCCACCTCATTGGGACAAGGATTCAAATCCAAGCCTTTAAAAGAAACACAACTTAAATCTATTGGTGCTAAGAAAGCACAAGGGCATTCACATGATTCATGTGAGTTTTAAGTTGGACCCTTTTAGCTTTTTTATTTGCAACTTGACTTAGGACCTCTAATGTCATTTTAGAGTTTTAAGCCCCTAGTCTCTTATTCCTAGGAATTACAACTTGCTACCTGTGTTGGGTTGGGCTTACACACGCTGGATGCCAGTGCCCTCGCACTTATTACCCTACTTACAATGTACTGTGGCGGGGCCCACTAGGTAAGGCTTGGCCAACAATATTTTAAGTGGTGGGACCCACTTGTTTATTACTGTTCCGGAAATACCCACAACACGGAGGAGTATGTTTAATTGCGCACAAATGTGATATCAGCTCCAAAATCTCAAAAAATGTGCGAAGATGGCCTTAGGATGCAGGTTCTATGTGTTTTTCTTAGCTCACACGTACGGCCACAAGTGTGAAAAAATTCGGTTGGCCAATTGGGTGTCGACACGTGGCAGCCACCATTGACTCGCACATGTGAAAATATTGACCTAATCTTGTGTTGACATGTGGTGTTGACTCACACATGTGATAGGCATTGATTCAACTATGTGATGACACATGGCATGTGATCGTTCACTCGCACATGTGATCATATAGATGAATTAAAAAATGACATGTGTCATGGGCCTCACACGTACAAAGGACAAAGTATAAATTGTATGATTTTTTTTTTTCATTTGTTTTTCAATTTTCAAACTATCACATTTGTGCACACCCAGTTCAGCACCTTTTGTCCCTCTCTTAGCCATTCGCAAATATTTGTCGTAAAAGCCACTATATCGATTCGGTGCACAAAGTTGATACAAGGGACCAAATATGGCCTCCTGCTACAATTTTGATAGGAATCAATCATTGTCATAATTTCTTGATAATTTTGGTATAGATTTCAACATAGAATATTTTAATTCTTTATTTCACCCATACCCTCATGTCTTCCAGATTGCTCAACAAAATATTGAGGTATTTTATGAGCACTACCTTAGATTTAGAAATCTATTTACAATTCCTATTGTTTCTTGTGATGTCCTCTCATTCATGCATTTGAATGACCTTGTTCGATCTGTTTGTGTACATAAACAGAACCTATATTAGATGTATACCAAGCTCTCTAAGCAGTTCAAGAAGTCCACATTATGTAGTACTTACAAGAAAAAATGCAGATTTGTTGAATATAAGATGGGCTTTATGTTTTATTTGATTCTCCATATACATGATGAGTCCTTTATCTCTGCCTATGAACCATCTCGTGTTAACACTAACCGTGTTCTAATTGAGACCCTTGAAAGTGATAATAATTTCAATAAGGGATTCTTATATTGGTTCAAGTTCCTCATTACCATAAGAGAGTCCCCTTTTACATAATAAGTTAATTTTTGATCTTTCAAATTATTACCTTAATGATGAGGTATATATTGTAAGAAATTGTCAACTAGTTTAGGATTTTTCATGTTAAATTTATTTGGCAATTTTGGCCAATATGCATTTTAAACTTAGATTTAAAAAGTTAATAAGGCCGCAGAATAGTTGATTTACTATTTTTGGCAACTTATGCATGTGATAAGGTCACATATAGACCTACTCTAATTGGTTGTTAGAGGTGCATTGAATCTAGTCATGCTAGATTTTGGGTTTGGAATAGTCACTTCCTTTGTAAAGTTAGGCGAATTTCCAACATGTAATAAGGAAGTAGACTCAACTTTCTTGCCCTATAATGAAACCCTAGTCTAGATCCTAGAGTCATGCTTGGTAGGTGCATGGTTGGTAGAAATCTCCTACAAAGTAGGAATCACTACCAAATGGACACAACTACTCCTCTTGACTCGAGCTTTAGGTGTAGATTGCCATGTGGAACTTTGGCCATACAAGTGTCAAACAAAACTATAGACAAAATATACAATATTCTACATGGCTAGATTTGCCAATGTAGGCAATTTTTCACACTCCTCCTCAAATCTAGCCTTGGAAATCACAATGCTTTTATCAATAACCCCAATTGAAGATCTAAGCTTGACAAATGAATCTTTAGATAAAGATTTAGTAAACAAATTAGCCAAGCAACTTGATGATGGCACATGTTGGAGCTTGATCTCTTTGGCTTGCACTTTCTCCCTCACAAAATGATGAGCAATCTCGATGTGTTTGCTCCTTGCATGGATTGTAGGATTAGTAGCAAGTGATTGGGCTTATTGGTTTTCACAATAAATGATAGGAATCTCCTCCTCCATGACATGAAGCTCCACCAATAGCCTTTTGAGTCACAAGACCTCCTTGCATGTTGATGTCAACGCCTTGTACTCGGATTTTGTGGAAGATAAGGAGATGGTATCTTGGTAGGTGCATGGTTGGTAGAAATCTCCTACAAAGTAGGAATCACTACCAAATGGACACAACCACTCCTCTTGACTCGAGCTTTAGGTGTAGATTGCCATGTGGAACTTTGGCCATACAAGTGTCAAACAAAACTATAGACAAAATGTACAATATTCTACATGGCTAGATTTGCCAATGTTGGCAATTTTTCACACTCCTCCTCAAATCTAGCCTTGGAAACAATAATGTTTCTATCAATCACTTTAATTGAAGATCTAAGCTTGACAAATGAATCTTTAGGTAAATATTTAGTAAACAAATCAGCCAAGCAACTTGATGATGGCACTTGCTGGAGCTTGATCTCTTTGGCTTGCACTTTTTCCCTCGCGAAATGATGAGCAATCTCGATGTGCTTGCTCCTTGCATGGATTGTAGGATTAGTATCAAGTGATTGGGCTTATTGGTTTTCACAATAAATGATAGGAATCTCCTCCTCCATGACATGAAGCTCCACCAATAGCCTTTTGAGTCACAAGACCTCCTTGCATGTTGATGTCAACGCCTTGTACTCGGATTTTGTGGAAGATAAGGAGATGGTATCTTGCTTTTTGGAAACCCATGATACTACTCCATCACATAGAAAAGTGGCAAAGGCACTTGTTGATTTCCTATCCACTTTTTCACTTGCAAAATCCGAGTCACTATAGGCTCTTAAGCCAAGATTAGTCCCTCTATACAATATGCCAGAATTTTTAGTAGATGAAATGTATCTAAGAACTCTTTTGGCCATCTTCCAATGTGAAACTAAAGGACTTTGTAGGAATTGGCTTAACTTTTCAACACTATAACTAAGATCAGGTCTAATTATAGTCAAATAAAGGAGCCTATAAGCCTTCTATATATGTGATGTTCTCAAGGGATGCTTCATGTGAAAGATTCAACTAGTTTAATCATATTTGCTATATTTTCATATTTGGAAAATTGAGGCCAACTTTGTTTTAGACTTAGAATTTGACTTTTCAAAGTTCATTAGTCTAAATTTCATTTGAATAAACACTTTTGAAAATGTGAAAAAATTAGAAGTCGAGTTTGAGTATATTCAAATTTGAATGTTGGGTACTTTGAATGTAGACCCAAAAATAGTAAGGTTAGCAATTTGGTGGGAAAGCCAAGTGGCCAAATAGGGTTTGGACTTGTTATAAAATGATGTAACTTGTGGAGAGACATGTCTTCTCTCTTCTCTATCTCATTTCATTCTTATACATAGTTCTCTTGGGTTCTACTATCCATTGGTGCACTATACTTTTGATTGCATGTAATTCTATGTGTAGAATGATCTATATTTACTATTTTTGGATTCACAACTGTGAAATACAGTATCTTGATGATTTTGTACGAACAACAACAATACTTTATAATTTGATTCATGTTTGATCAAGTTCTATTAGAATTTGCATCTCATTTTGTGTGTAGATGTCGATTTTTCTACATTGGTGAGATTGGTAGAGTATATTCTTTTGTAACCCAAGGTCTTTTTGTGGATTGGATCATCAATGATCTGAAATCCTTCACATGGTATCAGAACTTGTGTTTTAGGTTATGAAGGAGGAAATCATATCTATCAATGATTTGGTGAAGATATCAAGGCCAGAGAGGATTGTAGAGAGGACTCCACAACAAAATCGAATTTTTTACTTTTGTAGATTGGAACTTTTGTAGATCAAAATCCTATATAGGTCTATAAACTTGATCAATTCCGTCACATACTGAATTTGGCCGAGTTTTGGACCATTGGATGAGCCTAAGTGGTGGCTAATAGATATTGTAAAAATTCAAAAAAAATGCAAATCTTCATCAGAACACTCGCAAAGCCCTCTAAAGTTCCATTTCAGTGAGACCAGGACATAGAGAAGCTTGCAAGAGTTATTTCATTGTCTAAGTGCCTGTGTGAGAGTTCCCAGTGGAAAAAAGATGAGAAAATACCAAAGAACCCTCGCAGACACTAAAATTTTCAGTTCTAGTGGGCAGGACCCTCGTACAAAATTCTGAAGTTCCATCTCAGTGAGACCAGGACACAGAAGAGTCTACGAGAGTTAATTTGATTCCAGTGAGCAGAAAATTGGGTTTAAGTGCTAAAAATCACTAAAAATGAAGATGCAACAAATCTTTTCAAAGAGAACTCTCGCAGACCATTTCAATCGATCCAAAAAATCAATTTCCATTAGTGATGAAGCCTGTGAGAGTTACTACTGAGAATTGGTGAAGATAAAGTTAAAATAGTGGTCTTGAACCCTCGCAAACACAGTGAAATTTTCACTTCTTGCGAGAGTTAACTCTCTCAGAGGCATTGACTTATAGACATAGGTTCCTCATTCCGTGGCTAATGTTGTCTTATGCTGGTCTTTGGGGTGCTATCTTCACTTGGTTGTAGCCGCTGAAGTCATCCAAAAAACTGTAGGCTTCGGCTCCAGTTACTAGGTCAATGACACTTCTCGTAAAGGGCAAAAGAAAATGATCCTTTTTGGTGATTGCGTTTAGCACCTTTAGTCACACAAATCCGCATTTTGCCATTTTTCTTGGGTACTATAACTATCGGTGATACCCATTCCGTGTGCTCAATTTCGTAGATGAAATCTTCATCTAACAGCTTCTACAATTCCTGCTTGATCAGCTCTGTGTAGTTCGGGTTGCAGCGATAGTAACGACTCACCTTGGGGACTGCTCCACCCACCAAAGGTATGGTGTGCTGGACTACTGTTGGTGGAATGCCCTTTAGATCATTGTAATTTCAAGCAAAACAGTCCTTGTACTCCACCAACAATGATTGTAGCCTTTTGAATTGTGTGGGCGTTAACTGCTCTCCCACATGCACTATCTTTTCTTCTTCACCTAGCTCGGCAAGGTTCATTGGTTGTGTTCGTGCAGGTCCCTCGAAGACTTGTTCCGTTGGTGCCTGACTTTGATCAGATTCTCGCTGGGCTTGCGACATCATAATTACCACGTCGTCTAAGGTATAATTTTTGAAGGTCTCAGACATCTCGTGAACTGGTGCTCGTTGAAATTCCTCTTTCAGCATATTGATCTTAGCCCGACTGGTCATCTTTTGATTTTTTGTCATCTGAGAGGAGGATGACATTGTCTCAGATTTCATCCTGATTGACTTCAAGGAATCCAACACCTTCTTTTTGCCTTTTGTTTTTATATCGGTGGATTCGTCCTTCTTGTCCTTCTTAAAAACTGGTGTGACATTTGCCTTGTGGTTGCGAATATCAACATCCACTATAGCTATAGCTTCTTCAGGTAGATCACTCCATTAGACCTGTTGTAGCGTTGCTTCAACTAGTTCTTCTTGTTCGTAGGTGCCCTTGGTGGATCTATTCTTGAAACTTTTGCCATAACAGATTTTTGCAACGGTTGGGCTAGTACTTTCTTAGTTCCATAACGATCTGGGTCCATGTGCTATAGGACCTGATCATCAGTCAGCTCGGTCTCCCATATTGCCAAGGGACTAAGTTGTTTCTCTCCAGTTCAACCCTTTTGACTCACAGTTGTCTCCGAACACTCTGGCGTGGATGTAGGTCATCAGCTTTTCACCACCACCCCTGACCACTTCCACCCCATCTTCGCCTTTCGTACTCCACACCACCCTTAAGTTCCTCTCTGTTCCACCCATACTCTCGTTTGGACAAACTATCCCCATCCATGTTTTCACTTCTGTTTCTCCCACACCCCCCATTTCTCCATCAAAGGATACCGAGGGCAACCAACCGTTGCATGATGATGCATTTGTACAAACAATGTTTATTCCATCACCGGATCGGACAGATGACAAAAGGTCACCAGAGAATCTCATTGAAGACAACGATGATGGCACTGTACAGGTCATCGGGGCCACTACCACACAAGCCCCTGCAAGTGCCAACATATTGGCTACGCCAACAGATTTAATGATGGCGTACTAAGCCTTGGGAACATTCATCCAGGACGCGGTAGCATCCAGGGCATCATTGGACAGTCGGGTACTCCATTTGGCAACGAACAACACCCAGCTACGAGCAGAAATCATGAAGCTGCAACAAGAGCTCATGATTGCTCAACAACATGAACAAGATGGGCACTAAGAGATCGCAAAGCTGTAGCAGAAGGAGGATGGCCTCAATCAGTACATCCAGAGCATCTTCAAAGCGTTGACAGATGCCTCCACAAAGGTGCGGGAGCATCAATCGGAAGCGTCCCAACGGCTTGCCCTCCTCCAGGTGCAACTCCAGATCTATGAAGCCAAAAATACGTGCCTGGGGGTGGAGGTGCAAACTCTGCAAAGCGAAAAACTCGCCTGGTGAACTCAATCTGCACCTGACTCAAGGACACTCTCTCAAGCAAAAATGAATCTTTTCAGGCATCAGGTACAAGTATATAGTCAAACTTTGAACAACTACCAGACGAAGTTCGACAAATACTGAGCCAACACAACTCAAGAGCTCGCTCAGGCCAAACAAGCCCTCAAGGCTTGTCAACAATCTATGCAAGAAGGCTCAACCAACCCCAGTGGTGATTTCAACGCCATTTCTTTTTTATGCTGCACAGACAAGTATGAGCCAGGACCAAGGACAGTAGGCAGAAGGGGCAATAAGTCAATATCAGGGGTAAGGCGGACAAGATCAAGGATCTCTTGATATTGGAGCTGAGACGTGGGACCAAGGCCAAGACATGGGTCCCAGCCGTAGCCACGAGAAAGGACAAGCCTCCTCATCAAGAGGCTTGTGCACGATATCTGCCAGCCAGGCTTTCCGACGCCCCAAGTTCGTGGAGGAGAAAATCAATGAATTCCTATCCAAATATCTCCACGAGTCCTCAAGAGGCGACTGGCAGATATCCTTTTCGGAACAAACCATAAACGGAAATGAGCTACAAGCACTACCCGCCCTCCAACCACAACCTGAGTGGCACCAGCAACTATTCGAACGGGACCCTGCGGCCATCAGTACCTATGTGACCAGTCCACAACAGCTAAGGGTAAATGCGCATTTTCCGCCATGCACACAATGATTCAAATGGGCGGAATGCAGCACTCCTCAAGACAAGATCACCATCCAGAACTGTAATTGATCGAGAATTCCTTCAGAGCATGGTTGGGATACGGATGTAGACGCCCAAAGGGCTCTCACCCAATTTTCTAATAAGTATTTCAATTGCCTTGACCCAACAGTCCGCGCGGCAGCCACTTACGCCCAAAACTTAGAGCATCTAATGGAAATTGAAATGAAGTGGGACAATTTTCTCCCTCCAATATTCTTTGATCCAAATAAGACGTTAGCCTCAGAAAAAGTGGAAGATCAGCTTCCAGTAGCTTGAGTTTACTACCAAGCCGCATTCCTTGGCGATCCCTGGATGCGCAGATTTCAAGCATGGGTCGACCAAAGCTGGCTAACAGGAGTCCACAAGTCCCTTCACACGCCCAAGGACTTGAAGAAGCTGGTCCAAATAAACTTCATGGAAGATGTCATTGGCTATCTAATCCACCAGAGGCGGGCCAAGAAGACTTTGTACTAAACCGATAGAGTGCCGAGGGACCGGCACTACATTAGGCCGTGGGTCCTGTTGGGGGTATTCCCAACATATTGTAAGTAAATAATATCGGCTAATAAAATATGTTGTGAGGGCATGGCATCCTGCGTGTATATGCCCATGGCCCAATGAGCACACAAGTTGAACTTGTAAATAGAATAATAGACTTGGGACCCTTTGTAATTAAAATAAAACTTGAGGCCCAAAGTCATTTTAAACTTAGAAGTCTATTAATTTAGAGTTGGGTCCAAATGGAGACTCACATGAATCATGTGAAATCCAATGTACTTTTTTAAGACCTTTGGATTAAGTTGGGTCCAAGATAAATGGATAGGATTAGTGTACATATTAGCCAATAGTATTTTGGGGCAAGGGCCTTCCCCATTTATAAAAAGGCACCTCTTGTACTCTATTTTTCGTGCTTAATGAGAAAGAGGAAACTCTACCAAATTGGAGAGCCAAGCATCCTCATTTGCTAAGCACTCATGCTAATGCTTTTTGTTGTGTGTTTCTATTTGTTCCCTTTTCTATGTTGTTGTTTTAATAGTTATGGTTTCTCCATTAGCATGCATCTTGAGCTTTTGAGCTAACCTCCCTCTCCACTCTATCTCTCTCTTTCTCTCTTTCTCTCTTCTCCTCTCTATCTCTTCTATTCTTCTCTTATCCTTCACACAAAATCATGAGGAATGTTAGTTTAGTAGAGTAGAGCTAGGGGTGTGTAGTGTTTGTGGTGATAGAGTTAGAGAAAAGTAGAGAACTATCTAGAAGTAACATCTATTCATAGGTAGGCACCTATCCAGTGTTCTAACCCTTGTTGACAAGCGGAGGGGCTACTACGACACAAGATCTTCGACCCAACACACATGCATGAAGATGGCTGCATAAGAATCTGAAAAATTTGAGGCGTCCAAGCCGCATCATGATTACAAAGATAATATAGATCAAGATTATACCATGAGCAATATTCAAGATTAAGCATGCTAGTTTTATTAGTCCAAACACTATGAACTCTATCCAAAATGGATCTAATCTTGAAACCATACTCAAACTTGATCTCATTGAGGCTAAATACTTTCTTAAGGATGTAAGTATCCTCATTGGATGTTTCACTTGCTCCCAAAAGAAGTTCACGATATGCCTCAAAACATGAAAAAACTCCTTTTTTCAAACTATGAGTACTAAACTCATTCTTGCTCTTACTCAATTTAAGAGCATACAAATGATGATACAATATCTTGCTTTCTAGATGTTTTGGAAACATAATCAAGTCCCCAATGACAATAATTAATTCCAAACTAAAGACTTCATTCAAAACTAGAACAGTCTTACTTGATCTTTGAGATAAGCAAATCTCAACTAAGCAAGAATCATCAATCAAAGAAAGAGAACCATAGTTGAGTAGAATAGAATTAATACCACCTTTACATCCAACCATGATCCATAAGCTTGGATCTCCATCCTTCTTTCCTTCCAAGAAACCACATGCAAAGCAATAATCTTCATGACCACTAAGGTACACAACCTTAGGCTTATAGTTGAACAAGACTCCATATAGTGCAATCCTTCCAATAGCTCCATAACTCCATAAAGTTTTGCATGATGGAAATACACATGCACCATAAACTTGAAGAGACAAGACTTAGCCATTGGTTACTTCTGAAACCATCAATAAGATTAGAAAATAAAGAGGCATCTCTCTTGCTTATAGGTGAAGAAAGGTGAACATCTGAGTGTTCCAACTCCAAAGGATATTTTGTCTTTGTAGAAGACATCAAATATGGATCCATATGTGATTTTGTCATAGAATAAGCCACTCTTGGCTTGATCTCCTTGACTATTGAAGACATAGATCTGAAATTGGAAACATGCAACCTTCTATGCCATACTTCCTCCTTGGAAACACAAGTCATCAATGCAAAATCGCAAGTGACTTGCATTCTCAAGCACATCTAACTTGAAAATGCCTCCATATCTAGATCCACTTGCTAGGATCTCATCACCTTTCTTTACAAAACAATTATTGACATTGAATTCCACTTCAAAGCCATCATCAAATAACTTTCCAACACTACTCACATTCTTTGTGAGACTAGGAACATAAAGTACATTGGAAAGTGATAAACTCATAGAAGATGCAAGATTCAAGGAAAAAATTCCAACTCCTTCAATTGAACATGCATCACCAACAGTAGTGTATATTGATTCTTAAAGTTCTTGATAAGGTTCAATAGAAATAAAAGAACTCTTGGAGCAACTCATGTGATTTGTGACTCCACTATCAATATACCAAGATACATCATTAAAGAGTAAAGAGGAGAAACTAGACATCATGAGAGATGTTTCTCCGTAACTTGCATGTGAATCTTCTATGGTATAATTGGATTGATCTTCTCGAGTCTTCTTCTTGAAGTTAGAAGAATGAGTTGAATTATCTTCTACTCCTCCTTGGTCTTTGTCCTTTTCTTTGTCCTTTGATTTGTCCTTGGTGAAGGCTTGAGAAAATTTGTTCTTGCTCCTTCATCTTGACTTGTCCTTGGCAAAGTGAGCTTTGCCATAACCACCATCCTTCCTTGAAAGTGTGTTGATCTTCAACAGTTTGTTCTTTTGCCTACAATGTTCAGCAATAAGAACATCATGCAGAGCCTCCAAAGTTGGTAGCTCATCCATGATAGGATAAGTTTGCACAGCATTTGCATACTCTTCTCTAAGTCCAGTAAGTACTACTTGAATAAGTTGACTATTCTCTAGAGTATCTTCTATGCATGCTATCTCTCTGTGAAGATCTTTAACTCCCATTACAAAACTTGAAGCACTTTCATCAACTCTTTGGAAACTAGAAAAGATTTGATTTCTAAGAGTAAGTAGTCTTGATGTGATCTTTTCTTCAAAAATGTTTTTAAGAGTTTCCCAAATCTGCTTGGCTGAGGTACATGAACTTACTTCTCTCAACATCTCATCAGAGATGTTCAATTTGATGATATGAAGAGAAATCCTTGCTCTCTTCTTGAACCTTTGAGCCTCATCATAAGCTTCAAGTTCAACTTCAATTCCTAATACTATGTTTATTACACCATAAAGAACCAACAAAGATTCTATTCTATTCTTCCAAACTAAATAGTTGGAGGTATCTAGTCTCTCACTAGCTTCTAAGAAAAAACTTTCTATAGATGCCATGAATGTGAAGACTCTTTGAAATTTGGACAACAAAAATGGAATTGAGTGTGTTGCTTCTCTTTCACTATAGGAACCAAAACAATTGGGTATGCTACCAAATCCTATGCAAAATCTTGCAACAGCCATGTAAGATCTTGGTCACTACAAATTACCAATCAACTTGAATTTGTTGCTACTTTTTCAATCTAGAATCTAACTTGAAAGTTGATCCAACCTATTAAAATCATGCAATAGAATATGTGAGACCTATCTCACAACAGAGAACCAATCAACTTGAATTTGGATCTAGCCTCTATCTATTGATGAAGCACTTACATTTTGATGTCAAATTTTTCCACGAGTTTCAAATGAATGAAAAACACTTAAAAAATACACATGCAACTCAAACACAACCCTTTGTGTGAAACGATGTGACTATGACAACTAAATCTTGACTTATCCAATTCTATCTTTGATTGAGTACCAAAAACTTTGAATGATGAATCATGCATGCAATATAATCAATTCAAAAAGTGTCCACTCGGGTTTTGGGTCTCTCCCTACCCCTCTTCAAGAGCTAATAACTCCTACTAGAATCAAATGAATTGAAACCAATTTCAGTGGAAAGAAAACTCTTCTACTTTTCAACAAGCTATAATGTCAGTACATTTGGACCTAGCATCAATGAAATAGAATGAAATGATGTATTCTGGTTTTCACACATGTGAAAAGTCAAAATTTTGTACAACCTGTATTCAAACATGGAAATATCAGTTGTAACCTCATTCATCCAAAAATTGTTCAAGAATAGATAGCAGAAAAGTGCTAAACAACTTCCTAGCTTGAATTGTCACAAATTCTTCATACACCTGATGTTAGTAGCATTCAAAGCATGGTATGGCTCTGATATCATGTGAAAGCAACTTCACACGTGTGGAGAACCACAACAAAAGTGTGAATGATCTTTACCATACTTTGTGGTGGCACACAAATCACCTGCAGAGTCATACTACAATCTACCAACAGACTTGAGGCTAGAGCACAATCTAGTGTTGGAAGTAAATTTGATTTGCGAATGTTTGGCTAGATCTACTCACGATGTGGTGTAGTATAGAGAGGATCGTCCACTTTCTAAGTTTCTACCAAGCTTCAAACGGAGCGCGAAAATAGAAAACAATGATGAAAGCACTCTAGGCTTACCCAACTAGAGCTTGAAATAGAAATGAAACTAACTAAGAGGACAAAAACAACAACCTTACTAAGGCTTACCCAACTAGCAAGGTGATTAAGCTAAATCCTAAATTAACACCCAAAGGGAATTGGAATGGACGATTGTGGCTAACTAATAATCAATCAACAAAATACATGCCACAATACAAACCAATGAGAAGGAGGCAAGAGGAGGCCCGAGCACCTTCACTCAAGCTATGCACCTTCCCAAAGGGAACACAAATGAAATAGAGAGATAATCTCAAAAATAGAGAACTTGATAGCTTAATCTCAAAAGTGTTATTTACAAGGCAAATACCTCTCCTTTTATGGCAAGGAGGGTCTTCCATAAGTATCCACTAACTTATGGGACTAATCTATTTCTAGCCTTTTTAGAACTTCTAACTTAGAAAAATATAAGACAAAATATTTCTAATCTTAAGTTTCCTAAGTCTAAGTTTAAGCTATATTACTATTTTTTAAGCTTCTACTCATGGGCTTACAAACACATGTCATGGCAAAAGTTTATTAGCACACACTCGTATGTGGACTTACAAAACACATGCCACAGAGTTTTATTTATCTCTCTTTTTATTTTTTTCTATGTTAGCACATATGCTAACATTATCCCCCTCCTTATTGGATTGGTGGTCCCACACCAATCAAAGCCTTTTCTTCCTAGATCTTCTGTGCTTCTTGGAGACGAGACTGTTGCTGTCGGGAGTGGTAGATTGTGGTGTCGATGCCCTCCATCATTTGCCACCATAGTTTGTTCAGGAAGGGCATTGGTTTGTAATAATGGAACATACCCTGTAGAAAGTTGTGGGTTTTCCATAGCTCCACCATATCAATGTGCAGGGCTGAAGTGAGTGCAACGCGATAATAAAGCCTTGCTATGCTGATGTGGTCTTCTTGCATTCGTAGTGGTTTATTGATATCAAGGGCTATTGGAGGTAGCCCTCGATCCCAAAATCCTTGAGTTATGCCAGAAATGCTACCAGGCTGCAATTGTCCGCAAAATATCTAACATCGCGATCAGGGTTGCCATGGTGCTTTTGGTAGAATACATGGCAGTTGGTGACCATGTCTTTGGCTAAGTTGTCGGTGTCGACACCTGTGAGCTTGGGCCAAAATATCCTATTCTTGACCTTGGTGGTGGGAAACGGTTCTCGCCTGTCTACTGGATAGTAATAAGGATTTGTGCGCATATAGGAACGTGCTTCCATATATTGTGCCATCGAGGTCTTGCTTTGTAGAAAGAGCTGATGGCACCAGAGAGGTTGTGGATCCAGGAGTTTGACTGCTTCTTTATGTGTTTGACACTAGTCCAAATCTGGCAATATGTAGTCACAAGGCCTCCTACTGTGCTAGGACCTCCTTTGGGATCTGAGAGGGTCTGAAGCTCTCTCCAAATTCAGCATACTTAGCTCCGATGTAACTAGATAAAATGTCATGAGGTACATCGACTTCCGTGCTGATCGTCTTTTCTTTTTGCTTCTTAGTTGGTGCTGGTGAAACTGGTTCCGTCGTTGGTTGTGGGATGGCTCGCTTCTTAGTGCTTGGATAGATATCATCAAGCTCTTTGATGGCAGTGGCCACCCGAGATCGCAACTGTCTGGTGACAAACATGTGGAGGAGATATCCACACTCGGTAGTTGGTTTCTTGGCTTTCAAG
The DNA here is from genome assembly GCA_029204225.1 of Diphasiastrum complanatum. Lineage (NCBI taxonomy): Eukaryota > Viridiplantae > Streptophyta > Lycopodiopsida > Lycopodiales > Lycopodiaceae > Diphasiastrum > Diphasiastrum complanatum. Next base: position 21,054,784 of record CM055096.1, on the reverse strand, counting down.
GCCCTGCATAGTTTTTCTGCTACCTTCTCAGCCCACTTGTAGTTTTGAGTGGGATCATACATGGTGATGGTCAAAGAGACGAGGGCGCTCGGGCGTATGCGATCCATCTTGGCAGTATGAATCTCGACCATGGTGACGAGGATTTCTAAGGCATCCCGGAGATTGGGATCTGTGAGGAGGTGGATGGCGATCCCGTCATTGGTTTGGGCAATAGTTTTGTCGTCCTCTGTCAAAAACTTTGTAAAATATTTGGCATCATAACTAGTGCCTTTTCCATGGATCATCTCTTCGAGATTAGGGGAGCCAATGCTCTATATATGCTCAGGAGAGATGTTGATGATTGTGTAACTGCCACTCTTAGATGTAAGCTTAAAGGTCTAGAATTCATCCGAATAGGTTGAGTAGGCCATGTTAAAAATATAGTACTAAGGACCATAAATGGATCTTTGAATGATCCACAAGGTTGATTGTGTGCTTGTTAAACAATCTATCAAATACTAGTCATTAGAAAACAAGATCTAGTTTAGCAGCTTGATAGAAAACAAGTAGAGACAATCAAAGCATTGATGATCAATAACTATAATCCAACTCCACACGTGTGGAAATAAGGCTGTAGTACGGCCTGTAGACAATGTTTAGAATGTGCCAAAGCTGGGTTTCATCGGAATCAAAAGCAATCACCATACAATGAGAGGAAACTTGAGTTTCTTGTTGAGGCTCCAAAAAGTTTCTATCTCCTCACTATGGAGAATGAGAATACATAGTAAAAGAAACTTCCTTTGCTAAGTTAGGTGAAAATACAGCATGTAATAAGGAAGTAGACTCAACTTTCTTGCCTCAATGTGAAAACCCTATTCTAAGTCCAAGAGTCATGCTTGGTAGGTGCATGGTAGGTACAAATCTCATCATAAATCATGGTCTAGGTCCTACAAAGTAGGAATCACCACCAAATGGACACAACCACTCCTCTTGACTCGTGGTAACCTACTTTAGGTGTGAATGTACAAGTGGCACTTTGGCCATTCAAGTAACCAACAAACAATATTGACAAAATGTACAATATTCTACATGGCTAGATTTGCCAATGTAGGCAATTTTTCACACTCCTCCTCAAATCTAGCCTTGGAAATCACAATGCTTTTATCAATAACCCCAATTGAAGATCTAAGCTTGACAAATGAATCTTTAGATAAAGATTTAGTAAACAAATTAGCCAAGCAACTTGATGATGGCACATGTTGGAGCTTGATCTCTTTGGCTTGCACTTTCTCCCTCACAAAATGATGAGCAATCTCGATGTGTTTGCTCCTTGCATGGAATGTAGGATTAGTAGCAAGTGATTGGTTTTATTGGTTTTTACAATAAATGATAGGAATCTCCTCCTCCATGACATGAAGCTCCACCAATAGCCTTTTGAGTCACAAGACCTCCTTGCATGTTGATGTCAACGCCTTGTACTCGGATTTTGTGGAAGATAAGGAGATGGTATCTTGCTTTTTGGAAAGCCATGATACTACTCCATCACATAGAAAAGTGGCAAAGGCACTTGTTGATTTCCTATCCACTTTTTCACTTGCAAAATCCGAGTCACTCTAGGCTCTTAAGCCAACATTAGTCCCTCTATACAGTATGCCAGAATTTTTAGTAGATGAAATGTATCTAAGAACTCTTCTGGCCATATTCCAATGTAAAACTAAAGGACTTTGTAGGAATTGGCTTAACTTTTCAACACTATAACTAAGATCAGGTCTAATTATAGTTAAATAGATCAAGGAGCCAATAAGCCTTCTATATAATGTGATGTCCTGAAAGGATGCTTCATCACAACCAATAGATGCTTTTACATGTTGCTCCATTGGTGTCTCAATGACTTTACAATTCCTCATTCCAAATCTATCTAGGATGGACGTAGCATATTTAGATTGAAAAATGAAGCTAAAATCACATCCTATAATAACCTCTGAAGCTTAATAGGCCGAGATCTACCATCTTAAACTCTTTTGCTAAAGCAATTTTTACATCTCTAATTCCATCTAGATCATTACCACTCAAGATAATGTCATCTACATACAAAACAAGAATAATGATCATGCCATCATGAGATCTTATGTACAATGATGGATCATAGGCACTCATTACAAAATTGATGGAAATGAAAAAAGAGTTTGGCCTAGAGTACCATGCTCTAAGTGCTTGCTTGAGCGCATAAAGGCTCTTCTTCAAAAAACACACCTTTCCTTCATGCTTTGCCTTGATGAAGCCCTCGGGTTGCCTCATGTAGATTTCTTCCTCCAACTAACCATTGAGGAATGCATTTGCGAAATCAATTTGGAATAGCTCCCAATTGAAGGTTGTAGCAAGACTAATGATCAACCTAATAGTAACAAGCTTAGCCACATGAGCAAAATTCTCATCATAATCATGCCTTTGGTTTGTAAAAAACCTTTGGCTACAAGTCTAGCTTTTGTGAAAGATTTCAGATCCTTAAGATCCAATCTACTTGAATGATCTATGGTTAGAAAGAAAAATACACTACCAATTTCACCAATGTAGAAAAATCAGCATCTACACACAATTTGAGATGCAAACACTAATAGAACTTGATCAAACTTGACTGAAATGATTATGTATTATTGATGTCCGTACAAAATCAGCAAGCTACTCTATTTCACACGTGTGGATCCAAAAATAGCATAGAATTGCAAGCAATCACCAAGATAGTGCACCAATGGATAGTAGAACCCAAGAGAACCATGTATAAGCATGAAATGAGATAGAGAAGAGAGAAGATGACTCTCTCCATGAGTTACATCCTTTTATAGCAGATCCAAACCCTATTTGGCCACTTGGCTTTCCCACCAAAATGCTAACCCTACCAATTTTGGGTCTAGATTCAATGTACCCAACTTATTTAAATTGAATCTACTAAAACTCGCATTCTATCTTTCCCACACTTTCAAAAAAGTGTTTATTCAAATGAAATTTAGACTAATGAACTTTGAAAAGTCAACCTCTAAGTCTAAAACAAGTTTTGGCCTCAATATGCCAAATATGGAAATATTGCAAAATGTGATGAAACTAGTTGAATCTTTCACACTCCCTCTTCAACTAGTTTTAGTATAGACTTTGATAATACTCCAAGTGAAGTCCTATGCTTCATGAACAAGTCTTTTCCCAATGCTTTGGTGAAGATATCAGCTACACATTCCCTTGAAGACACATGTTGAAGCTCCACCTCCTTTGCAATGACTCGCTCCCTCACAAAATGATATTTATTGTATCTCAATATGCTTGCTCCTCGCATGAAAGATAGGATTGGATGCCATTCTTTGGGCTGATTGATTGTCACAAAAGATGATTGGGCTCTCTAAAAAAATACAGCAAACAAACAATAAATGTGAGTGATCAACTTTTGCTTGCATGTCTCCTCCTCCTTTGTCCTTTGTTGCCTTGTATCCACCATGATACTCCATGAATGAGCCTCCATCTTCATTTATGCCACAAGAAACCATCAAACCTTGGAAATCCATGAGTAGGTGAGTACATTAATGATGCAAATCCAGCACCACATGACTCCATAAACCAATTAGTTTGCACTAGTCCATCTTCAAGATCTACTTGACACAAGAAAATGACCATGAATTCACCAAAAATTGACAATCTCCAAGTATTGGCACCAAGTAGCTCAACACTTGAGAACTTAGCCATGGATGAGTGACATAATGAACCTCCAATAGGTTCATTTCTATCAGCAAAATCAGCCAAGAATGCTAGTACAAATCCAACATCAAAACAATGCTCACCAATGTAGCTAGTTTTACCATATCTTGACAATTTGCACACATCCACATGAAATTGCTCAAACATGAGATAGAACAAGCAAAGTAAACTTGAACAACACTTCCTTGCTGTTCCTTTGACCTTACTTGAGTCTTCAATATGCTGTAAAAATAGATCCATAACACCTTTGCCAATTACCTCTCCTTTGATGCTCTTGACTAGCTCCAAATTGCCAACTTCCCTTTTGACTAGTTGAAGCGCTCTGAGATCAACCTCTTGATCTTCAACTTGACCATCAAAGTCATTGAACAAACTTTTTTTTCTAGATCCATTACTTGATCTTACAGCAAGATAACATCCATCCACTTGCATAGCTCCATGTACACAAGAAGATCCTCCAAAAGATGTTCCATTCTCCATAAGAGATTGATACTCAAGATCCATTGCTTGGATCCACTCCTCTTCTTTCCTTGCTTGATCTAAACTTGTAGGCTCATCCAAAGAGGTTAGGAAAGCAACATAATTTCCAGAAACTACTTGCTTACCCTTTTGATCATATGTGAGCCTTGAAGGTACTTGTCTTTCTCTTGATGTTCTCCTTGGCTTTTGACTTGATGAAGGTCCATCATCACCACCATCCAAAGTAGGATCCTTCTCATCAACATCAAGAATGTTAGAACCATCTACTTTACCATCAATCATGCTTGAAGACACCTTTGGAATGTTTCCCTCATAAAAAATGACATCTCTACCAACAATCACTTTGTTAGTAGAAGGAATGTAAACCTTGTAGGCTTTACTCACCTCACTATATCCAACAAAAATACCTCTTCTTGAAGATGGATCCTCCTTGGTCCTATCATCAAGAGTAATGTTGACATAGCATGTGCATCCAAAGGTTCCTAGAAAGTTGACACTCGGCCTCCTCTTGAACAGCATCTCAAAAGGTGTCCTTCCATCCAAAATAGCACTCGACCACCTATTGCACAAGAAATTGGCACACAACAAAGCTTGATCCCAAAATGGTTTGTCAAGATTAGCACTTAACCTCATAGCTTTAGCACTTTCACATAAAGTTCTATTCTTCCTTTCAGCCACTCCATTTTGTTGTGGGGTCCTTGATGTTGTATGCTCCCTCTTGATCCCATGCTCATCACGAAAGGCCTTGAACTTGTTAGATATGTACTCACCACCATTGTCACCTCTCAAGCACTTGATCTTTGTGGAGAATTGGTTCTCCCTTGCATTCTTGACCTTGACAAAGACATCATACACTTCATCCTTGCTCTTTAGTAGATAGATCCAGCAAAATCTACTAAAATCATCAATGAATGTTACATACATCTTAGCTCCACTATTGCTAATTGTAGTAAATCCATGAATATCTGAATGTACAAGTTGAAAAGGCTTTGTAGATCTAGAAATAGATCTAGTATAAGGTAGTCTATGTGACTTAGACAAAGCACAAGACTCACAAACATGCTTGTCATTACTTAAGGAACTTGGAAGACCAATCACAACCTTCTTCCTTGCCATTACCTCCAATGACTTGAAGTTGAGGTGTCCCATCCTTTTCTGACAAGCCTCTTGAATAGAAATTTGTTCCCTTGCAACACATCCAACTTGGTTAGCAATAACACAAGCATCAAGTTTGAACAACTTCTCCATCAAGACATCTTTCCTTTTGATCAAACAAGCATCTCCATCAAACTCCACCTTGAGGCCCTTACTTAGCATTTGACTCACACTAAGCAAATTCTTGGTAATAGATGGAATAAACAAGACATCCTCCAAATGAACATTCCTATTTGTAGAGAGAGAAATAGGAATTGTGCCAATCCCTTTGATTGCACACTCACCATCATTGGCCGTGTAGATCACCCTCTTGTCATCTCCATATGCCAACAAAGAAGTGAAGTACTCTTTGTGAAAGGTCATGTGTGAACTTGCTTCACTATCAATCCACCAAGGATCTAGATCTCCATCATTAGCAAGCATACATGAAGACATCACAAAAGCATCATCATTTGCATCTTGCACATCCAAACCATCCTCATCAAGAGTAAGATTACCTTGCTTGTCTCCTTGATCTCTCTTCTTCTTGTAGCACTCACTTGCAAAGTGTCCTTTGATGCCACAATAGAAGCACTTGAGCTTTGATCTATCCTTCTTTTTGCCACCTGAAGAAGCATCCACTTGATCTTGCCCTTTAGACCACTTGCTTTTGGTTTTGCCCTTGAATTTGCCCTTTGTGAACATAGCATCCTCTTGAAGTGTCGATGTAGATCCACCTCTTGCTTGAAGCCTATATTCCTCATTGATCAAGATCTCTTGAAGATCCATCAAACTTGGCAAAGTCTTTTGAATAGCAATACTTTGAACAATGTTAGCATGAGCATCCAACAAGCCATTAAGAATCATTTGAATAAGCTCTCTTTTCTTAATGCTTTCATCTATGCAAGCTAACTCATCATTCAATGCTTTCATTCTCAAAACAAAAGTACTTGGACTTTCTTCATTCTTTTGCAAACAAGAAAAAATTTGCCTTCTTAGAGTCAACACTCTAGAAGTAGACTTGGATTCATAAAGCTTCTTCAATGAATTCCAAGCTTCCAAAGATGATGTGCACTTACCAACTTCCTTGAGAAGTTCATTGGTAACATTCATCTTTATCATGTGTAGAGCCTTTTTGGCCCTCTTGTCATACCTCAATTGATCTTGTTGTGTTGTTGGTCTCTCCTCCAAACCTACAACAATATCCAAAACATCATTCATCTCAAGAAGTGACTCCATCCTCACTTTCCATAATGAATAGTTACTTGAGGTAAGCCTATCATTGGCTTCCAACATGACTCCAATTGAGGTTGCCATGTAGCAATGACTTGATCTTCTCTTTCAACCTACTTCAATGCCCAAATCACTCCTTTGAACAACAACAAATGCTCTCAAAAGAAATCACCAAGATTTGAAACTATCTCACAAGTTCTCTTCTAGCACTTATCCAAGCAAATCAACACATAGAATCATGGAATCTTGATCAACCTATGATCTATCCTCAATCTAATGACTTTTGCCACTTCCTAAGATTGAAACACACGCAAATGAAGTCCAACAACCTCACTATCTAGAGATCCAATCAAAATTAGGGTTTTGACAAAATCACAAAAAATTGACTATTCCAAATTTACATGCAAATGCTAAAAATTTGATATGCAATCTATAAGCCACCACTTAGGCTGAACCAATGATCCAAAAATAGGCCAAATCCAGCATGTGAATTCAAAAAATGGAATTGAACAAGTATATTGACCTATTTAGTGTTTTGATCTACAAAAGATCCAATGTACAAAAGCAAAAAATCCGATTTTGGTGTAGAATCCTCTCTAGAATGCCCTAGACTTGATATCTTCACAAATCATTGATAGATCTGATTTTCTCCTTCATAACCTGAAACACAAGCTCTGATACCATGTGAAAAATTTCAGATCCTTAAAATCTAATCTACTTGAATGATCTTTGGTTAGAAAGAGACTCGGCCCCCTTGCTTTGGTTCTCCTTGGATGGACTGGTCTTCTTTTTGTAGCATCTTGAGAAAAAAGACACAGAGTATCTCTCACCCATGACCGAGGAGGTCTCTGAAGGAGGAGAGCAGAAGAAGCTGAGAGCTGAGGATTACTAGCTAGGATGATTGATAGTTATTTTCTATGTGAGCCTACATGGTGTATCCCAGAGAAGGAATGACCATGTAGGAGCTAGTAATGTTTCCTAGGTGATGTAAATAAGTGTAAACTCCCTTAAATAATTTAGAGTGAGCAACCTTTTGATGGTGACCACTAGTGAAAGGGCTTTTTCCACTTGTAATTTCCAAATTAGTGGAATTGCCACTTGGGCTCCACATAGCCTTCTTGTTTATTTAAGGGCCCCCCTCTCTTGTGAGGGAGCTTTGATTGTATTGTCAATTCCTCTTGAGTGAATAAAAGAAAATCTCCCACGAGTTCTTGACAATTGTGAAGGTCCTTGTCCATGGCAATCTTCTTGAGTGTAATTTCTATGAGCATATTCTAATTTCCTTTGTGTTTGTGGATTAATTAGATTTCTTGCTTACCACCCTGGTGTTGTTAGTGAGTCGGTGTTTCAGTATCAAACTCAGGTTTGATGCTTTACATGAGCTGTTGTTGCCAGATTGAATTGTTGTATCTGCCTGGTTGAGTTGGTCATGTAAGGCTAGGACCTGTGCTCTGCTCTCATCTCTCTCTTTCTTTAGCTACAAGACATGAGCAGTCAAAGCCTGCAACATTTGGGTTTGGCTCACAAATATCTGGCTACGGAACTAATTGGCTACTATTTGAATGAGCATTTGGTGCAATTGTTGCTAGAGGCCAATTAGAGCATTCCAGCAGCCCCTAGCTTGATCATTCCAGCTGGCCGAAAGAGATAAGACTGGCAATGGAGGTGGGAGGGGTGCGGAGGAAGCAATGTTGCTGACTATGGGGGCAATGATGGTAGTAGGAGAAGTCAAGGTGGAAATTGAAAGAAAGGTGATGGTGATGGATGGGATGTAACAACATCAAGGTTGATAATAAGGGAAGGGGTAGACTGATCTAGTACGTTTTCTAGATTGTACTTCTTGTTTTACAGTCATTATCGATTGAATCTAATGATTACATGTCTATTGAAAAGTCAAAATGGTGCTTAGACAATGATTTTTAGACTAGAAATGGGCTATGAAAATCATAATTGACTGAAATTAGAACCTGTAGTGCTTTCATGTAGTTGATTTAAAGATATTTGGGTCTGATTGCACTTGATTGTGGATTTGATCCACAAAAAATGGTCAAAAATGGTCAAAAAACATGGTTTTTTAAATAATTTTTGGACTAATTTTGGGGATTTTCATAAAATTCTTGGCCAATACTTTGCATGCACATTTTTAGAGGTGCAGTGATGTTGTCCTAAGGCTTTCAAGATTGGACACCATTACAGGTCTCAAAAAGTCAAAAAAAAAAAAAGAGAGTGTATTTTGGAGGTTTTTTGAGCTTGAGTAAATTTTAATTGGTGGTCTAAACTATTGGATTTTTTTTTACAAGCTTAAATATATGATGGATTGCCTGTGATTTGAGCCAACATGCACCCAATTTGGTGGTGTGAGGAGTAGGCACCCAATTTGGTGTTGTGAGAATTAGGCACCATTATGTTGAGATTTTGCTTGTTGAAGGAGTCCAAAAATGCAATTTTTGCATTATCTGAGCTTATGAATGCTTGCTAGACCTATTAGAAGCCTCTATGCCTCTCTAATGAACCTTAGAAAAGTGCTTGTAACCTCTAATTAAATGCTTATTGGGCTGGATAGAGATTTTTTATGAAATCACGCGCCCTCTTACCTAATTTTAGATCATTTACAGATCGCATGTGTGAAGCCTAGGTGGCAAGGTGATGTGGCAGGTGTCTTGTAGACTATTTTTCCTCCATACTGTGCTTTACAATGACCAATTTGGTGTCCTATAGACAAACTTATGGCTATCAGAAATTGACAATTTTTGCACTAAAATTGGAAAATTTTTTGAATTGTTCTTATGCATGCATGCATGTAATTCAGTTTAGTGCTTTTCTATTGGTGGATGCATGGTACATTGGTGTTCAGTAGACTGATCAGAGAAATTTCATGCATGAAGCTATTTTTAGCAATTCTAGTTCAAAAAGCTGATTTCCCAGTTACTAGGCAATTTACCTAAAAATATGATTTTCTTAGAAATTACTGCTGTCATGCCTAATGCATACCAGATGGTTCGAAATCCTTTTGAAATGGGATGGCAACTGTGAAACTACTAAGTCGATGTTTTGATCGATTTTCACAGTTTTGGTCCACATCAAGCAGAATTTGAAAAAAAAATTGAAAGAACCATGGATGTTTTGGATTGATTCAAATTCATTGGTTGTTGATTGAATATAAATTGCTTATAAAGTGAATGACCTTACTAAATTGAGATCAGTCAGTTTTATAAGGTCACAATACCTTTCACTTTTGGTTGAAGATTTTGGAATCTGTCAATCAATAGGAGCATTTCTTGTTTTATGTGATCAATAAAGACCAAGAATAATGCAAATTTGGTTAGAATGGTTTTTGCCTATCTACTTGTGAATTTGCTAGTAATTGAATGTGACACTTGATTAATGAACAATCAAATTTGTCTGGTTGATTAGCAGTTAAATGTACTACAAATTCCAAATTGGTCCTTTTCGTAGCCAAATTTGGGGGCTTTCAGCCTGAACCACATTTGGGAAGGGAGGAAGGAGAAGAAGCCTGAGGGGTAGATGTTGGGTTGACCAAGTGATCAAGTTATTTTATTCTACTTTCAATCCCTAAAGTATATGTGATAGCAAGTGAGAATACAATTGGAAATTAATTTTAAAACTGCCTCTGGAAATCTGGATTTGTTAGCCCTAGTATTTAATTAGAATTTTGACCGAAGATTCTAAGGGAAAAGAGATTGGTAGTAAGATAATCCATTTATGGAACCATCTTTTCTGCAATTGGATTTGGATCAAATCCCAAGAATTTGCAAATGAAAGCATATGGAATGTGTTCCATACAGGAATCTAGTAATTTGGATTTTTTTTGTGGTATTATAGAGTGTCTCTTTATAATGATTGAGACAACCAAGAGAATTCTGATAAATAGATATCAGATATCTATGATAGTATTGTTTTCGATTATATTGAGATTTTTAATGTTCCTTTTGGTTCAGTGAATATTCATGAGGCAATTTAGACAGGATTGTACAAACTTTTCATTCACTGAGTGTTATGCGGATTGGTATTCTTTGTAACACTTAAGAGGCATGAGAGAATTCAATGGCTAGAAGTATCTCATGAATTGGTTGTGATTCTAGTACTATATTTGGTATAGGATAGCCAAATAGTCATTTTGACATTTTGGAAAACAAGTCTAGAAGCAGAGAATTCTTGGAGGGAAAGCTGGTGGTATGGGACATCAATGATTCCAAAGGGAATTTCTTGTGCTAGAGTGATATATATGTAGACCATGGTTAGTGATTACTATAATGGTAATACTAACAGAGAAATCCTTGGTCTTTTGCTCAAGGTATTTTAGAAAATTATGAGATATAGATCTAGATCCCAAATGGTATCTCATTATTTACAAAATATGGAGGCCCTTAAATCTATTTCTCTTTTATTTCAAACCTCTACTTTTTAGAAATTTCTTAAATGCAAGACAATTGGATTTAGATTCATATAACTCCTTCCAGTGTAGAACTATGTTCTGAAGGACTAATTCTTGTTATATGAAATTTTACTTCCATACAGTTATGAATATTGCTCAGATTCTATTGACATTTTTAATTGATTCAATGGAATTTAGACTTCCTAAGACCCAAATGATTATCTCTATTTGATAGTTGATTATTGAGATGTAATATTTATATCGCTCAAGATAAGATATTTATAGTTTTGGAGAGATTTTGATTTGTAATAATACTGGATACTCATTACTAATTTTTTCTAATCTTTGATATCTTATATGTTGTCTCCTTAGATATTTTTAATGAAATATTATGGAATTTCTTTTCAAAGGGGGAGAAAAAAATATAGGAATAAGACTTTTAATAAATCAGCCAATTGCATAGATTTTTTGTGAAAAATCCAGTATGTGTGCAAAAGGTGAACTATCCACTTGACATAGAGGAATCCTCTAGGGATTGTTTTGAATAACCTGGAACTAGATGAGTTTTGGGAGTAATGAGTTGTGAGATATTCATGAATATGGATAGTGTTGGTAAAGATTCAATTTAGGTTCCCATGATCGGTTTTGCCAAGTACCATTTTGTTATGGATTGGATCAGATGGAATAAAATCTTGACCTTATGTCAGAGATTTCCCAGATGTGTTATTTACTCATGAGAAATAGAGCTCTTTTGTAGCTGAGTTGCATGATTCTCAGTGAGGTATGTGAGTAACATATGCAGATTATGGATATATCTACTAGATTATAAGCCTATGTTTATTTATAGGAACATAGTTGGATATGTTGGTAATGTACATCCTAATCTTGTGGATCTACTATGTATTCATGGTTATAGGGTTATTGGTGCACTTAACCTAGTCGGCAAACATAGACATATGATCAAGTATTGTTGGAACAAATACTTCTAGAGTTAACAGATCTTTTTTTGAAAGTGATGTTGTTCTAGGATATAAGAATTCGGCACCTAGACATTTGAGATTTTTGAATTACAATTGACTTGAGGATTACTCCTTATTAGAAGTTAATTGGTTGAATATGCAGTGTGAAGAGAATTCACCAAGAATTGTTCATTTTGATCTATATTGCTTATAAGACACATGATTTGCGAGTCATCAGGATTCATCTATGAAAGTTGTGTGCATAAAATATAAAAGATTCTTGGTATAGAATATTTTTTGAATGAGAAATATATCCCAAGTTATTGACTATATCTCAGTGAGCTCATATTGGATGAAAGAGTTTAACTAATATCAAGGATAACCATTGAATTCAGTTGGAATTCAGCAAAACTTTGCAATCTCTAGATGTGGTTTTAGGTGATTGTGTAAAGTTCATGTGGTAAGAGATAGGTGTTAAAATGGTCTTTAATTACTTGGTTGATTGTAGAATTTGGATAACTCACAATCTAGTCAAGAATCAGGTTGGAAGAATATTCTTGGAATCTAGTAATTTTCCTTGGGAAAAAGATTTTAGAATGATTCTTATGTTTCCTTAGTGGTATGATGCACATATACTGCAGTATCTTTTGATGATTAAGTATGGTTTTGGAATCCTGTAAATTATGATTGACGAATCATAAGATTCTAAATGTTATGATCGGCGAATCATAAATTCATACTTGATTTGTCATTAGGAGACTATAAGGGAATGTGATGATTCTTAAGATAATGAAAAATTTTCAATCTATTGAATGAGTCAAGAATCTAGATCAGTCAACTGAGAATCTAAATTTCTTCACTCTTGTGCATACTTGAGATTGTGTGGATCTCACTAGCATTCTCATGATAAGTGATTTGTTTACTTATGAGGACTTTGCTTACCTTAGTGGATGAAATTCTATTGCACATTGTAGTCAATGAATGCTTGTGCACAAATTCTTTACATTCAAAGAACTTTGTCGAGTTTGATGGATCTTCAAGAGATCTTGATCAATGAAGAATATAGGCTTCAAGCAAGAGGTGGATCTACATCAACATCTAAAGTTGGAGAGGAGGCTATGTTCATCAAGGGCAAAGGAAAAAGCAAGTGGTCTAAAGGGCAAGATCAAGGGGAGGCTTCTTCAAATGGCAAAAAGAAAGATAGATCAAATCTCAAGTGCTTCTATTGTGGCATCAAAGGACACTTTGCAAGTGAGTGTTACAAGAAGAAGAGAAATCAAAGAGACAAGCAAGGTAATCTTACTCTTGATGAGGATGGTTTGGATGTTCAAAATGCAAATGATGATGCTTTTGTGATGTCTTCATGTATGCTTGCTAATGATGGAGATCTAGATTCATGGTGGATTGATAGTGGAGCAAGTTCACACATGACATTTTACAAAGAGTACTTCACTTCTTTGTTGGCATATGAAGATGACAAGAAGGTGATCTACGCGGCCAATGATGGTGGTGTGCAATCAAAGGGATTGGCACAATTCCTATTTCTCTCTCTACAAATAGGAATGTTCATTTGAAGGATGTTTTGTTCATACCTTCCATTATCAAGAATTTACTTAGTGTGAGTCAATTGCTAAGTAAAGGTTACAAAGTTGATTTTGATGGAGATTCTTGCATGATCAAAAGGAAGGATATCTTTATTGCAAAATGTAAAAGACAAGAAAAAATTTTCAAAGATGCTTGTGTTATTGCTAACCAAGTTGGATTTGTGGCAAGTGATCAAATACCTATTCAAGAGGTTTGGCATAAAAGGACGGGACACCTCAACTTCAAGTCATTGGAGGTAATGGCTAAAAAGCAAGTTGTGATTGATCTTCCAAGTTCCTTACAAAGTATCAATCATGTTTGAAAGTCTTGTGCTTTGTCAAAGTCACATATACTACCTTATGCTAGATCTGCATAGCCTTTTCAAGTTGTACATTCGGATATTCGTGGAATTACTACAATTAGCAATGGTGGAGCTAAGATGTATGTAACTTTCATTGATGACTTTAGTAGATTTTGTTGGATCTATCTACTATAGAGCAAGGATGAAGTGTATGATGTCTTTATCAAGTTCAAGAATGCAAGAGAGAACCAATTTTCCACAAGGATCAAGTGCTTAAGGAGTGACAATGGTGGTGAGTACATATCTACCAAGTTCAAGGCCTTTTGTGATGAGCATGGGATCAAGAGAGGGTGTATACAACACCAAGGACCCCACAACAAAATGGAGTGGCTGAAAGGAAGAAATGGACTTTATGTGAAAGTGCCAAAGCCATGAGGTTAAGTGCTAACCTTGATAAGCCATCTTGGGATCAAAATTTGTTGTGTGTTAATTTCTTGTGCATAGGTGGCCAAGTGCTATTTTGGGTGGAAGGACACCTTTTGAGATGCTATTCAAGAGGAGGCTGAGTGTCAACCTTCTTTGAACTTTGATGCACATGCTATGTCAACATAACTCTTGATGATAGGACCAAGGAGGATCCATCTTCAAGGAAAGGTATATTTGTTGGATATAGTGAGGTGAGAAGCCTACAAGGTTTACATTTCTACTATTAACAAAGTGATTGCTGGTAGAGATGTCATTTTTGATGAGGGGAACATTCCAAAAGTATCTTAAAGCATTATTAATGGTGATGTGGATAGATCTAACATTCTTGATGTTGATGTAAAGGATCCTACTTTAGATGATGATGATGGACCTACATCAATTCAAAAGCCAAGGAGAACATCAAGGGAAAGACAAATGCCTTCAAGGCTCACATATGATAAAAAGCGTAAGCAAGTAGTTGCTAGAAACTATTTTGCTTTCCTAACCTCTTTTGATGAACCTACATGTGTAGATGAAGTAAGGAACAAAGAGGAGTGGATCCAAGCAATGGATCTTGAGTATCAAGCTCTTATGAAGAATAAAACATGGAGATTGGTGGAGTTACCTAAGGACAAGAAAGCTTTTGGATGCAAATGGATCTTCAAGGTGAAGACAAACCAAGATGGATCTATTAACAAGTACAAGGCAAGGTTGGTGGCAAAAGGATATGCTCAAGAACATGGTATTGACTATGATGAAACCTGCAAAGATGGTAATTAGTCAGGTCATCATCCCTCTTGCTACTCTTTATGGAGGGGATCTATGGCAATTGGCCATTACAAATGCATTTTTGAATGGTGATCTTGAGGAGGAAGTGTACATGGAGCAACCCAAGAGCTACATTTCACCTACAAAGCAAATCATGTGTGTCTTCTAAAAAAGAGGTGATATGGCCTTAAGCAAGCACCAAGGAGTTGGTATGCTACTCTCTCAAGGGATTGTTATGAGTGAGTATGATCATTCACTTTATTATAGATTTTCTGGAAATGATGTTACCATCTTGTTAATCTATGTGAATGATATCATCTTGAGTGGTGGAGAGTTAGATCTTCTCAATCTACTTTCATTAATTAAGAGAAGTCTGTTAATTCTGTTCTAGAAAGATTTCACATGGTAGATGCAAAATCTTGTGATACACCTATGTAGTCAAATGTAAAGCTAACTATAAGAGGTAATGAAAGATCCTTCAAGGACATTACTCTCTATAGGAAGCTAATTGGTTCACTCATCTATCTAACCATCATATGACCAGTTCTAAGCTATTGTGTTGGTGGATTGAGCCAATTCATGCAAGATCCTAGTGAGGAGCATTGGAAGCTTAGGCTATTTTGGTCATATTTGTATATTTGGCAATTGAGGCCAATTTTCATATAAGACTTATAGTTTGACTTTTCAAAGTTATATTAGTCTATAAGCATTTGAATAAACACTTTTGGAAAGTGTGGGAAACTATAGAACATGAGTTTTGGTGAGATTTAATTTGAGTAGTAGTTACATTGAATCTATTCACAAAAATAGTAGGGTTTTCATTATGGAGGGAAACCAAAGTTTAAATTTAGGTTTGGACCTATTATAAAAGGATATAACTCATGGAAAGATAAGACATTCTCTCTCTCTTATCTCATTCATGCTTATACATGATTCTCTTTGGGTTCTACTATTTGTGAAGGATTTCAGATGATTATGCTCCAATCCACTTAAAAGATCTTGGGTTACAAAGAGAAATACTCTACCAATCTCACCAATGTAGAAAAATCAGCATCTACACACAAAATGAGATGCAAACTCTAATAGAACTTGATCAAACATAACTCAAATGATAAAGTACTATTGTTGTCCATACAAAACCAGCAAGCTACTATATTTCACATTGTGGATCCAAAATAACAAATATAGATCATTCTGAATTGCAAGCAATCACAAGTATATTTTACCAATGGATAGTAGAACCCAAGAGAACCATGTATAAGCATGAAATGAGATATAGAAGAGAGAAGATATGTCTCTCCATGAGTTACATCCTTTTATAGCAAGTCCAAAACCTATTTGGCCATTGGCTTTCCCTCCAAAATGCTAACCCTAATTTCTGGTCTAGATTCAAAGTACCCAACATTCAAATTTGAATCTATTCAAACTCGCCTTCTAACTTTTCCACACTTTCAAAAAGTGTTTATTCAAATGACATTTAGACTAATGAACTTTAAAAAGTCAATCTCTAAGTCTAAAAACAAAGTTGGCCTCAATATGCCAAACATGAAAATATAGCAAATATAATCAAACTAGTTGAATCTTTTACACTCCTTCTTCAACTAGTTTCAGCATGGACTTTGATAACACTCCAAGTGATGTCCTATGCTTCATGAAGCCAGATGGATCAATATCCAAATGGAGAGCTCATTTAGTAGTTAAAGGATTTGAGCAAGTTTATGAAATAGATTACAATGATACCTTTAGTCTAGTGGTAAAGCATCAATCTATTTGCACCTTGCTGGCTATAGTTGCTGTAGAGGATCCAGACATTCACCAGATGGACGTCTAGACAACATTCCTTCATGGATACATACAAGAAGATAGGTTACGTCCTTTAAAGACAAAGAGCATTTGGTATGTAGATTGCATAAGACATTATATGGTCTTAAGCAAGCTCCCATGGCTTGGTATGATAGAATAAATCACTTCTTGTTGTAGCATAACTTCAATTCTTGCTCTGCAGACTCTAATGTGTATCTCAAACGTAAAGGGTCAAGCTATATTATAATAGCATTATACGTTAATGATTTCTTAATTATCAACAATTCAAATTAGTTATTACAGGAAACCAAATTTTTGCTTTCATCAGAATTCACGATGACTGATTTAGGCCCAGTCCATTACCTACTCGGTATAGAGATTCACAAAGATCACGCAAGCAGAAGGACTACTATAAGCCAAGAGTCCTATTTAATCAATGTGTTTTACAGATATGGCATGGAGGACTGCAAGCCCATAGACATACCTATGGATCCAAGATCAAAGCTGTCCAAAGATATGTGCCCTAGAACTCAAACAAATCACCAAAAAATGTGCAGGTATCCTTATCAATCCGTCATAGGATCTAAAATGTACTCTATGGTCTGCACACAACCTGATCTAGCATATGTAGTAAGCACAATGTCTCAATACATGTCCAATTTAGGCTTATAGCACTAGAAAGCTCTGCAAAGAGTTCTGAGATACATTCAAGCTTCAAAGCACTATGTTCTGAGCTACAATGGTAAGACAAAAGCTGCACTCACACTAATCACATATTCAGATTCAGATTGGGCAGGAGACATGGATACTAGAAAATCCACATCAGGTTATATTTGTTTCCTTGGAGGACCCATTTCATGGAACAGCAGAAAGTAGAAATGCATTGTCTTGTCCTTCACAGAATCCGAATATGTTGCAGCTACATCAGTAGTGAAGGAGATAATTTGGCTAAGAAGGCTGCTGAAGGATCTACAATTCCCACAGATCGGTCCAACAATACTCTAGTGCGACATTTAGAGCTGCATAGCTCTATCTCTGAACCCATGTACTCATGCTAGAACTGAACACATAGAGGTTCAGTTCCATTTTCTTAGAGAAAAAGTTCAGAATAAAGATGTTGTACTAAGTTACTGTCATACAGACAATATGTTAGCTGATATTTTGACAAAGCCATTGTCTAGAGATAAACATTCTACCTTAGTAGATATGATAAATCTCAATAGCAGTTTAGATTCATAGCAGTAAGCTTAAGGGCGAGTGTTGGAGTTGAATCTTACTCCTACTCTTCCTAATTGCCCTCCTTCCATCTCTCAAGTTTACTCTCTCAAATGAAACCTGCGAAAAATAAACTATTTTTCAATAGTCTGCATTTTTGCATTAATTGTCGCTACAGTCTGCATTTTCCTCACAATTTTTGATAGGCGACAAAAGCGAAAAATGTGACATTGCATTTTTACATGCAATTTCTGACAGGCGACAAAAAGCAAAAAATATGACACTGCATTTTTCCATGAAATATCTGTCTTGGGAAAAAGCGAAAAACTCGACACTATAGTTTTACACAAGATTCTACACAGGCAAAAAACCGGACACTACAGTTTTACACAAGATTCCTCATAGGTTGTCTGCGTCTTCAAGCTACAATAACAACTGTTCTAATTAGTCAGTTAATCAGCTGTTAAGCAATCTTGTAAATGTAAAGGTAGAATAATGCAAGATCCTCCAGTTGCTATAGATTCAAATGGGCAATTGAAGAGAGACCACTAGAGTCATCAAAGAGATTGAATATCATAGTATGATCAGACAGAGATCAAACTACTAGAATGGGTCTTTCAGTAGCTGACTCCTCGAAGTTAGTGATTATATATAGACAGAGAGAGAGATTCAAAACTTTAGCAAATTGCTTTGAATCTGTGAGTAGGAGCACGCGCTTATCAGCATCCATCAACTCATTCATCTCAGGGAGAGACTCCATTCTCACCTTCCAATTAGAATAGTTGCTTGAGGTAAGCCTATCATTGCTTTCCAATATGAATCCTCCATTTGTATCCATGTCGCAATGACTTGATCTTATCTTTCAACCTGTTCCAATGCACAAATCACTCTCTTGAATGTCAACAGATGAACTCAAAAAGAAATCACAAAGATATGGAACCTCTCAAATCTTTGTCTTGCACCAAACCTAGCAAATCCAACACATAGAATGGAAGATTAAAAAATGATCAACCTACAATTATATGAACTTTTAGCTAAGAAACACAGTTTAAACACCCGACCGGATCAATCACCTCAACACACCGTCAAGTGCAACAAGAGAAGCCAACAGAATAGCTGTATATTCAACTGATTAGCAAGTAAAAAAATAAAGTTACTTAAAAGTACTCAAAGGGCTCGTAAAAGTTAGATGGCCCAATAATTCTAGAACTGAGCACACGTGGTGCCATCGAAATAAGAAAGCAATGTATAAGTCGATCATTGCTATTTTAACTCTCTCCCTCAATAATCAACGTCTCTCTTTATTTTTGGAGTTTACTCTATTCATGGAACATACCTCCATGATAGTATTACAAGTAAAGACTTTTTTTTTTACATAACCAGATCTAAGCCAAGTTTGGCTCTAAAAGTTTCAAACTTTTCTTTACTTAACTATCATCAATACGAGATTATTTCTTACCAGCTTCGCAAGGGGTGATGGAAGGTTTGTACTATGTCATGTGAAATCTCTCTAATACCTCGCCCACATAGTTGGTTTGACATAACTTGATATCACTGCCAGTTTGCCATACTTCGACACCCAAGCAGTAGTGCATAAGATCTAAATCTGTCATCTCAAGCTGCTTGCATAAGTTGGCTTTGATAGAACGAGTGAGGTTCTCATCATTGCCCGTGATAATGATATCATCAAATAAAGTACAATCAAGGCAATGCTATCATTGTTTATAAGAACATAAAGATTTGGATCTAAATTTGTTCTTACAGACCCATGAGAAAGAAAGTAATTGTCAATGCGTCCATACCATGCACGTGGCGCTTGCTTAAGGCCATAAAGTGCTTTGTGTAGTTTACATACCTTATGTTCTTGCCCTTTTGCCATGAAGCCCTGCGGTTGGACCATGTAAACTTCTTCCTCTAAGTCACCATTCAAAAATGTGGACTTCACATCCATTTGATAGACCTTCCACCCAAAATGAGATGCTAGGGCAATGATAAGGCATAGCGTAGTCCACTTAGCCACTGGAGCAAATGTCTCTTCATAGTCATTTGCTTTGCTCATAACCCTTCACTACTAGGCATGCCTTATGCTTTGCTATCGTGCCATCCTCATGAAACTTTGTTCTAAACACCCATTTATTGTCAATGGGTTTCTTTCCAAGTGGTAGATCAACCAACTCCCATGTATCATGCCTGTGGATGGATTCCATCTCCTCTTCCATTGCCCTTTGCCACTCTTTGTGATCTTTTGCCTCATCAAAGGTTGATGGCTCTCAACACTTCAAAATGTCACTCATTAGGGCATAGTTCACATGATAATGATTAAGAGACTTCCTTTCCCGCGTTGATCTTCTCACTTCTCCATATGTGCTAGATCTTGGTTGATTTAGCTTTGCGTCCTTCATGATCTTCTCATACCATTTTGGTATCTTAGATTCAGGTGATACACTACATGGAGAGTATGTATCCCAAGGAGTGTCTAAGTAATGTCTCTTACTTCCAACCGGTTTCTCCTTTATTGCTCCTATTGGCAAGTACCTCCCCCTAGGCTCTTGAATAGGTGGTGTCCTTTCATACTCGCCCTCTTGACTCTCATCTTCACGTGCATAATCTTGTGGAGAGTCTTCTTCATCTTCTTCTTCTAAAATTGTGGGAAGTCTTTTGATGCTTTCACCACTTACATGGTCTTCATCTTCATACCTATGCATCTCATCAAAGATCACATCTTTGCTAATGTGAATCTTGTTCATTACAGGATCAAAACACCTGTATGCCTTCATCCTCTCGTCATAACCGATGAAGATACACTTGATTGCTTTGGCATCAAGTTTCTTTCGCTCCTCCTTTGGCACATGTACATAGGCCTTACATCCAATGACACGAAACTTGTCGATTTTTGGCTTTATTCCTGTAAATGCTTCTTCAAAAGTCACATTTGGAACTGCAATTGTAGGGCTTTTGTTTTGCAAGAACGTTGCCGCATTACACGCTTCTGACCAAAGTGAATCGCTCAAGCCCATTTGCTTCATCATGGAGCGTGCACTCTCCATAATAGTCATGTTCTCCTTTCAGCTACACCATTACTATGCAGTGTGTGTGACTGTGTAAATTGTCTTTTGATGTCATGTCCCTTGCAAAAGTCTTCAAAATCATCAGATTTGTATTCACCCCGTCTATCAGATCTTAGCACTTTGATGCGTGCATCCAGTTGGTTCTCTACCAAAGTCTTGAACTCCTTGAAGCAAGCAAAAGCGTCGGATTTCTTCTTCAAGATATAAATCCATGTCCTCCTAGAGTAATCATCTATGAAAGTCATAAAATAATATGCTTTCCCCAACGACATGGTCTTCATTGGGCCTCACAAGTCGCTGTGAATGAGTATTAATGGTTTCTTAGCTCTTGCAGCTCCACCTTTTTTGAATGTCTCCCTGTGATGCTTTCCCATGACGCATCCTTCACATATTGCATGATGATCATCCTGCAATGCTGGTAACCCTATTACCATCTTCAGCTTCACCATCAATCTCAAGCTTCCATAGATCAAATGACCAAGTCTTCTGTGCCACAACTTAGATTGAGATGCTGTTGAGATAGCCAAACCATATTCTCTTGGTTTTACAACATCCAATTTATAAAGGCCGCAGTTACTATCTCTATAACCTTTTGCCACCACTTTATGATTGTGGTTCATATCCCTCATAAGGCATCCATCCTTGACAGATTCAACCTTAAGATGTTGATTAGCCATTACTCCAACAAAAAAGCAAACTCTTTTTGAGTCCAAGAACATAAAGCACATTAGGAATGTTCTTGATTTTACCATCAGAAAATTGCACAGGCACATTGCCCACACTCTGTATTTGGTATTCCTCTCCATTGGCTTGAATGACCTTATCCCCATCATGGATTGGTGAGAATTTCTCAAACCAATCATGTTTTTCGGTCATATGCCTTGTGGTACCTAAATCTATGAACCATCTGGCACCATCATCAACCTGGTATGCCAATGCCGATGAGAAGACACTTGTCTCGTCATCTTCTCCATCATCTTTTCTCGCTTTATGTCCGCTTTCTTCTTGTAACACTCGCATGCCCAATGACCCGGTTTGTGGCAATAGTAACATTTGTCTTTCTTCTTCTTTTTCTCTTTTAATGACGACTCTCCCTCGTCATTATCATCCTTGGATTTCTTGGGAATCCTTTTCCATCCTTTTTGCTTGCCTTTAGCAAGCAACGCTTGATGCTCCTGTGGGGTTTGCCTTGACTTCACCACTTCGCGACGCTGCTCTTCCTGCAACATGATTCCTTGGCAGTCTTCAAAAGTAGGCAATCTCTCCCTCGAAGCAATGCTGCTCACAAACATTTGTAGCCCTTCCGAGACATCGCTCATTGTGATATGTACCAATTCAACGTCCCTAATTGGTTCTCCAATTGCCACAAGTTGATCTCTCAGCTCCTTTATCCTGATGAAGAAAGATCCCACTGATTCACTTTCTTCCACCCTTACTGCGTTCAATCTCGACTTCAAGAATATGGCCCGAGCTGGATTGCAAATTTGAAATTGCATTCTAAGAGCTTCCCAAGCTCCCCTAGTCATCATGGCATCACTTATATGAGTGATCACATGGTCTTTCACTGAAAGATTGATTAAGGACAATGCTCTCTGTGCCTTTTTATCAAAGGCCCTCATGTCACCTGGAGTGGTATTTGGCCGGACTTCATTATCTGCCACAATATCCCATAACTCTTTGCTCTTCATTTTGAATTTCCAAATGTTGTAGTTAGAAGCCCCATCAAGTTTGCTTGCATCACCCAAAATTGCCTCATTGATGTTTGCCATTTCCAAACTGCTTGAAACTCCACCTGTAGGCTATAATGTGTATGCCTAAGCCAACCGTGATGTCAAAAATAAAAAATAATGACCTGCAATTTTTGGCTTACCAGGCCATCCGCCGCTCTTTTGGCAAATTGAAAGCCAAACTGGCATCGCTTTCCGAAATGCTTCTCGTCACCAACTCCCAACTACCTGCCCAGTGATGCAAGGCAAAAAGGAGTGGATCCAAGCAATGGATCTTGAGTACCAATCTCTTATGAAGAATAACACATGGAGGTTGGTGGAACTTTCTAAGGACAAGAAGGCTATTAGATGCAAGTGGATCTTCAAAGTGAAGAAAAACCAAGATGGAACAATCAACAAGTATAAGGCAAGGTGGGTGGCTAAAGGATATGTAGGATACACTGAGAAACACACTGGTTTAGCTCAATACAATATTGGTTCACTCGAAACTTCTTTAAGATTCCTTATGTATTAAAGTCATTGTTAACATCTTCAAAGTGAACTTGAGGAGGATTCTCATTACCATTGATCTATATTCAAGAATCCTTATCGTGTTAAAAATGAGACACTTACTATAATAGAACCTAATTAGGTAGTCAAGAGGATCAGAATTGGTAAACAATAAGTTATTGTAGTACCATTATTTTGTATTCAAGAGTTTTATCAACACAAAAATACTACCAAAATAGTACAAAATTTGTAAAATTAGTACTCGACTACTGGAATAATACTTCCAATTGGTGTAACAACACTAAAATAGTACCAAAAGACCGTATCAGGATGTGTGCAAACTGCAAATACGACGAAATCTAAAAAAATAGAACCAAATGCTGTAGATTCTAAAATATAAAAATGGTTAGAATGAAAATGAGGCTCGAGGTATTAAAGCACCTATTTTGGTAGTTTGTATTATCAAAATTGTTACATGATAAGTTTCAATAGTACCAACACAAACATTAAATGTCCAAAAGTTCCAAAATATTAAAAAAGCACCAAACAGCTAAATGCTAGTAGATCAAAAAGTACCAAAATGGTGCAAACAACAAATTGAAAAAACGTTCAAAAATCACCAAAACTATCAAAAGCACCAAAGAGCAACAAACAACAACACTTTCTGCACACCAGAAGTACAAAACTACAAAACAGTTCCAAACATCAAGAGGTGGAGTGTGTATCTGTAGAACCAAAGAACAGGAGTATCAAAGATCAGTTTCAGCAATGCAAAAGATTAGCATTACCGAGAAAACGGAAATCCAAAAAAAAAGGACTTGACTGTCGCCAAGAAGATGTATTGGATGCCTGACAACACTCTTTCTTCCAATCCTCTGTTGGCATGTCTTTTTTGTTGGGGGACACTCGAGTTTTGAGCTCCAAAAGGCATACACCAGTTCCTTAACCCGAGCCGTGATTATGTTACTTGGGGCAATTGTCTCTGACAGGCACTCAAGGGTTTGACTTCCTCATCGTCCTTAATGTTAAGGCGAGAACTGGCTGCAACAATATTTCTGCGATGAACACCCAAAGCACCTGCAATTCTCGAATGAGGGAGATTCATTGTGCCATCAGCTTTATTTAGTACCATTACAAGTGAAGATCTCTTCACGAAGAGTTCATTCGTCGAGTGGGACACCTTAATTTGACTAAGGGTGTTACGGATGTTAGAAACAAGATTACTTTCAACAATATTAGATGATATTTGCAACTCTCAAAAAGTTGGTTGCAGAAGTAGTTCTTGGAATATCTCTCTTTGAATACCTATTGAAAATTGTTGTGTATGTCTTTGCCAATATTTTGCCATAGGTAAACAAATTTGTTTTTTTGTTTTGACGTCATCTACTGAAGGTTGATCTCCAAGCCTCCTAAAAACATTTTCTTTCAATCTCTGTTCCCGTTTCTTACCAGCCCAATAGTCCTTCATTGCAACTTTATTGGCGCTGTGATGAGGTTCCATGCTGGGATCACTTGCGTATGTCTCATGCACTGTAGGAAAAATTGCTAGAATATCCAGAATTGAATTTGTGAAATATATATTATTGCCTTGAAAACTATCCATGCCGAAATCGTCTGCTATTCTCTATACAGACTAATCAATCAGACAAAGAGCTCGATCAAACAGATCACAATCAACAAGAAAGACCTGGATCAGCCACACCGCGATCAGCAATAAAGAGGTATATCAAACCAGTATCGAGAGATCTTGCGAACGCAATCAGAGAGAGGGCTAGAGCGGGAGATCTTTCAAACGCGAGGGGAGAGAGAGAGAGAGAGAGAGAGAGAGAGAGAGAGAGAGAGAGAGAGAGAGAGAGAGAGAGAGAGAGAGAGAGAGAGAGAGAGAGAGAGAGAGAGAGAGAGAGAGAGAGAGAGAGAGAGAGAGAGAGCTGGATTGCGAGAGAGTGAGAGCTAGAGCGAGAGTGAGAGAGAGAAGCCAATGGCCTGCTATCCCACAACAGAAGTAATTATTAAGCAATTATTACAAGTACACACCTACAAATTTGCTACAAATAGTCATAGTCTCTTTATATCTCTAGTGGACCCATTTTAGAATGTTAAACAATAAAAAAAAAATTGAGTGCATTTTTACCCAAAAAAGGTAGTGTCCTTCACAGTCCATGTTGTACCACCAAAACATGCTTTTAGCTTGATGTAGAGAAGTCTTTTGTTCCTATCTCTGTGGATCTGAATCTCAAGATACTAATGCGCTTCTCCTAGATCTATCATCTCGAATTCTTGGGATAGCATCCTATTAGTATCCTTTGTCAGTTTGACATTGTTGTTGAACAACAATGTATTATCCACATAGAGTGTGATGACGACAAAGAATTGATTGATAGCTTTGAAATTCATACTATAGTCTACAGAGCTGGCGAAAAATGTACATGCATAGCGAAATAAGCTATCTCACTCTTTTCTTAAGCATGACTATGCCTATCAATCTCGAACAGAACATTAGTAATAGAAATCACGTTCGATCTGATTACGTAGCTAAACATTAAGCATCAAAATATCAGACAAATAATTTGTCACGAATTAGTCGTGAAGAGTAGACAACAACAAAGCAATTAGAAAGCCAGACAGAGCATGGAAATTCAGAACAAATAGAGCTGTAATCAGATTAAGTATAACGAAATATACAGGTCAATAATGCAAGTGAGCACAAAAAAATGGCGGACGTAACCGCGTGCTCAAAGCTAATCATGCAATCTGTAAAGGTGATGAATCTATTACTTACAATACATCTGAAAGAAAAAATCAATGCACAAAGGCATTTACAAATGTCTATCTCTGATTACAAGTGATGTTTTGTTCTATCTTCTGTTTACACTGTATACTAAAACGATATTCAATATATATATATACATAAGTATTATAGGTGTGCAAATGAAGAAGGTACAAAAGTGGTTGTGCTGTCCGTGGGAGATCGTGGGTGGCTGTTGTCATTGTCAAATCTGATTGCACAGTGTATGGAACGAGCGTGAGAAGGCCGCGACGTTGGGCTTTGCTAAAATTAACACTGGTGAGAATGCGAAAATTGTGACACTCTGTCCAATCCCTTAGAAAAATGATTTACAAGGTACCTTCGCCTTTCTATAAGGGCACCTTTGGCTATTGTAGGGCACCTTCGGCATTTGTAAGGCAGTGTCACCTTTTTTCGCATTTTTCACTTGTTCAAATTTGCTTGTATTTATGCAGACTGTCGCTTCCGTGGAAGTGTCGCAAACACTTAGTTGCTCAGGGTGGCCTGAAAGTGAAAAAAACGACAATGTTGCATTTTTTGCCTGTGGGAATTCCTGAGTAAAAATGCAGACTGTAGCGACAATCAGTTCAAATATGCAGACTGTTCAACAACTGAGTAAAAATGTAGCATCATGAATGGAGGCAAATTAACATAGGAGAGTAGAGGAGATAAATCCAACAAAATGAGCTTTTCCTAGGATTAGGGCCAAAAAATCTCATCAAGAAACAATAGAATCCATTTTTATGGGTCTAAGGAACATGGAGTAATAAATATAGGTTCAGAGATGCCCACACATGTGGACAGTACGGATCTTTACCCTCACTAAGCTTGGAATCAAAATCCCTCCTCAATTCAGATTCAAACTTGCCACCTCAATTTTGGTTTCTAGCAACAAAACTTGCTAAAAATGGATTTGTATTTTGATCAAACACTAACCTCTTGTACTTGCCTCTGAAATCATGTTAAAGTACATACTTTAGGACCCCAACTGGATCTACACAAGATCCACAAGAGTGATTGGATGTTTGCTAATCAATCTATTGCAAAACCTAGACACAAAAATTGGTCTAGAATAGCAATTTGCACTTATCAAACAAGAACAATCATAAAGCATTGATCAATTATGGAAATCCGAGTTCACATGTGTGTGGTACAGCCTGCAAACAGATAACGAAGGTAATATCACTTTGATTGCATTTGGATCATAAAAACTCAATACAAATGTGGAGTAGACTCGAGATTGCCAATAAGCTCTCAAACATATTCTAAGTGTTTAATATGGGGAGCTCACTACATAGAAAAGCCTCTTCCTTTGTAAAGTTAGGTGAATTTCCAGCATTTAATAAGGAAATTGACTTGGCTTTCTTGCCCTAATTTGCCATTCTAGCCTCATTCCTAGAGTCATGCCAAGTAGGCTGCTAGTTGGTCAATTTCCTCTACAAATCTAGGATTTAAGTCCTATAAAGTAGGAATCACTACCAAATTGATTGGACCTACTCTTTAGACTTGATCTAGCCTACACTAGGATAGGTTTCCCACGTGGCTCCATGGCCCCAAACGTGTGGGATCCACTTATGTACATAATTTGCATTATTTGACATAGCTAGATTTGCCAACATAGGCAGTTTTTCACACCTCTATTACATTAGAGTAAGTTGTGGTACAATAGCATTCTCCATAGTGCCAATGTACTGTAAGATAACCCAAATTGTCAATCCTTTAGGGGTTAGGAGCTTTTCCTTGCTGAGATGGTTCTTGACTTGTGTTAGATGTTTATGGAGCTCTGTAGTTTGTAAAAAGATCAAAGAGCCACTACGGACCCATGATTCTTAGCTAACATTAGGGATCTTGCCCCATTCAGTTACCCCCCTCTACATAGCCTTTCCAAACGACTGAAACGTGCCAAAGACAATGACTCTGACCTTGCTTCACTAATAGTATGCTAGAATGTTCTACCACAAAGTCTTGTCACAACCTAACATTTGCCATTCGTGCATGCTTGTGGATATATCCTTAAAAGGACATTTTCTTACTCCACTCTTTCTATCAACAATGTTCGACTTTAATACCCATCGTTTCTACATGACAATTTGCTAGAGGCACTAGAAGACTTCTCATCCAGTTTGCAAGATTCT
Organism: Diphasiastrum complanatum; assembly: GCA_029204225.1. Classification (NCBI taxonomy): domain Eukaryota; kingdom Viridiplantae; phylum Streptophyta; class Lycopodiopsida; order Lycopodiales; family Lycopodiaceae; genus Diphasiastrum; species Diphasiastrum complanatum. The sequence continues at coordinate 21,026,522 of CM055096.1, read as the reverse complement.
ATTTCTTTTTATATTTGAATTGATGGTCATGCGTAATCCAACTAAAATTCATCACATTTTATTCAAAGAACGAGCACCTCTAGCTTAAATACAATAATTCTTTCATTATCCACAACCCAAACTTTGAGGGGTTTATTGCCTCCCATGCACAACCTCAAAATGAAGCTCTAAAAACCTCAAAGAAACTATTGTCAATTTAGGCCCTCAATCCCACACTACTGTAACCAGATATTTTTGAAATGTCCTAGAGCTCTAAAGGTCTAATTTGACACATCCACATGAGATAGATGTCAATTTGACATATCACCTTATGAAAAATTGGTTGCCCATGGCATGAAGTAGCCATAGAACCCAACATGCAACAATCCAAAAGTTGTCTTTTGGAATGGTCTAAAGACAGTGCTTGAAATACAATGAGCGAGCTACTCGATGCAGGCTCTCATTAGAGAGTGCACTCTAGAGGCACCTGCAATGCCTCTGCTCCACAGGTCCCACACCATGGCAAGGGGAGAGAGATAAAGTTTTCTCCCTTAACTCCATCTATCACCATTGGATGGAGTGGGACTAGCACTGCAGGTGCCCCTGGAGGGCACGCCTTAAGCATTCCCCTCGATGCATTCCTTACTTGAGTTTAATGTACTATTGGACATTGTTGTAGGTGTCTAAAATAGACCTTTGGTGCTTCAAGAGCAAGTAATGTATGACAAAAGGGCTAAGAGATCACTCCATGTCATGAAGATGAATGTATCACTATGCTTACAAGAACAATTAAAGGCACTACCCATCTTGATCATTGTTTGGGAAAGCCGACATTTTTAAGGAATGGAATTGGCATCTTTTTTTAAAAACCGACAACTACAAAATTTTGCAGGATTTTTTACATAATAAATTTGAGATTTTATAAAAAAAAACCGACAAGTAGAATCATATCCCCAACAAACTCCTTTAAGGTATGAGATTTTTGAGGGAAACCTCAAAAAAGTTTCCGGAACATTGCATCTTGATGTATTTCAAGAAAAAGTCCTAACGTACTAGAAGAAGAATAAAGTTCATGACTCCTGAGGTGTAAGATACTGAAGAAAATGTACTCGTTGATTAGATATTAGCTAACGTACTACTGAACGATCGGGAACGAACAATGCATGCAACCGGATTTGTCACACATGCATGCGATGCAAGCACCGCATAGCTTCACTTCGCTAGTCCTGGTCTTCTTCTTCTGCACCAACCTCAGCACCACACGTCGCACAAATCCTGCCCCATCTCCCCTTTCACTCCCTTCTTATACCCTGGCAGATGCACACAGCTTCCTGATTTTCCGTAAAGCGCTCTTGCTGTAAGCTTCTTGCTGCATGGCATTCTTCTTTGTTTGTGTTCCCTTAAAAATCTGTTGTTTTCCTTGTTTGCAGCTTTAGTCCATTTAAGTTTGTGCTCCTTGCATTGTTACTTTTGTTTTTTTCCTTGGTTTGCAGCATTGATCATTTTGAGATTGAGCTCAATGCATTGCTAATTTTTAGTCTTCCTTATTTTACAGCATCGATTATTTTCAATCTGGGTTCAATGTATTCTTAAGTGTTGATTCTTGTCTTCGTAGGCTCAACAGTGGGCGGAAGTTTCCATTTTCTGCCTATTCAGAGCGATATGGAGGTTTTATGGAAGTATATTGGATATGCTTTGATTTATCCTATCTCTGGGCTAGTTGGAGGACTTCTAATCTCAGGCATGCATGCTTGTTTCGAACATATCTGGTACTACTTTTTAGAATACCTGGCTTATAGAAAGTTGATCAGGAGACTAGCACCTTCCATTCCCATTACTGTCACCAGCTACAAAAAAGAAAGTTTCTGGGCAGTGACTCTTGCTCCTGTGGTCGTGTCTGCATTCGTATTTGCTTTCAGGTAAGACATCTCTGAAGCACGAGTTTACTTTGCAAAGCCAGATGCTTTTGGATTGATCTGACGGAGTTGGGTTTTGTTCTGCACCCAGAGATGGATATTTTGAGCGATGCAAGTTCTCTATGGATATTTTTGGAAGCTGGTACTTCACTTGGGTAATCATGATTTTACATGATGCCTACTTCTGGGTTGTTCACACTGTGCTGCACAAATTCAAATCACTCTATACCCTCATACACCAAGGGCATCACTCTACAAGTGGTGATATCACCGTGTTTTCTACTGCATTTGGAGAGTTTCTGGATCTAGCTGTAACCATCACTCCATTCTACTCTGGGGTGATACTATGGATTTACCTCCAACCGAACTGGAATCCACTAGGGCTGATCTTCCTCGCTTGGGCGATGCATGGAGTCAATCTTATGGGGCACTGTGGTTACGACTTGCCAGCTTGGGTCTATATTCCTGGATCTCTTGGAGTGCTGCTGACACCCTTAGCCCAGAGACCTAAGCACCACTACATTCATCATTTAGATCCTCGCTTCAACCGATCTCTATATTTTACATGGTGGGATAGGCTTGCAGGAACATTCAAGGCCTATCATCCAAAGATTGTTGAGCCAACTTATATGTAATTAGCAAGTGTCGGTTGCACTGCATGAGTGTGCAACGCAACTTGCAAGTCGTTGCAACGTTCTCTATGGAACATGCTATTTAGTTCATAAATTGATTTCAAGGCCCTTTTTGGGCACACTAAATTACTTGCCTACTTTCTCTAGCTTTGAAGAGAAATCTTAGGTTTCTTTTTTAGGATCTTGTGTTAGTTCTAGTGCTACTATTTTAGATTAAGTTGGATCTTAAGATTCCTTTCTACTAGGCAATTATGAAAATGTAAAAGCTATTTTGAATTCAATGTAGACATAGGACGCCAAAATCACGTTTTTGAAAATTATAACCATTTAATTTTCTCTCCTTTTTGCACGATCTGTACAATATTGTTTTTCTTACAACAAAGTACTGGCCATAGCACTTATGGTTCCTAGACAATAAAATAATTCATTTTTGGATTTTCCTATTTTCAATACTTTTTGGCACCAATGTTTCACCAAATCTTGAATTAGTTTGAGCCAATGCTGGTTTTATTAGGGGTTTCTATCTAACCATTTGCTTAAAAGAAAAGCCTGAATGGGCTGATCTTTCCATTCATTTGGGCCTTCTTTTGCTTGCCTTACTACAAAAACTTGTGAGGTGACTTTTGGAGAGTGAATGGAGGGCAAAGCAAAGAAGAGTGAGAGAGTAGAGTAGAGGAGAGAGGTAGATCATGGGAGGGGACAAAGATAGAATTTTAGAAGCCCAGGCTAGGGAGGGTATTAGGGATTAGCTATCTAGTTAGAAGAGGCATTCATGAAGAAGCAAAGAGCGTGAAAAGAGGCTTAGTATTTACGGTTTAGAAGCCTATGGAGGTTATCATGGATTAGCTATGAGTTCAAGGAAGGCATTATCGATTAGCTATGAGTTCAAGGAAGGCATTCGAGAAGAGGGCAGGAGTGCAAAGACGATAAAAATAGGGGAATCGGATCTAGATACTATGTTTGAGAGTCATGAATATGTACGAAGGATTGATCTAGCAGTTTATGAAAGCAATTGTCACATGAGCCTAACCATCAACTCAGATTCATCAAACGTAAGGAGAGAGTAGACACCAACCCCAAGAAGCTCATCTATAGAGTGAATTCACAAGAGAAAAAGTAGAGTACATATAGACAATCTATTTTTTTTTTTTTTTTGGGGGGGGGGTGTACCAAAGCATGGCAGTTCGGTTACTATTATGGGACGTGTGTCCCGACTCACTATCCACTTACTGATGTGTATTGTATAAATAGAGCAACGTATAAAACTGCTAAAAATGGTAGTACGGGTCGAGTGTTCAAATAAACTAGACTTATCTACTCTAACACTTTCCCTTGAATCCTAGGTTATCTTACATACATATAGCTTTTCTCTAAAAAACTCAAATTTATCAACAATTAATGGCTTAGTAAATGTCTGCTGGCTAGTCTTATGTCTTTCAATGCATGTCTTGCAATGCAACACATCTATTTCACTAGATAACAATTTTTCTCTAATGAAATGATATTTGATTTTTGTGCGTGCATAAAATACAAAAGTTTTCGCTAGCTCGATGGTGCTTTGGCTGTCACACTTGATCATAGTGGGCTTACTTTGTGGAATGCCAATATCTTCTAACATTCTCCTCAACCATATTGATTCATGTGTGGATGAGCATAACGCTTTGTATTTGGCTTCTGTTGTAGATAAGGCAATTGTCTTATGTTTCTTACTAACCAGTTACAAAATACACCATTATTTAGTGAGATATAACCTGTGGTGGATTTCTTGTCATCAACACAACTTGCCCAATTTGCATAGCCCTGTAATACTAGCAAATCAAACAACCCATCATACATGAGACCATAAGTAGTTGTACCTCTCACATAACGAAGAATTCTCTTCGCGGCTTTCCAATGCGTCTCTCTAGACATAGCCATAAATTGACTTACATGTTCTATTAGTGTTTGCATCTCAAATTGTGTGTAAATGCTGATTTTTCTACATTGGTGAAATTGGTAGTGTATTTCTCTTTATAACCAAAGATCATTCAAGTAGATTGGATCTGAAATCTTTCACATGGTATCAAAGCTTGTGTTTCAGGTTATGAAGGAGGAAATCAGATCTATCAATGATTTGGTGAAGATATCAACTCTAGAGCATGCTAGAGAGGATTCTATACCAAAATCAGATTTTTTGCTTTTGTAGATTGGATTTTTTGTAGATCAAAACACTAAATAGGTCAATATACTTGTTCAATTCCAATTTTTGAATTCACATACTGGATTTGGCTGATTTTTGGATATTGGTTCAGCCTAAGTGGTGGCTTATAGATTGCATATCAAATTTTCAGCATTTGCATGTAGATTTGGAATAGTCAATTTTTTGTGATTTTGTCAAAACCCTAATTTTGATTGGATCTCTAGATAGTGAGGTTGCTGGACCTCATTTGAGTGTGTTTCAATCTTAGAAAGTGGCAAAAGTCATTAGATTGAGGATAGATCATAGGTTGATCAAGATTCCATGATTTTATGTGTTGATTTGCTTGGATAAGTGCTAGAGGAGAATTTGTGAGATAGTTTCAAATCTTGGTGATTTCTTTTGAAAGCATTTGTTGTTCTTCAAAGGAGTTCTTTGTGCATTGAAGCAGGTTGAAAGAAAAGTTCAAGTCATTGCTACATGGCAACCTCAATTGGAGTCATGTTGGAAGCCAATGATAGGCTTACCTCAAGTAACTATTCATTTTGGAAAGTGAGGATGGAGTCACTTCTTGAGATGAATGATGTTTTGGATATTGTTGTAGGTTTGGAGGAGAGACCAACAACACAACAAGATCAATTGAGGTATGACAAGAGGGCCAAGAAGGCTCTACATATGATAAAGATGAATGTTACCAATGAACTTCTCAAGGAAGTTGGTAAGTGCACATCATCTTTGGAAGCTTGGAATTCATTAAAGAAGCTTTATGAATTTAAGTCTACTTCTAGAGTGTTGACTCTAAGAAGGCAAATCTTTTCTTGTTTGCAAAAGAATGAAGAAAGTCCAAGTACTTTTGTTTTGAGAATGAAAGCATTGAATGATGAGTTAGCTTGCATAGATGAAAGCATTAAGAAAAGAGAGCTTATTCAAATGATTCTTAATGGCTTGTTGGATGCTCATGCTAACATTGTTCAAAGTATTGCTATTCAAAAGACTTTGCCAAGTTTGATGTATCTTCAAGAGATCTTGATCAATGAGGAATATAGGCTTCAAGCAAGAGGTGGATCTACATCAACACTTCAAGAGGATGCTATGTTCACAAAGGGCAAAACCAAAAGTAAGTGGTCTAAAGGGCAAGATCAAATCGGATGCTTCTTCAGGTGGCAAAAATAAGGATAGATCAAAGCTCAAATGCTTCTATTGTGGCATCAAAGGACACTTTGCAAGTGAGTGCTACAAGAAGAAGAGAGATCAAGGAGACAAGCAAGGTAATCTTACTCTTGATGAGGATGGTTTGGATGTTCAAGATGCAAATAATGACGCTTTTGTGATGTCTTCATGTATGCTTGTTAATGATGGAGATCTAGATCCTTGGTGGATTGATAGTGGAGCAAGTTCACACATGACCTTTCACAAAGAGTACTTCACTTCTTTGTTGTTACATGGAGATGACAAGAGGGTGATCTACATGGCTTATGATGGTGAGTGTGAAATCAAAGGGATTGGCGCAATTCCTATTTCTCTCTCCTGGTTGTGGTGGCCTTGCCAGGTAATCATCCAAGGCCTTTGTGCCCGTATCTTTTTTCTTGGCTTGCTCGCTCGTTGATGGCCAGCTGCACCCGTGTCTTGTTTAGATGCAAATCTTCTTGACTCTGGTGGATCTGCCAGGAAGTCGTCATCACTCCCAATGTCGGTGTTAACTTATGGGAGGTCAGGGATGGAGTGATCTGGAGAGAGAGGTGCAGGAATGACAAGTCTGGGAGGAGGTGGGTTTAGCAAATTATACATCGCATCCAAGGGGGGGCGGGGGGAGTTGTTGAAGGAACTCATCCCGTCAGGCTTTGTATGTGTCAGCTGGACCTTTTGATGGGCCCATTATTTTGCTAGGAGGTGGTGGAGAGGGGGAAGATGAGGTAACAAGGTAAGTTGGAATGAATGTTTCGAAAAAATTAAAAGCAAAATAAGATGAGGGGTTAAAAGTGAGAGCGAGAAGGAAAAAAACTCCAGAAGTAGCTGGCTACCCGATTCTGAACTGCCATCTGATGGTCGGGTTTGCTCGTCCTTATTTCCTGCTTTGCCATCTCCATCATCGTCCCGTGGATTCTGTGAATGAGCGCCTACTTGGGCCTTGCACGCCGTGTCCCAAAACTGGTTCACCTTGTTCAAGACTTGCTGTAGGGCCTTCGTTGTATCTTCTAGCTGTTTCTGGGACTCCAGGATGATCTTTTCCTGCTTGGCCACAATATTCTCAAGATTTCTTTTTTCGGCTTCCCGTTTCTGGATCAGCCGCACATACTTCTCCATCCGGATGGCTGAGGCTTGTGGGGTCTAGAACTGTATGTCCTCGGGCTTAACTAGAGGGGCATCAACTATCATTTCACTCGATGATCTGTCTCGTACTTGGTCGATCTGGACCATCTGGTGCTTCAGTTGCTGCTGGACCTCTTCCAAGTGATCCTTTGCCCGGCCATCACGGATCTGATTTTCTCTGTCTCTTTTTCTTTTTCTTTGACCAGCTTCTATTGTTGCGCAATTTCTCGGTCCTAGTACTGGACCTTGTTCTTGAGCACTTGTGTTGGCTTACCAACCAATGCATGTGGTAGCTTGCTTCGGATAGGCCAATCATTGGCATTTAGCTGCTTCGGAGAGCTTCTCAAGGTTAGTGAGGGTTGGGTACTGATCAGAGGTGTGAGATGATGAAGCTAATCCAAAAAATAGGCATTGTGTAGGAAATGAAGATGGAGGTGGAGGGAGTGGAGGAATAATATTAGTAGCAATGGTGGTTGTTGTTGTGGTGGTGGCGATGGTTATTGGAGGGGTCAGACTTCCTCCTGACTGATCTACCTTCTTTGGTTCGTCATCACTTATTTCCATCAGGTCTGCAGCATCAAAATATTGCAAAGTATCCAAGGTGTGGACTTGCTAGGCCTGTGGCTGTTGACCTTGTGGCTGCTGGGCCGCTTCTGTGTCTTCGGGACTGGACTATATTACAAGAATCAATAGCTATATAAAATTGTATGTACTTGATTTTGCTATAAATCTAAATTTCAAGAAGAAAAATATTGTTTATTTGTGATAATTTATCACACGGATTTAGCAATGAAACTAGTTGATTATTAGTTAGTTTTTGTTGAAACTTAATTAACACATGATCTTCTTTAAATGGATTAAACCTAAGATCTGAAAAAGCATTGAAACCACTATTGCTTAAGGTTGAAACTTTCCATCAAGATCTCCAATCAAAACTTGAAAAAATTATTGCATTTAATCTTATTGAATCAACAAAAAACTATATGCAAAATATTGACAATCTTGCTCATCCACAAAGGGGAGATATCTCATCCATAAGCGGAGCTATGCTCAAGTCATAAAGGAGAGTATCAAGGAGATTGTTCATCCACTAAAGGAGAATGTTCAATCACAAGTGATATAGTCAATAAGAAACTAGAATCAAAACAAATAGTTTTGCTTATGCATAAGCTCTATGAGGAATCATGTGAATAATGATTAGCCTCAATCTCTTACTTTCCAAAGCTCATAGCTGGACCTTATCTTCAAGATGTCAAATTACAACCAAAATTAGTAAAAATATTGATCATCCACATCACAATAATGATGTTAGATTCAACTCACCCTCAAGAAATGATCATTATTGCAAACTTACAACTTTCGGCCATCTCAAGCTATGATACCATGTAAGAAAAAATATCCACAATTGATCCCGTCATTAGATCTGGGCCAAGAGTGAATCCACAAGCCTCCACTAATCAAGAGCTAGACAAAGCACTCATAGATTTGCTTCTAAGACCAAATAGACATCATGCATGATTGAAATGAAAATAATAGAATGTTATGAGCATTTTTATTAAATTTGCAACTCTATGTAAATAGTCCCTACATTAACAAGAAATTCATTAATGCATTCATCAATAGCATCCAAACTAGCTACTACATCAATCACCAAGAGAGAAAGGAGGAGTACAAAGCTGGAGATGTGTTGTTCATCCCTACTATTTCTAAGCATCTTCTTAATGTAAGAAAAAAGATTGATAAAGGACATGATGTTGAATTTGTTGGTGATGTTTGCTTAACAAAGAAGAGATGAACCTATGATAGCCAAGGGCATGAGGGAAGGTAAACTCTACAAACTTGATGCTTGTGTTATTTCTAACCACGAGAGTTTTTTTTGGCAAAGGATCACATGACAACAGAGGAAAGTATGGCATAGGAGATTGGGTCATCAAGGCAATGGAGGAAACGGAAAAAAGAGACGTTGTGCTTATCCTTCCTAAACTTCTTTCTAGCATCAATAAAGTTTGTGAGTCATGTGCAGTGTCAAATTCATATAGACTTCCATATGCAAGGACTAGCTCATGATCTAGCATGCCTCTTCAACTCATACATTCAAATGCACATTTTGTTGTAACATTAAGCAATGGAGGTGCTGTTGGATTTACTCCTTCCACTCTCCTAAATCCCAATTTTAATCTGCCTACATTCATGTTGTATATTTTCTAACGTTGTCACGCAGTCTGCATTTTTACACGCAAATTTGCACAGATGAATAAAAGGCAAATGAATCGCGACACTGTGTTCTTACATAGGTCATGGTGACAGGCGAAAGAGGGACACTACCTCACAGAATGGCAAAGTGTCCTAAAAGATAAGGCACACTATAGATCTTATCCTAAGGCCATTCGTAAGAGTGACACACTCTTGCATCATCACGAATGTTCACGTGACATCACACCCTTTTCCACGCTCATCCTTTGCAGCTGCGCAATGTGAATCCTGAAGTCGTATGCAGTTGCATATGCAAAAAGTAGGCATAAAGATGCATGTTTTACCATAGCTATGTTTATAGCTTCATTAGCTTCCACAATACAAGACTCTACTAGCCGAGAGAGTAATTGTCTTCTTGTTTAGTATTTTCTAGTATCAGATTTTCATACCTAAGTCATTGATAGTTTTGCCTATCACTTAGACTAATTCTTCCACATAGATTCCCAAGGGAAAGCCAGTCCTCTCATGGACAAGCTTGATGGAGCCAATTACCATCTGTGAAAATTTAAGATGAAAACTGTACTAATGACAAAGGAATTGTATGACATTGTTACAGGTGCAAAAGAAAAACCTGAAGCAGACGACACAACAATTGCCAGATGGAAGCTGAAGGATGGAAAGGCTTTTGCATTGATCATCCTCAACATAACGGATACACAGATCGGCCATGTATCCGAGGCTTAGACATCGAAAGAAGTTTGGGACATGTTGGACACGCTATACGAAGTGCAAGATATAGTCTCTAAGCTACATCTCAGGAAGAAATTCTACTCTCTCAAGATGACGAATGGGGATTCTCTTCAGAATCACATTAATCAGTTCAAAAACCTGCTAAGACAAATGGCCAGTGTTGGATCTGTCATAGACGATCAAGACACAGTGATGCAACTGCTTACAAGCTTGCCAAATTCTTACAACAGCTGGGTGATGATCATCACGATTCATCCAGAATTGACTCTTTCGAGAGTCACCACTATGTTATTGTTGCAAGAAGACACGCGAAGGAATGAAGCCTCAAGTTCCTCAACTGATTCTCACGCCTTTCCAAATGCTCCTATCTTATGTTGCAGCTGCCGACCTCGAAGTACATCAGCTCGATGTAGAAACAACTTATCTGAATGGAGTTATACAAGAAGACATCTACATGATCCAGCCCGAAGGATACGTTCTGGAAGGCATGAAGAATCATGTCTGTAAACTCCATAAGGCACTATACGGCTTGAAACAGTCTGCCAGAGCTTGGTTTCAGAGGATCGACACATTCCTCATTGAATAAGTATATAAACCAAGCACTACTAATTGCAACGTTTATTCGAAGTCAGTACAACAATCTTTCATTATCATCACCTTGTATGTTGATGATACGTTGCTTTCAGTAACAATGCCAAGATGGTCAAGGATTCGAAACAGATGCTGTTCTCAGAACTCGACATGATTGATCTGGGCTAAGCTCACTTTTGTCTTGGAATTCAAATCCACAGAGGCAGAGAAAATCGACTGATTTACATCACTCAACAAAGGTATCTTCATAATGTTCTTAACGGATAAAATTTGATGAATTGTAAATTAGCTCACTCACCAATGGATCCAAGCTTGCATTTGTCAAAGGACCAATGTCCCCAGACCAAGCAGGAAGAGGAGCAAATGAGAGAATACCTGTATCGATCGATACTCGGATCTCTCACATACACAATGGTCTGTACAAGACCATACATCTCTTTTGTTGTCAGCTCACTCAGCCAATACATGGCTAATATTGGAATTTCCCATTGGAAGGCTCTTATTCGAGTCATGTGATACATTCGAACTACCGGGGACCAGTGCATCTACTATGGAGATGTCAACAACGACAATCTTCATCAGCTCATTGGATATTCTGATGCAAGCTAGAGAGGAAATGTAGACCATTGTAAATCCACATTTGGATTTACATTCTTCTTCAATGGCGGTCCTCTTTCATGGAACAGTTGTAAGCAAACCTCTATCGCACTTTCTTCTACTAAAGCAGAATACATTGATGCTTCTCAATCTATTAAGGAAGCGTTTTGGTTGAGAAATTTGCTGTCAGACATCAATCTGTATTAGCATAGCCCTACAATCTTGTTTTGTGATAATAAAAATGCTATTGCTCTATCAACCAACCTAGATTTCATTCTAGGAGTAAGCACATTGAGATAAGATATCACTACATCAGGGGCAAGGTTCTCGACAGAGAGGTGAGCTTAACGTACTGCAAAACGTAGGACATAGTTGCAGATATTTTTACGAAAGCACTCAGTGTTAATGCACACAACAGATTTTGTGCATTGCTCAGTCTGAAGATCAAGGCATTAATGGATCCAGATTAAGGGGGGGTGTTGGATTTACTCCTTCCACTCTCCTAAATCCCAATTTTAATCTGCCTCCATTCATGTTGTATATTTTCTAACGTTGTCACACAGTCTGCATTTTTACACGCAAATTTTCACAGATGAATAAAAGGCAAATGAATCGCGACACTGTGTTCTTACACAAGTTATGGTGACAGGCGAAAGGGGGACACTACCTCACAGAATGACAAAGTGCCCTAAAAGCTAAGGCACCCTATAGATCTTATCCTAAGGCCATTTGTAAGAGTGACGCACTCTTGCATCATCACAAACGTTCACTTGACGTCACACCCTTTTCCACGCTCATCCTTTGCAACTGTGCTAACGGATTGAACAACGACTGCAGCCACCCACAATCTCCTACAGACAACACATCCACTCTGTACTTTCATATCTGCACACCTGTAATATTTGTATATAGTAGATACCATCTGTGTATTTGACAACTACGATGAAGTAGTGTAATGCCAGAAGAGCAAGATAAGTCTAGATTAAGAAAAGGAGGTTATATTCCTCATCACAAATAGAAATAAGCTTTGTAGGGTACGCGGTTTCGTCCGCTACTGTCTTGTGCTCTATCACATTATTGATTTGTATACTTGCTATACTTAATCTAACACAGTTCATTTATTCTGCGCTTAAGATCTGTCAATATTGCTATGCTTATTCTTCTTTCTGTCTGATTATTCCAGTTGCTCTTTTTGATAATAAACGATTAGTTTTTATTCTTATCTTTCGCGAATAATTTACGACTAATTATCAGTCGAGCACTGTCTAGCTCCTCGCGAATCATTCGCGACAAATAATTTGTCTTGCAATTCGTGACAAATTATTCTTCTAGCGCTTCATCCATTTAAAGGTTTGGCTACGTCACTGTGAAAATTGTCAACATTTCCTAGCTAGTTTGAGGCCTAAATTGGCTAAAATTGTAAATAGTTTTGGTTCTGGAGTTTTGCACGTGTGAACCAGGCCACAATGTTTTTATTTACTGTATTTTTTCAGTATGATGAAGTTTCAAACTTCATACCCTTCAAAATGAGACCATTTTGATGTATTTTGGTCATATAAGCCATTTTTAGCTATTTTTCCTATATAGGGAATATCTAGGGTCAAGTACCTTCTAGAGAGAGGAGAGAGAGTCATCTTCCTCATCCATAAATAGTAGGGAAGTCGTGGAGAACAGGTTGGAGAAACCTTTTGTATGCTTCATTGAGATCAATAGATCATTGTCATTGTTTCTTCCTCCATTGAGAGCATTGTTGTGTGTATTGTCTTCAAGCTATTGTGTATGATCTTAGGTGCTTTCCAAAAGTGGTAGGCTGATGTATTATGGACTGTATAATGCTATTTTGGGCCGCACTTGATGTTTATGGAAGTTTCCATTTGTGATAAATGCTTTTTGATCAAGTTCTTTGCATTCTAGGTAGCATAGAATGTGTTGCCAATTCCTAGCTTATGTAGTTTGGAGTGCAAGCATTCAAGCCAATGATCTTGGAGTTTAGATCCACTTAGGATCTGTATTTTTCACATGGTATCAGAGCTGGTTGGCTTCTATTTACAGTAAGTATTCCATTTTTGGTGATATTTGGATGTTTGATCAAGTTCTAGCATGATTTTGCATTGCTTTGTTGATCAAATCTTACTAACCTTTGTTTTGTGAGTTGAACTTGTGGATCAAAAGCATATTTCAGGTCTATTGAAGATCAGAGGCTGAAAAGAAACTATTTTGGATCAGATCATAACACCTAATCATTTGTGATTGTGAGGCTTGTGCATATTCAATACTAACAATGTTCTTTTCAATCCTATTGTTGACAATCTCCATTCTTGGATGAACACTCTCCTTAAGTGGATGAAACTTCTCCTTAAGTGGATGACAAATGCTCTTTTGAGTGAGTTGTAATTCTCCTAAAGGCTGAGCAAAGCTCCCATTTGGATGAAAGATCCCCTTTTTTGGGTGAACATATTGTAAGCTCCATTGTGAAGAGCATATTGTAAAGATTGTCATCAATTTTGGCATAAATTTTGGTGTACTTTGTTGAGCATGTAAGTAACTCTCCTTATGTAATTTGATTGGAGCATTTGCTGGAAGGTGTTAACCATTATGCAAGTGTGTTTTCAGGTTCTTAACAGGTTGAGGAACATTCTCATGTGAAGTGATCTTAGATCTACATCTAAACACCAAGATTTGACAAGATAGTGAAGCTAGTCTTGTGATTCACTAAGTGTGCTCATTCATTCACCTCTAAATCTTGTATTTATCACTTGCTGGAGTTTATAAACTTTTAGAAGTGTGGTTTACATGTGGTTTTACAGGTTGAATCAATATCTTAGTGTGTTGATCATATGTTGATCAAGTTTGTTCATTACTAGGTAATCTTGGCATCCTAGTTTTGGGTATTTTCTAAGAATGCAAGTAACTCTTCACACCATAACTTGATTTGGTCACTTGCTGGAAAGTTTGAGAGCTTAAGCAAGAGTGTGTTCAGGTTGATTTGATTTTGTAATCCATTCTTAGTGTGTGCAAAGTGTTTCATGTGTTTCAATCTTCCTTTCTATGCTTGGAAACCATCTAGGTTCAAGATAGAAGTGTTTTAGGGTCCTAAATCTTCATAGATCTCTTTATCTATCATTTGTTGAGAGAAAAGTGAGTGCTAAGTGCTTTAGGACAAAACCTAAAAGTTGAAGAAACATTAGAATCATGGCTTCCAATGGTGGGATCATGCTAGAGTCTAGTGAAAGGTTGAGTTCATCAAACTACTCTACTTGGAAAGTGAGGATGGAGTCCTTACTTGAGTTGAATGAACTCATGGACATAGTTGCAGAAATTGAAGAGAGACCTCTCACACTTCAAGAGCAACAAAGGTTTGATAAGAAGGCCAAAAGGGCTCTTCATATCATTAAAATGAATGTTACAAATAAACTTCTCAAGGAAGTTGGAAAGTGTCAAAGTGCAAGTGAGGCATGGAATGCCTTAAAGAAGCTCTTTGAATCAAAGTCCACATCTAGGGTATTGACCCTAAGGAGACAAATATTTTCTAGTAGGCAAAGAGAGGGTGAAAGTGCTCATGCATTTATCTTGAGAGTTAAGTCCCTAAGTGATGATTTAGCATGCATTGATGAGAACATAAAAGATGGTGAAATAGTCCAAGTTATGTTGAATGGTTTGCTACATGAACATGCTAACCTTGTGCAAAGTTTTGCCATTCAAAGAGTCTTGCCAAGTGTGGTTGACTTGCAAGAAATCTTATTGGCTGAAGAACATAGGTTGCAATCAAAGCTTGATGGTGCATCCTTGCAAGGTGGAGGTGAAGAGGCTTTCTTCACAAAAGGCAAATTCAAGGGCAAAGGTAAAGGCAAAGGGAAATGGTCCAAAGGTGGTAACTTTGATCATGATGATCACTCTTCCTCTTCCTCTTCTACTAAGAACAATAAGTCAAAGTTCAAGTGCTTTTATTGTGGGATAAAAGGTCATTTTGCAAATGAATGTTATAAGAAGAAAAGAGAGCAAGGAGAGAGGCAAGGAAATCTTACAATAGATGAGGAAGAACATAACACATGTGAATCACTTGTTATGACTTCAAGTTTGTTAGCCAACATAGATGATAATGATCCTTGGTGGATTGATAGTGGAGCCTCATCTCACATGACAAGACATAAGGAATACTTTACATCCTTATTGTCTTATGAGGGAGAAGGTAACATCATCTACACTGCAAATGATGGTCAATGTGACATCAAAGGCATAGGCACTATTCCTATTTCCCTTTCAACAAATAGGAAAGCAAATCTTGAAAATGTTTTGTACATTCCTTCAATCACTAAGAATTTGCTTAGTGTAAGTCAAATGATTGACAAAGGACTTGATGTGGAGTTCATTGGAGATGCATGTTTGATAAGTAAACGTGGATCCTTGATTGCTCAAGGTAGGAGGCATGGTAAACTTTTCAAGCTTGATGCATGTGTGATCTCTAATCATGAAGGATGTATGGCTAGGGAGCAATTGACAAACTAAGAAGTTTGGCACAAGAGGTTGGGCCATCCCAACTTCAAATCTTTGGAGGTAATGGCAAAGAAAGAGCTTGTTCTTGGTCTCCCTAAAAGTCTTGTTGCAAACAATAGTGTTTGTGAACATTGTGCCTTGTCCAAATCTCATAGACTTGCTTATTCTAGATCTACTTCTAGATCTAAAGAAGCTTTTCAACTTGTGCATTCTGATATTCATTCTTCTAGTACAACTAGCAATGGTGGGGCAAAGATGTATGCAACTTTCATTGATGACTTTAGTAGGTATACTTGGATCTATCTTCTTAAAAGTAAGGATGAAGTGTTTGCTGCATTTGTCAAGTTCAAGAATGAAATGGAAAACCAATTCAATACAAAGATCAAATGCTTAAGATCTGATAATGGAGGGGAATACACCTCAAATAGGTTCAAAGACTTTTGTATAGCACATGGGATTAAGAGGGAGATGTCTAGTCCTAGGACTCCACAACAGAATTGAGTGGCCGAGAGGAAGAATAGAACCCTTTGTGAATGTGCCAAGGCAATGAGACTACATGCTAATCTTGCTAAGTCTTTTTGGGGGGAAGCTTTAGCATGTGCTAACTATCTATGTAATAGATGGACAAGTGCTTCCTTGGATGGTAAAACTCCTCATGAGGTTCTTTATGGTAGAAGGCCGAGTGTCAAGCATTGTAGGATCTTTGGATGTACATGTTTTGTCAATATCACACTTGATGATAGAACTAAAGAAGATCCTTCATCAAAGAAGGGTGTGTTTGTTGGCTATAGTGAAGTAAGCAAGGCTTACAAAGTGTACATTCCTTCTACAAAGAAAGTTGTCATAAGTAGGGATGTCATCTTTCATGAAGAGAATGTTTCCAATGTTGTTGATGTTGATGTTGATGTGCCTACTAATCATCATGATGTGCAAGATGTCTTGGATGAAGATGGAGATGCCACTCCAAAGCAAACTTCAAGGAAGACTCAAAGGAAAAGGGCTAAGCCATCAAGGCTAACCTATGATGAAAAAGGAAAGCAAGTGGTGGACAACTCTAACTTTGCTTTTCTTACCTCTTTTGATGAACCAACTTGTGTAGGTGAAGCAATTCAAAAGAAGGAATGGATCCAAGCCATGGATCATGAGCATCAAGCACTCATCAAAAGCAACACATGGAGGTTGGTAAAGCTTCCAAAGGACAAGAAGGCAATTGGTTGTAAGTGGATCTTCAAGATCAAGACAAATCAAGATGGATCAATCAACAAGTACAAGGCAAGGTTGGTGGCAAAGGGGTATGCTCAAGAATATGGTATTGACTATGATGAGACCTTTGCACCCGTGGCAAAGATGGTAACTATTCGAATCCTAATCTCTCTTGCAACTCTTTATGATTGGGATATGTGGCAAATGGATGTTACTAATGCCTTCTTGAATGGTGATCTTGAAGAAGATATTTACATGGAGCAACCCGAGGGCTATGTTTCACATGATGAGCCTAATCATGTGTGCTATCTCCAAAAGAGTTTGTATGGGCTAAAGCAAGCACCAAGGAGTTGGTATGCTAAGCTCAATTCCTTCTTACTTTCTCAAAACTTTGTTATGAGTGAGTATGATCATTCTCTCTACTTTAGATTGAATGAAAATGATATCACTTTACTTTTGATCTATGTTGATGACATTATCTTAAGTGGTGGTAACAATCTAGATATAGATGAAATCAAGATGGCACTCAAAAGAGAGTTTGAAATTCAAGATCTTGGTAAACTTCATTATATCTTAGGAATAGAGATTATTAGAACTTCTAAATCTACATTCATATGTCAAGAAAAGTATGTTAACTCTATTCTAAAAAGGTTTCATATGGAAGATTGTAAAGTTGTTTCTACTCCTATGGAATCAAATGTAAAGCTAACTACAAGAAGTAATGAAAGATCCTTCAAGGACATTACTCTCTATAGAAAGCTAATAGGATCTCTTATATGGTTAACC
The DNA here is from genome assembly GCA_029204225.1 of Diphasiastrum complanatum. Taxonomy (NCBI): domain Eukaryota; kingdom Viridiplantae; phylum Streptophyta; class Lycopodiopsida; order Lycopodiales; family Lycopodiaceae; genus Diphasiastrum; species Diphasiastrum complanatum. The sequence goes on along the minus strand of CM055096.1, from coordinate 21,008,895 downwards.
ATCACAAGACCTGATCTAAGCTTTGTGGTTGGTAAACTAAGTCAATTTATGCAAGATCCTAGTGAGGCTCATTGGAAGCTAGGAAAGAGAGTACTTAGATACATCTCGGGATCTAGAGATTTTGGCATCTTGTATGAAGGTACTACACCTAACCTTTGTGGATTTTCAGATTCAGATTTTGCAGGTGATCAAATGGATAGGAAGTCAACAAGTGCCTTTGCAATCTATCTTGGAGATGGAGTGGTCTCATGGCTATCAAAGAAGCAACCAACTATCTCTCTATCTTCCACCGAAGCCGAGTACAAGGCATTAACAACATGCACCGAGGAGATTCTTTGGATCAAGAGGATGTTATTGGATCTTCACTTGCTGGAACCAGAGAAGACTCCAATCATACTTTGTGATAACCTTTCAGCCCAAAGCTTGGCAAGCAATCCTGTTTTTCATGCAAGGAGCAAGCACATTGAGATTGCTCACCATTTTGTGAGAGATCAAGTCATTGCCAAAGAGGTGGAGCTTCAACATGTCTCTTCAAAGGAGTGTGTGGCTGATATCTTCACCAAACCATTGGGAAAGGACCTATATTTAATGCATAGATCTAATCTTGGAATGTGCTCAAAGACTATGTTGAAACTAGCATCCAATGTTGAAGAGGGAGTGTGAAAATTGTCAACATTTCCTAGCTAGTTTGAGGCCTAAATTGGCTAAAATTGTAAATAGTTTTGGTTCTGGAGTTTTGCACGTGTGAACCAGGCCACAATGTTTTTATTTACTGTATTTTTTCAGTATGATGAAGTGTCAAACTTCATACCCTTCAAAATGAGACCATTTTGATGTATTTTGGTCATATAAGCCATTTTTAGCTATTTTTCCTATATAGGGAATATCTAGGGTCAAGTACCTTCTAGAGAGAGGAGAGAGAGTCATCTTCCTCATCCATAAATAGTAGGGAAGTCGTGGAGAACAGGTTGGAGAAACCTTTTGTATGCTTCATTGAGATCAATAGATCATTGTCATTGTTTCTTCCTCCATTGAGAGCATTGTTGTGTGTATTGTCTTCAAGCTATTGTGTATGATCTTAGGTGCTTTCCAAAAGTGGTAGGCTGATGTATTATGGACTGTATAATGCTATTTTGGGCCGCACTTGATGTTTATGGAAGTTTCCATTTGTGATAAATGCTTTTTGATCAAGTTCTTTGCATTCTAGGTAGCATAGAATGTGTTGCCAATTCCTAGCTTATGTAGTTTGGAGTGCAAGCATTCAAGCCAATGATCTTGGAGTTTAGATCCACTTAGGATCTGTATTTTTCACAGTCACTATTTGTTTTGTTCATTCTGATAGGCGTAGTCATGCTTAGTCATTTAACTCATTTCGCTACGCACGAATATTTTTTGTTCAAGATCGCTACTCGTTCGTTTCTTGTTCGAGTTCGTTTCTCGTTTGCATCTTGTTCATCATTTATTCGTTCTCTCTCTCTCCCAACAGGTGCAAAGGTGTTTGTTACTTTCATTGATGATTTTAGTAGATATTCTTGCGTTTATCTTTGAAGAGTAGACATCAAGTTTTTAATGTCTTTGTCAAGTCCAAAAATGCAATGAAGAATCGTAGGAGGAGTGAACTGGTGTTCAATCCCATGTTCTTCGCAGAATCTTGAGAATTCTGTGCTTTTGTGTTCACATCCATTGTCAAATCTAAGCATCTGTATCCTCTTTGAGGTGTGTCGCTTGCGAATGCCACGAACTTCCTGTAAAAATCAAATACTTCAGAATTCTTCTTCAAGTAGTAGATCTTGGTCATTCGGCTATAATCATCTATGAATGTTAGAAAATATCTCAAACCTGAGAGCGAACCTATTTTCATTAGTCCACACACATCAGAGTGGACAAGCTCAAGAACTTCCTTGGCTCTTCTTCCTTCGTGTGTGAATGGATTCCGATGTTGCTTGTCTTTCTTACAAGCTTCGCAGAACTCAGTCTTGGGCCTTGATATTTTAAGACCTATGACAATGTCCTTTGTGCTCATGTCGTATAGGCTCCGCATGTTCAAATGATACATTCTCCTATGCCAAAGCTGATCTTCGTTTTTTGAAGCATTTAATATGCTATCAGAGTTGTTGATTATTTTGGCCTGGTAGAGGTTTCCTTCTCTACATCCGACCATCAGCAACTTGTTGGTCATCTTCTCGATCATACGACAAGTGTTGTCGTCGAACAAAACTCGAATGTCTAGATCTGTCATCTTGGAGACTGATAGAAGATCTTTTCTGAGTGAGGGTACAAAGAGTGCTCCTGGCAGTTTTGCTTGGCCTGATAGTGTTTGTAGCTATAGAGAGCCGATGCCCTTGACATCGTGTCTGCTTCCATCACCTAGAATCACTGCTCTGTCATTTTCGAGTTCACAAAAGTTGATCAAGATCTTCTTGTTGCAGTTTATGTGAGATGTTGCTACTAAATCGATGGCCACATCATAGTCATGTTCGGAGTAGCTTATCAAAGCTTCGTCGAGTATCATGAAATTTTCGTCACCTCTTTCTGCATGTTTAGAAGATTCTGCAACGTTTGCTTTTTCAGCTTTGTTTTTTTTTTTTTGGGTTGAATCTGTAGTCATATGCAGAATGGCCTTTCTTCTTGCAATGCATGCAAGGTATTGTTGGATTCAACCAGCATTTGTTGGCTGCATGGCCTGGTTTGTGACAGTGATTATAGGAAGAAGATTGTTGATTCGAGGACTTCGTCTTCTCGAATCTTGGTTTGTTTTTGTTCTTCTTCTTTCCTTTCGTGAAGAGAGCCTTCTCTTGATCATTGATTCCCTCTCCTTCATCTCTCATTAGTCTCTCATCAGCAACAAGATTGACTGCTTTGTCGAATGTCATATCTGGTAGACTCAGTATGAGCATTCTCAGTGGCTGATAGGACGTCGGTTGAGATTTTATGAAGTACATCAGCTGTTGTGGTGCCCGGACCTGGTGCTCCTGTCCTGATGCAGCAAGTTGAGCAAAGATCATTTTGATCTTCACAATGTGCTGATCTAATTGGTTGCCAGCCCACCGTATTGATTGCAACTGATTGTGAAAGTGCATGACTAAAGTTGCAGTCCTCACTTCATACTTCTGCTTTAATCTTTCCCATGTTGCATGGCTGCGTTCGCAGTCTTCAATCTGCATGAGTAGATCTTCATTTATGGACAAAACGATGATCGCCATTGCACACTCATTCTTTTTTATCCATTCAGCTCTCCTCGGGTCTCCCTTTGGAGGCTGCACCTCTAAGAGCTCAGTCACCGACCAGATGCCTTCGCCCTTCAAAAGTGTTTTGATTTTGAATTTTCAGATTCTGTAATTTGCGCCATTGAGACTAATTGCTACTCTGGTCTGGATTGTCGTAGCCATATTATGTTGTCTGAAAGAATCACTGATGGGATATCAGTAGTGACAACCTGTTGGCTCTGATACCATGTCACGGGAGCGTGTGTGGGACTAGTTCATATTCGTCCTCACTTCGTCTTCTTTATTGCAAACAATTTTTTGTCTTTTAGTTTTCTTTTGTGTGGAAGCCCTTACAGGATCCTAGACACTCGAATATGCATCATAGAACATATTCTATTCTAGCAATCATGATACACAAAACAAGACGAGATGTACAAAAATAGAGTGACTGTATTATCAGTTTTTAGTTTAGAGTGAATTTGTCAGTGTCTCGCTCGTTGGCGGAATGACATTCTACTCTTTCGTTGTGTTCAGCTCGTTGGCAGACTTTCATGCACAGCTATGGTGTCTTTACTTTCTTACTCTATTCACTATGTCTCTCTCTGTCTCTTACAGACCTCTGTATTCACTTCTTTTTGTTATGATCTAGAGAGGATCGTTTATACCTCCACTATGTGGAGTTTACAAGATAGCTAAACGTCAAATCACATGACTAGTTAACGCTAATCAACTAGTTAGTTAGTCTCTGTCGTTGCTACTCATTTCAGTTGGGTGTGACGCCCGTTGAGCTGCCAATTGGCAGCGCAAAAAAAAAAAATTTGTTTGATTCATAATCTCCTGTTTGCTTTCGTTCTTTTTGTTTCTTTTTGTAGTTTTTGTTTCACGTCCCTTTTGCGCCGAGAGCGGATGATTTCTTTGACGCAACTGGAAGAGGATCATTGTCTTTCAAAAATCGAGACTAAACGAGTTCAAGATAAAAGAAAAGAAATCATTGGCCAATCCATTATGAAAATAAAAATCAAACGAGGAGACTATGTGCTTCTGTATGATAACAGACACATGTTGTTTCCTGAAAAATTACATACTAGATGGATGGGACCGTATAAAGTCATAGAAGTTTTTAATAATGGATTACTTCAGTTAGCTGATCTCCAAGGACATTAACTTGACACTTGAGTAAATGGTTCAAGGGTGAAGCGCTATTATGACTAATTTCCAGTGTATCATGTTCACCAAAGGTTGCAAAAATGCCGAAACCAGTGTGTACACTACATTTCTATATTATTTTGCAAAAAACCCACCCGACACTATATTGGACTATGGTGTATTGAGTGAATTCACCATTTTTTTTAGAAATACGGAAATTGCGACACGTACCTTCGCATTTTTTGGGATTTTCTACCTTCCGACATCTTCGCATTTTTCATATTTTTAACGAAGAAAATGAAAATCTTTGCTTTGACTTACTAAGCAAAGCATTCGTGTATTTCGATTATTTATTTATTTATTTTTGTTTTTAGGACTAGACACTTTATTACTAAGTATGTACCTTCAAAATGAAGGACACGCTCCATTTAATATTAGTCTAATCTGCCGAAATACCATCAATACGTCTAAAACCTCAAACACTTCAGTTGTTGTCGCTACCACTTTCCATCACTCTTGCTCTTCGATTTCTGAATTGTTGTGATCAAGCTCTTCTATGCCATCGCTCGTTTACAACTGCAAGCACCATGGCGATTGTATTCAAAATGCACCCAAAGCCAGTGATACCAGTATTACAACCACTAGCTGTTCGAGCACGAATTGAAGGTCTTTTTCAATTCAACGCATCAATAATTCTTACTGATTTATGTTATGAGCTTATCCGCAATTTGAGTGAAACAAAAGAAGGACATATTTCCACTACCATCCGAAATCAAGAGATTGTTATTACAGAAGGATTTTACTGTCGTGCCTTAGGATTGCCTATGGACGACAATATGCCAGTTACTAAACCAAATTTCATCGCAGAGAGTGGAGTTTTTCAAGAAGAAGCTTATTTTGAGAAACGGGGATATAAACTCTCTTACATTAGAGATCCCAATCTCAAAAGCTTCGTTTGATTTGCTCTTGCTTCTATCTTTTTACCGGAGCAAGAGTACACCATCTCAAATACAAATATGGGATATCTGTTGAGAGCCTTAAATGTGTCAAGAGTTAGATATGCAACATCAAGCGTTCACCACAAGAAGGCGGAAGAAGAACACGCACTGTCACTCTATCACACTTCCACATACAGAATGTAAAATATACAAATAAATCCTGAACCCCTGATAGAGAGAGAAAACCTATGAGTAGACTAATAGACTAGCCTACGGCTAATGACAGCTGGTCACAGTTGTCAACATTAATGTACCTCGTAAACAGTAACAATGAAGTTTATCATTGATTTCTAACACTCTCCCTCAATGATAAAATTACATCCTTCTATTCCTAATAGAGTACGAAACTTCTCAAATTTACATCTACCTAATGACTTAGTAAAAATATCTACAATTTGATTTTTAGATTTACAAAAAATAAGATCAATGGCTCCATCAAGAATTTTCTCTCGAATAAAATGGTAGTGTATTTTGATGTGCTTGGTTCGAGCATGTAGAACTAGATTTCTGGCAAGGTGAATACAACTTTGATTATCGCAAGATATAGTAGTCGCATCCACCTGTGGTTGACCTAAATCTACAAGCAATCTTTGTAACCATACCGCTTCTTGTGTAGCATTGCTGAGTGTTCAATATTCAGCTTCTGTCGATGATAAGGCCACTGTAGGTTGCTTTCTACTGCTCCATGAAATTGTAGCTACATCAATATTACCTGCCCAATCGGCATCTATATAACCTACCAACATTGGTGTTTCAGGCTGATCATACTTTTGAATGTATCTGAAAATACGTATAGTAGACTTCCAATGTGCTTGACTAGGATCTTGCATAAATTGACTAACAACACCAACGACATAAGAAATATCAAGTTGTGTGTATGTCAAATAAATCAAACTACCCACCAATTGTCTATACAAATAAGCATCCACTTTCTCAGATTCATCATATGCAGTAAGCTTCATGTTGACATCCATAGGTGTACTCAAAGGCTTACAATCTTGCATATTGAACTTATAAAGCAAATATTGTGCATATTTGCTTTGTGTAAGAAAGACCATGTCTTCCTTTTGCCGTACTTCAATGCCAAGACAATAGTGCATCAATCCTAGATCACTCATGTCAAAAGCATTGGAAAGATCTGATTTTATTTCATCAATCAAGCTCTCATTACTTCCTGTAATAATCAAATCATTCACGTACAACACAATGAACACTATATCTGAGTCTTGCCTTAGAATGTAAAGATTAGGATCATCATCACTCTTTACTATTCCCCTTCGCTTGAAGTGTTCATCAATGCAAGAGCACCACGCCCGTGGTGCTTGCTTCATTCCATAAATGGCTTTGTTGAGCTTACAAATGAGATGCTCTCTCCTGGCTCAGCAAATCCTTGAGATTGTACTAAGTACACCTCTTCATCCAATACTCCATTAAGAAAAGCAAATTTAACGTCCATTTGCTGGATCTTCCAACCATAGAAAACAGATTTAGCAATGGTAGAACATATAGTTACCATCTTAGCTACGGGTGCGAAGGTTTTCTCAAACTCAATACCTTTTTGCTACTCAAATCCTCTCGCAACCAACCGTGCTTTGTACTTGTTGAGTTGCCCATCAGCTCCATATTTGATCTTGTATATCCATTTGCAAGTGATAGGCATCTTACCATCAGGTAGCTCAACCAAGTTCCACGTCCTATACATGATAAGTGATAGGCTGTATCTGATTTTCTAATCCTAATTCTTTAACCATTGTTTTCGTTACTAAATTGATACTGGATCCTGAGTCTATTAGTATTCTATCTATAGTCTGATCTCCTATGATTGCACTAATCTCTAGAACTCCACAATCTCCTCTATCTGCGTATTCTACTCTACTATTGTATGCAGGTATACTTAGTGTGACAAACCTTTCCCCTCCCTCAGTCCCTACTGACTGAAGCCCTTCTTCCTCCAAAGTATAGCTCGAGGAAGATGTAGGTGTCTCACCTTCGTACTTATCTTTTTCCCATGATATGGAAATTCTTTTATGACTTTTTCCTATCGGTGTCTCCATCTGGTCTCTGAAGGTAATCTCCTTCTTCTTCCAGTGCGTTATAACATCGGCCTGATAGAGCCATGGTCGTCCTATTAACACTCTATATGATGATTGTCTCATAGTTTGTAATATTATAAAATTCATAAGAAACTTATGGTCTCCAATATAAACTGTAACCTGAGACAATTCTCTTATTGGTGATCTTCTAGTTGCATTGGCTAATCTTAAATGTCTTAAGGTGGGTGCTATTCTATGATGAATGCCTAATTCATATGCTGTTTCTTCAGTCATTATATTTACACTAGATTTGAAATCTATGGGTACACTATCTAAGATACAGCCATTAATTACTACCTGAATCTCTGGTTGGCCTTCGTCACCGTAATTAACTAATCCTATGTTGACTATTGGTAACTTTGCTTTTCTTCTCTTTTTATTTTGCAAAAATTGCTTAATTTTTTTTATAATATTGGTTATCATCTAATAACTGTTTAAAAGTTATATTGGGCATTCTGGAAACAAGGTCTTCTACAATATTATAAGAACGGTTTCTAAGTGGCGACAGATCTCTGGATATCTCGCTACTTATAACTGGATCTGAAAATGTCACTTTTTTAACTTGTCTAGTTTCTTCGTCTAAAAGCTTCTTAGCTTCTGAACTAATATCAACATCATAATATTTTCCATTAGACTTATCAAGGTTTAATTCTTTATTACTAGGAGTTTTTACTAACTGTTCTGCGACCTTCGCTTTTTCTGTTGCGTTTTTCGTGGTTTTCGCAATTTTCATCTTAGTTTTCTTCTTATCTTTAAGAGTTGAAAAAGCTTTACTACTTGTTGTAGTTACTTTATTTATCTTTTTCTCTAAATCTGGCCATTGATAGTCTTGATCTAATAATTCAGACTCTACTTCTATCCTCTGAACTATTATGTCAGTGTTAGTCTTAGATGACTGAGGGTCGTCTTTCCTAGGCGAGTTTACAAATCTTGGTTTAGACCGTGGATGTTGTGGCTGAGGACATTCAACAATGACATGCCCTTCGCCTTTACAATTAGCGCAGAGCAGCACATATCCTGCTGATCTTCTGGGTTCAAGGCAATCAGGCGAATTGTGACCTGGGGCTCCGCAATTGTAGCACGAACCCCTTACTCTGGTTGGTGGAGTGGAATCTCGTGTTCTGTCCCTTCGCAAAATAGTGTACTGTTGACCAGTACGCTGTTTCCGTATATTGGTTTTTTGGTTACAAGGCTGTTCTAAGGTGTAGTAGACACCTCCTAAAGTGATTTAGGTTCAATCCAACCATTGCTTGACTTATGCACCAAATTAGATCAATTTTTCATCAATTTTGATCATTTTTTGCTTGTGATTGAATAGTAGATTGTGTTCCATCCTCATTAAGTTCCATTTAGATCTTTTACAAGTGATTTTGGAAGTATATTAGGTTGCTGAAATTCACTCTTGATCAGATCATTTGGAAGCTTTAATGTTCTTTATAGAAAGAGGGGCAATTCTACTAGTATTGTCTACTTCTCAATCAAGCAAGTGCATTGTTTCTAGTATTCTATGATTTGATTTTGTTAGAGATCATTCTTAGATCTTTATAGGAAGTCTATTACTGATCTTTTCAGGTCCCTAAGAAGTGGTATAAGGTAGACCTTCAATCAAATCAATAGAAGTAACCTTCATTTGTGTCAAGTCCTTGATTAGGAGACTAGATGGCATCTATAAATGCATATCTTTTGGATATTAATGAAAGCCTCAACAAAACTAACTATTCCGTATGGAAAGTTAGAATGAAATCTATCATGATCATGCAAGATCTGATGGAAATTGTAAATGGTAAGGAGGGTGAACCTATTCATCCTTAAGAAAAAGCCAAATACATCAAGAGGTGCAATGTTGCACTACATTGCATAAAAATGAATGTTGCAAATGAACTCTTAAGAGAGGTAGGAGATTGCACTTCAGCTCAATATGCTTGGGAGACTTTGCAAAAGGTATATGAATCCAAGAACCAAACTAGAATGTTAGCTTTGAAGAATCAAATCTATAGAAGCTATCAAAAGAAAGGAGAGAGTGCACATACTTTTGTCCTAAGAGTAAAGGAATTGAACAAAGAGCTAGCCTTTATAGGTGACCCTATCAAGGATGAAGAGCTTGTTCAACTCATATTGAATGGACTAAGCTTTGAATTTGACAATTTGGTTCATGGATATGCAATTATGGGTAAGCTACCCATACTTGAAGAACTCCAAGGCACACTCATGGCCGAGGAATCAAGAAGGAGCCAAATGCAAGAGATGATGGATAGGCTTTCCATCCAAGGTGGAGATGACCAAGCTCTCTTCACCAAAGGCAAAGGCAAGTCCAAAGGCAAAGGATCAACATTCAAGAAGTCTACAAAGCTTGAGGATCAAGAAGGACCCTCAAAGGCATCTCCATCAACCACCAAAGTCAAGAAGGACAAATCAAAGGTGAAGTGCTACTATTGTAGCAAGATGGGGCATTATGCCTCGGAATGCTGCAAGAGGAAGCAAGATCAAAGCCAAGCCAACATGAGAAAAGAGGAGGAGGAGGAGAGTTCACATGAGGACTCTCTCATGATGTCCATATTTTCTTCAACAAGCTTCAAAGGAGAAGATCCTTGGTGGATTGACTCGGGTGCTAGTTCACACATGACTAGTAAAAGGGAGTTTTTCTCTTCTCTCTTATCTTATGATGGACCGATAAAGTCTATCTATACAGCAAATGACGAAGCTTGTAAGATTGAAGGAGCTGGTAGCATTCCCCTTTGCTTAGGATCTTCCAAAAAGATCAACATAGAAGGTGTTTTGTACATTCCTACAATAACAAAGAATCTACTAAGTGTTGGCCAAATGGTAGACAATGGTTTCAATGTTGACTTTGCTTCAAATGAATGTTTCATCAAGAAGAAGGGTAAGATAGTGGCTAAGGGCACTAGACTTGGCAAACTTTATAAGTTGTATGCATTTGTGGATACTAATGTTGTCATGTTGGCCGAGAAGAGCAAGATATCTACCTTTACTTTATGGCACAAAAGACTTGGACATGTCAACTCGGGTTCCATGGAGGCTATGATCAAGGAGGAGTATGCTTTAGGCCTACCAAGGTCTATTGGGAAGGAAGACAAGGTTTGTGAAGCTTGTGCCTTATCCAAGGCACATAAGAAGGTGTTCCCTAACTCCATCACAAAGTCATCTCATCCTCTTGAACTCATACACTCGGATGTGCACATTGCTAGCACCAAATCTAATGGAGGCTCATCCATGTTTTTAACCTTTATTGATGACTACTCAAGATATTGTTGGGTGTTCTTACTTTCCTTCAAGTCTCAAGTATTTGATACTTTTGTAAAGTTCAAGTTGTTTGTGGAAAAGCATCATAATCATAGCATCAAGATTCTTAGAAGTGACAATGGTGGAGAATTCATCTCCAATGAGTTCAAGGCCTTTTGTGAGGAGGAAGGGATCAAGAAAGAGACTTCTTGTCCTTACACTTCTCAACAAAATGGAGTTGCTGAAAGAAGGAATAGAACATTATGTGAATGTTCTAAGGCTTTAAGATTAGATGCTTGTTTGCCCAAATTTTTTTGGAGTGAGTCTCTTGTATGTGCAAACTACTTGATGAATAGGGTGCCTTGCAAAGCAATTGAAGGCAAAACTCCTTATGAGATGTTGTATGGAAAGAAGCCCAATATTAATCACTTGAAAGTTTCTGGGTGTATATGTTATGTGCATGTGCCATTGGAAACAAGAACCAAGGAGGATCCATCTTCCACAAGAGGGATCATGCTTGGATATGCAAGCTCAAGCAAGGGCTACAAAGTCTATCTCCCATCCTTGAACAAATTTGTTGTTTCAAGGGATGTCATCTTTGATGAACATCATATGCATATGCTTGAAGAAGGCTCAAGTGCTCCAACAATCAAGAAGAAGATGGCCGAGGAGCAAGATCTTGGTTTTGAGGAGGAGCTCATGGAGGAGCAAGCACCAAACCCACCTATCACACCAAGGAGATCTTCAAGGGCAAAAGTGGAGCCATCAAGGCTCACATATCAAGGCAAAGGACAACAAGTTGAGGGTATCTCATCCACTTCTTATGCTTTATCTAGTTTTTAAGAACCATCTTATGTTGAAGATGCATTGAACTCCAAAGAATGGTATAAAGCTATGTTGGATGAGTATGATGCCTTGATTGAGAATGAAACTTGGTTGCTTGTTGAGAGACCTCCAAAGGAATGCAATAGGATGCAAGTGGGTCTTCAAGCTTAAGTTGAATGCAAATGGGAGTGTTAACAAACATAAAGCAAGATTAGTTGCAAAAGGTTATGCTCAAGAGAGAGGGATAGACTATGAGGAAACTTTTGCACTCGTGGCCAAGATGGTCACAATAAGGCTAATCATTGCACTTGCATCACATTTTGGATGGATTCTATGTCAAATGGATGTCTCTAATGCTTTCTTGAATGGTTTTTTGGAAGAGGATATCTATATGGAGCAGCCACAAGGGTTCATCAAGCATGGAATGGAGAACAAAGTATGCCATCTCCAAAGAAGCATCTATGGCTTGAAGCAAGCCTCGAGATCTTGGAATTCAAGACTACATTGATATCTTATTTCACTTTCTATTGTTCAAAGTGAATATGATCCCACTCTTTACATTAAGTTTGATGATGTTGGTATTGTACTTTTACTCATTTATGTAGGTGACATCATCATTAGTGGAAATAGTGTTGATGGTATTGAAAAAATCAAGATAGATCTACCCTTAGAATTCAAGATGGTAGAGACTTCATCTTAGGTATAGAAGTACTTATAGGGTCTGATTTTATCTTTATAAGTCAAGTAAACTATGCTCAAAGTCTTTTGAAGAAGTTTAAGATGGAAGTATGCAAAAGTGTTGACACACCAATGGAGCAAGATGTAAAAGTGCCAAATGAAGATGATGAAAGATCTTTCATGGACATCACTTTGTTTAGGCAACTTATAGGTTCCTTAATGTGGATCACTATAACTAGACCAGATCTTAGCTTTAGTGTATGTAGGTTGAGCCAATCCATGCAAAAGCCATTGAATATCCATTGGAAAAAGGCTAAGAGGATTCTAAGATACATCTCGGGTACATTAGATTTTGGGATTCTATATAGAGGAGATGCGATTAACCTTCATGCATTCAGTGATTCAGATTTTGCAGGGGACAAGAGGGATAGGAAATCAACAAGTGCCTATTCAACTTTCATAGGAGAAGGTGTGGTTTCATGGCTTTCAAAAAAGCAAGAAACTATATCTCTATTTTCAACCGAGGCCGAGTACAAAGCTTTGACAACCACTACAAAGGAGGTACTTTGGATCAAGAGATTATTGGTGGAACTAAAGATCATGGATTCAGAGGAGGCACCAATCATCTACAATGACAATATATCAGCCCAACACCTTGCATCTAACCCAATCTTCCATGCAAGATCTAAGCACATTGAGATATGCCATCACTTTGTGAGAGAAATGGTGCAAGCCAAGGAGATTGCTTTGGAGCATGTTCCAAGCAATGAATGTGTAGCTGATCTACTTACTAAACCACTTCAAAAGACACCTTTTATGAAGTTCAGATCATCACTTGGAGTGATTAGTAAAGCAATGATTGAACCAAGCTAGATAGTGAGGAGGAGTGTTAAAAATTCACAATTCTAGCTTGACTAGTTTTGGTCATATGACTTGTAAATAGTTAGATGGTCATGATGTGGCTTGTCACACGTGCCAAATAGCATAGGATTCCATTCATAAGGATGTTGTTTTGGGCAGGTATGAGTAGCCCTAAACCTATCCCTAATGCTAATTTTGGTGGATCTTTCATCCCTACCAAGTTAGGGTTGGAATCTTGGAGATCCCTCGACAATGCAAAAATTACCAAAAATAGCTCCTATTTTTTCTCCCTTGTATCTAAGCATAATTTGGACTCATTCCAAAGGTTCTAATACTTAGGTCTACTTGAGCCTGATGGATCATGTATATATAGGTGATGATATCTCACCAAAATCAATCAAGCAATTTCATATTTTTTTCTCTCATAATGGTGCAATTGCTCTCTATGTTCATAATTGTTTGAGTACTTGTGATTACTGATGATTATAGGATTGAATGTAGGTCTGGTGTACAGTACTCAGACTGTGGGAGGCCGTACTTTCACACGTGTGAAGCCTTCTTCAAGGATTTGGGCCATTTAGTGAGGTTCAAGCATAGGTTTTTGATGGTTCAACTTGTGCTAATCTTATAAAATCATAATCTATTGTTTTCCTCATCATTTCAAGTGTTTTAGGATTCTTATTTGCTGTAATTTTTACACCGAAAAGATGGATCCATTAAGGAAAAGTGTTGAGTTGTTAACAAAAGAAATAAGTGATTTAAAATTCCAAATATCTGATGTTAAAGCCAAGCGAAAGAAAGTGAACCTAATGCCAATATTTGGTGTACCGCTTGTGGAAAGGAAGGCCATTCTAAAACCAACTGTCCCAATCTACAAACTAACTATTTAGAAGAGGAACTATTTCTCTGTCCGATTAATAATCATGAAGAGGTAGCTTATATTGCAACTCCTACTAACCAAAAAATAGCGTACTGGTCAACATTACACTATTTTGCGAAGGGGCAGAACACGAGATTCCACTCCACCAACCAGAGTAAGGGGTTCGTGCTACAATTGCGGAGCCCCAGGTCACAATTCGCCTGATTGCCTTGAACCCAGAAGATTAGCAGGATATGTGCCGCACTGCGCTAACTGTAAAGGTGAAGGGCATGTCACTGCTGAATGTCTTCAGCCACAACAGCCACGGTCTAAACCAAGATTTGTAAACTCGCCTAGGGAAGACGACCCTCAGTCATCTAAGACTAACACTGACATAATAGTTCAGAGGATAGAAGTAGAGTCTGAATTATTAGATCTAGAAATCAATGCTTGGAGCAAGCAAAACTTGCTATCTTGGTAATGTGAATTGAATTCAACTTTGCCTCTAGATTTAGACACCTAAACACCTGCAAATGAAGTCACACAACACCAATCTCCAATGTGTTTGACTCACTTTGAATTCTAGAATCAATACTAGATGCTAAGATCCAATCTACACAAGATTTAGATAAAAAATTGTGATCAAATTGAATGAAAACCAAGGATTTAGCTCATTTCAGCCTTTAGGCTCTGATACCATGTAAAAATTATAGCAAATGAGGATTCTAAAACACTTGAAATGATGAGGAAAACAATAGATTATGATTTCATAAGATTAGCACAAGTTGAACCATCAAAATCCATCAAAAACCTATGCTTGAACCTCACTAAATGGCCCAAATCCTTGAAGAAGGCTTCACACGTGTGAAAGTACGGCCTCCCACAGTCTGAGTACTGTACACCAGACCTACATTCAATCCTATAATCATTAGTAATCACAAGTACTCAAACAATTATGAACATAGAGAGCAATTGCACCATTATGAGAGAAAAAACATGAAATTGCTTGATTGATTTTGGTGAGATATCATCACCTATATATACATGATCCATCATGGTTTTGGGCAGGTATGAGTAGCCCTAAACCTATACCTAATGCTAATTTTGGTGGATCTTTCATCCCTACCAAGTTAGGATTGGAATCTTGGAGATCCCTCAACAATGCAAAAATTACAAAAAATATTTCCTATTTTTTCTCCCTTGTATCTAAGCATAATTTGGACTCATTCCAAAGGTTCTAATACTTAGGTCTATTTGAGAACATCCTTATGAATGGAATCCTATGCTATTTGGCACGTGTGACAAGCCACATCATGACCATCTAACTATTTACAAGTCATATGATCAAAACTAGTCAAGCTAGAATTGTGAATTTTTAACATTCGGATTTCTCCATTCTTTTCTCTCTTTCTGAGTTCCTATTCTTGGATTTCTTGTAAGAAGATTCTTCTTTTGATGAAGAAGAATACTCAAAAGATTCTTCCACATCCACTGAATCAGATTCTGATTCAGACTCAGTAGATGTTTCAGATTCTTCTGTTCATTTAAATTTTTGCTTTTTACTACTTTTTCTTTCATTTCTCCATCTACGAAAAATTCGAAAAGTTTCACAATTTTCGACAGAGGCGATGACATCTTCCAAGGAAGTCATCAAATTCTGTCGACAATAACGATCCATTTTCTTAGGCAAGCCACCCAAGAACTATTCATTTTTCATAGGAACTGATACTGGGCTCCTAACTTTCCTATTAAATTCTTAATCCTACAAGTATATTTTCTAAGTAATTCCTTTGGCTTTTTTTCAACAGAGTTAAGCCGAGCCAACAATCTAGTGGAATATCCTATCTCCCTAAACTGTTTAAGGAATGCTACTTTTAAAGCATTCCAAGTATTAACTGTTTTCGGTACTAATTGACTGTACCAAATCCTAGCCTGCTTCCGCAGAAGACCTGGTAAAATTCTAACTTTGTCCTCATCCGTCTGCTCTTTGTTTGTTATGGTAATGGATTCAAACTACAACAAATAAATATCCACATCTTCAGATGATGATCCCTTAAAGAAATCGTATCTGATTTTTGTAGATGTGGGTGGCGCTGAATTAGCCATATTAATAGATGGTGGTGAACTAGATGAACTTGGAGGATCCAAATCTAAACTACGCTCAAACAATGGTTCTGAAGAAGAAGATTTTGATTCTGAATTTGGTTCGAAAGTAGAATCAGACGAATCTGATTCAGGTGAATTTGTAGAACTTGGTGTTTCAACGGATCTTTCCTCAAATGAATCTACAAATGTTGTAGTAGTGTTTAGAAGATCATTAAATGCTTCAGGTGTTAATCTTGCTCTAACATTGAGAAATTGTGGGCACCGAGGATGATTACTGGGTGAAGTTACGAATTCCTATCCAAAAAATTCTATATAGAGGCCTCACCCATTCCCTTCACGAGTTCATTCTATATTTCTACAAGAGAGTTCATGCTGAAAATTTTCAGAATTTTCAACCTCTCCAAAACTATCTAAAATTACGGTCATCATGAATTCCAAAGACTCATCGCTCTCACTACATCGTCGGAAGGTGCCCAAACCCTTTTTGGGTGATTTATCACTGATTTGTATCAAGAATTATTCTGATGTGCTGATATTGGCCAAAGATTTGCTAACAAACATTGGTTTTGATCTCAGCCATTTCACTGATCAGTAGAGTGAGAGTCTGGCCCGAGCAACCTATTCTACATATTCTGATAAGTTCCATTCCTTCAAACTCACCTCCAAGGATGGCAGTTACAATATAATCGACATCTTCCCACAAGGCTTACAACACATCGGATTTCCAAATCTGGGTGAGACGATTCACAACAGAAGAACTAGTTATGATTTCAAATATTTCACAAAGTTCTTGCAAGAAGATGACAAAATCATTGCCCTGACTAATGATGACATATCCATCAAGCTAATCAAGGATTCTAAGCTCCGAGCAGCCGCAAAACTCCTCGTACACATGGTAGAGGTCCACATCGCCAAGATGGATCGCATCTCACCAAGCGATCTGTTTGCCTTGACTATGACCATGGACGACTCCAACAACAATTACAAGTGGGCAGAGAAAATCGTTGACAAACTATGTGTGGCATTGAAAGCCAGGAAATCCCCTACCAAGTGTGGCTATCTCTTGCACATGTTGGTCACACAACATCTGGGACAACAAACGGCGTACTGAAAGAGCTAGAGGCAGTCTATCCTAGCACAAAGAAGCGAGCCACCCCACATATATCAGCAGAACTTGTCTCACCTGCACCTCCCATGAAGAAGTAGAAGGGTAAGGTAGTGAGCACCGACGACACCATCTCCCCAACTAGGCCCAACAACGTACACAAGCAGTAGTGGCACCAGCAGGCAACTGAGTTGAGACAGACACTTCTGGTTCTGATCTTATGGGTGTGGTTCTGTCCACATCAACACCTTCCACAATCCCAACTCCCTCACTTGCTCTCACACTTCCACCACCACCTCCACCATTTACTACTACCCCCACACCGTCACTCACTCTCAACATGAGATTCGATTCCACACTTCCACAAAAGCCCTCACCTGTACAAATATCCACCCTACTTGACTCTATAGTCAATGTAGATGCTTTTGCCTTACAATTACTAACATGAATTGCAGCAACCACCGTCACTACTAACCCACTCCACACATCTCCGCCACGCGGTATATCCCCACCTCTTTCACCTATCATTCCTCAATCACCTCCACCTGCCTTTCATTCATCTCCATCTATCCCTGTTCATGATTTTCTATCCTTTAATCCAATGCCATATCCTAACTATACATACACCCTCCCTGACATTGGCCCTTGGGAGCAGTTACCCCTTGCAGCACAAAAGCCGTATGGTTGGTAAATGAGCTCCAGTATAATCTATTCGGCACCCTAGGGGGACAATATACCATGCGGCAATTTGACGATGGTGCTATGGCGAACCTTCAGATTGAAAAAGCAAGGCTGGAAGTGAAAAACAAGCAACAACAGTTGCAGATCCAAAATCTCACCACTTATAATCAACAATAGCAGTAGATGCTCATCCACCTCCAAAACTAACTCCAACTGAAGGTATCCAACATGCAGAATACCATCGATAACATCAAAGCAGAAAGGGATGAGGTTGTAGCAGATGCACAAGCCACACGTTTTGCTATGAAGGAACAATTGGAATTGGTGGACTTCAACGACTTCGCACCACCAGCTATTCCTGAGAGAACTCCCATTTCAGTGGTGGCTTATCAAATGCTGGCCCAAAAGTTGAAAGCCATGACAGAGCAGCACACAAAATTACAACAATCATACCTTGCTTCCGTCGAGGCCCTGAACCAGCACATTGCCACCCTAGAAGAACGATTAAAGATAGTTGCCCAGTCAACGCCATCTGTTCATGTAGAGCACGTCCAGTTCCATAATTTCGGGCACCACTTTGATGGACTAGATGGTGGAGATGGAGCAGGATTCTAGCAGCCTTCTCCTGCTACTCAAGGCTCCTCCTTTCGAGGACAACCCCTGGGGCAAGGAGCTCAAGCACCAACCAATCCATCAAGCTCTGGTGGTACTAGCTCCCAACATTATCTTTTTTCTTCCACCGCTTTTAACCCTGTCGACACCACTAATACCCCATTCATTCAACGCCAATTTTCTCCTGAATCACAAAGAATTGCTGAAGCTAACCCTTCCCCTCCCCTCTCTCCTAAACCTAATCCCCAAATTCAACATGAGATTGCCTCTGAAGCACCAACCATCCAGCATAGAATCATGCCCATAGAACCAAACAAGGAGTTGCGCGCCTCTCAAGAGTTTGCCAAGAAATACGGATTTTTGGTGCGGGCTTGAAACGGTCAGGATCTACATATCGGTGAAAATCCTCGTCCTTGTACTCACAACCTTCTTCTAGATTGAACACCTAAAGAACTTCTATTTCTTTCTCACTGTAGACTCCTTGTAGTGGTTCCTGGGGTATAGCCTCTAGGCTCATCATGAAAAGCAAAATGGAGTCTTAATGGCCTTCGCTAGACATCTTTGCGCTATCTCTTGATTGGGATATCGTCTTCATCGGAGAATGGGTCTATGGTCAACCTTCGCTTGGGAGATTGCTCAGTTGATGAAACATCGAACTAAAGACAATCAACCGTAGCTAGGTGTTGGAAGTATTTCTACTTCACTATGGTGGCTAGGTCTAAGGTAGAGGTTTGTGCATAGTATAGTGGTAGACCGTCCACCTTCTAAGTTCTACAATATAACTTTCAACTGCAAAATATAAACAAGAAGGAAGGAAGCACCAAGGCGTTCCCAAATAGTGCTCATAATGGAAATAAAAACTAACTTGACTAAGGCCTAGCCAAGATTAGCAAAAACTAGATCCTATTTTAACACCCAAAAGGGAGATGGAAATAATAGATTGTGGCTAACTAAGCACATAGCAAATAAAACATGCCACAATATAGAAAACCGATGAAAAGGAGGCACGAGGAGTCCCGAGCACCTTCCCTCAAGCTATGCACCTTCCCAGAGGGAACACAAATAAAATAGAATGATAATTCCCCAAATAGAGAGCAAGATAGCTAAATCTCAAAAGTGTTGTTTACAAGGAAAATGCCTCTCTTCTTATAGCAACAAGGGCCTTCCATAAGTATCCACTAACTTATAAGGTTGCCTTCCTCTCTGTATTAGGAAGGACTTTTATTTCTTTTTGATCATATAAAATAACATCTGCATCCTGAGCAACCTGAAAGGTTGTTAAGACAGGAGCAGTTTATTTTTTAGGGCCCTCGATCTCAGGTGCAACTCCCTCCTTATTTAAAAATGTTTAGGCTCCAATGCCGACTGCAACAACCAAAATACAAATATCGATAACTTCATATTCATGAAAGAATTTCTTACTTATTAAAGCAATGAAGCATGCGATAATCCAGATTAAAGCAAGAAAAACAAAAGAGCAATCCTTACTTATTTTCATATGGAATCAAATAAAATTTTGCCACAGGACTGCATTTGACAAAATATACAGCCTTCTCAAAATTGGCTTCTTTTGTCTTTATCGCTCCCATGAAAAATGGACTAACAACGAAAACTATACCATGGGAATTGGAACTAATACTATTCTGCAAAAAAGATACTCCGACTTCTACTATTACATCTGAAATTTCTGAGGTTTTATCTTTCAGCTCGACACAAAATTTGGGACCTAATCTAAAACTTTCACATGTATCTGGAAGGAAAAACTCAAAAAAATTGTCGAGAAGATCAATCTTATTAGCTAGGTAGGCTGATTTTAATGGTCAGAATCAAAATAAACTTGGGCATGATCGTATGGAATTCTTACCAAAAGATTATGTACAAGAGCAGAAAAAGAAGTAGAAACAATATTTACAAATTTTTCTCTTATTTTGTCGAGCTCCTCTTGGGTAATCAGCACTTCTGCTGAAGAAACCTGCTGAGGAGCTGGACAAAGAATAGGAGGAGAAAGAGGTGAAGATTCTCGATCTGTTAGATTCTCCAGCATTTGACTCAGAGCTCAGGACAATATGGGGTCTCTTGGTTGGGATAACTCTAGGAGAAAGAGAAGCAGCTTACATTCGAGATCCAGCCTTCTTGGGAACAGGCTGCTTCCTCTTCCTCCTAGAGGTAGTCGGCAAGTTGGTTCTATCAAGAGGCAGGTCTCTAGAGGTGTTGGCGTTATCAACATGCAGACCAAAAAAACGGTCCCGAAGTCTTCTGATAATGATGAAATCACATCGTCAAAAAACTGAAACAGAAAATCTTCTACAGTACCCTATAAGGCCTGCATGGTTGTCACGGCAAAACGAACATCTAGCCCAAGTGACAGAGTGACATCCCTTACAGATCGGCCGAAAGGAGCTCTAGGGATTAACAGTTTAGTTGATTTTTGGAGTTTTCTAATCTCCCTCAACCAGATATGCTTCCTGCCATGTCTACGGCCAATACGAGGGGGAACACGAGAATGGGATGGTTGACAGAGGTTATGGCACAGGCAGTGGATTTGGTCCTAGCCATCATTCTCAGAAGAAGAAAATTAACAAAAAAAAGTTTGAACAAAAGCAAAGGGGATGAAAACAAAAGAATTTGCGATAAAAGGGTACTTGAGATCAATACCAAAACTGAATATCGGTTTCGAGTGCAAGATATACACATAATATTTCTAGAAATGAGATGCGCGCTTGAAAGCGATATTGGACTACCAGTGGTATCGGTCTCAAGCACACTGTGAGAGGGCGGATGCTTAAACAGTGAGTCGGCACGCTTGAGAGTGATATTGAGAGCGAAAGCCGAAAATTGTGCGAAAAAAAATGAAAATTCCGAGGACTTTTTGCACGTGTGAAAAGATGGCCGAGGACATGTGTCCACGTTGAATGTCCGTACAAACAATGATAACTCAATTATGAGGCCACGTGGGTTGGGACACATGCACAAATCCTGTTTTGACGTGTGTCATTCTCGCACATGACATATGTCAGATCAATCATTCTCTCTGTATGACATATCAATTCAGACCAATCACATGTCGACACGTGTTCCTTCGTTACTACTCCACATGTGCAAAAAACATTTTATAAATAGGGCATTTTTGGCTCGAATTTTCATGCAAATTTACGATTTCTTGGCAGGATATCAATTTCAAGCGTGCCATTTGTACTAATTACCCTCCGTTGACTAACTTGCGCTTGGAACCAATACTGCCTCGTCCGATATTACATTCAAGTGCGCATTGCATCTCCTTTATTTTGTGCTCTGTGTTCACATGCTCAGATCTGATACCCTAGTTTCCAATATCTCTTTTGAATGCATATTGTCTTGAGGTGCTTGGCTGACCTGTAGTTTGCGCCTATACATTTTAATGTCTTTAGATCTCCTGCTAAATGCCATTCAATGTTGAAAGTGCCAATTCCAGGAATATTGAGTGGAGCTCCCTCCATGTGATTTTTTATGGTGGCAAGATATGATGTTCTATTAAATATCCATGAGAGAATGTCATGGTCTACTTTCACCACCTATAAAAGAATACAAAAACGTGATTAGCCTCATAATATTAACATAGAGAAGATTTTTTAAATGAAATCCATATTCAAATGATTATCTCTATTTATTATGTGAAGGAACTGCTATTCCTGAAATGCTGCCAACCACTAGATATCATTTTTATATTGAACACTGAAATTGAGGCCTTCTGAGTTTTCTGAATTTGAAAGTGCTCCACTCATGATCGTGAGACTGACTCTTTCCATTTTTTATCCTTTTATAATTTCAGACTCATCTAACTTGAGAAGAACTATCAACTTGTTATTGACATTCTCATTCGTAATACCGTAAATATTTATGATGAATGTTAATAACTAATTAATGTCAATAAATGAATTGTTGAAATTGTTATAAGCTAGACTTTCTCCTTTTGAGCAATACACTTCATTGATATGAGATGGATTACCAACTATTGTCTGTATACCTTGGTTTAACATGTCTCTTTTTTTTTCA
Organism: Diphasiastrum complanatum; assembly: GCA_029204225.1. Lineage (NCBI taxonomy): Eukaryota > Viridiplantae > Streptophyta > Lycopodiopsida > Lycopodiales > Lycopodiaceae > Diphasiastrum > Diphasiastrum complanatum. The sequence goes on along the minus strand of CM055096.1, from coordinate 20,986,453 downwards.
AAAATGAAATGGTCATGGGATTGGAAACTTTTTAATATTTACCTGTGCAAATGCCTCCTTTATCATCTTAAACATTCTTGCATATGCTTCCCTACTGATGCTAGAAAAGTCACATGCCCCCTGAAGCAATGTAGTGTCTAATATTTTTCCAACTTCATCCATAATGCTATCAGTAACTGAAGCCTTAATATTTTTCATTTTGTTATTATTTAACATTGATTTCATAGATTTAGAAGTCAAGATAGAGCCTAGTGAGTTTCCAATTGAAATCTCATCGGCCAAATGGTCTTCAACAACCAATGTTGATCTGCATTGCAAACATAATGTTCATGAAAATGTTAGTAGAAATTAGGACACTCAGCAATAACTTGCTTTCCATAAAAATGTCTGCATGAATCTTCTTTTCAAGAAAATCAGAATGAGCATTGATCTATCATCTCACATCCAGCAAAGAAGCAATGCTCTCACTCTTCAGAGATTGTGAATCACTCCCTGCTCACCAATATGTAGGGATGAAATTATATGCTCAGAGATTGAATGAACACGCTCTGCTCACCCAGAAAATAAGAAACTCTCCTCCCTTCCCAATGCCAGAATGTAAGAATGCTTCTCCATGTTTCTTCCCTTCCCATTCCTCATGAGTGAGAGAGAGAACAAAAGCAGTTTCCAACCTCTCACTTCCAAACACAATCCTCTTGTTATTTTCCAATGAATTACCTTCATAGGATTCAATTTTACTTCCTTTGATAAAACTTTTGAAGTTCAATTGACAAGTGTCAATTGATAGGTTGATGGCTTCGAATCATCCTGTACTCCATGGTGTAACCGTCTCCAATGACTACGAGAAGGGCAATTTCTTCAAAACCGACTTTCAATAAAGCTTATAGCACCTTTCCTATCATTTCTTTGTTCCAGTTTGAAAACCATCACATGAATATGAGTTTTGGCCTCTTCAAAGAATTTTGAATTGATCAATCAGGTTGTATTTCAATCTTCCGCATTGTGTCGACCTCGACAATTCTTTTTGTCCAAGGCACCTGAATGTCTTATAAGCATTTTCATCTGCAAAATTTTATTTTGACTGGTATATTTTGCAGTGTCCTCAATCGATAAGGATTCATCGATTTTTATCCAGAACTCTTTCAATTGTGAAGCAATGTTACTAATTTCTTGATTTTAGCTAGAACTCCAAATTGTCTTCGATAATCTTTGATGAATCATGGTTAATTACTATTTGAACGATTTTGAACTTGCCAACGTATTTTATTTTGTGGAATCTTTTTGGACCTTATGATGAGGTCATGGTCCTAATTCTTTAAGGACATCCTTAATCTTCAAAAGGGTATTATTTGTCACGATCATTGATTTTTAAGTGTCGTATTTTCACTGGTTTGTTGTTTTCGTCTTGAACTGAACTTTGATTGTCGTTGTTTGCAGGACCCTTAGCCTTTCGACCTTTCCTTGACACTTAAGTCAGTGCCTTAAAAGTACCTGGGCATCTTTTATTAATCATGATATAAATAAGATACATTGATCAATTACAACATGGCAAACAATGGCCATAAACAACTATAGATATTTTTGTCCATCAGAGTCACTTATAAGTATTGCTATTTAACAAACTTATTAAAAATAGTAAAGTCTTAAAAATAGCTCTAATTCTTTTGATAAAACTGTCATTTGACGACTTGATACATTTGAACCTGCATAGAATTTTATAGCTACTCTTTAACACAGCCATATTCGTATATTAGTAAAAAGTGGCATAATAGCAGATTTTGTGCACATGAGATACGTCTAGCACATTTTCTTCTAGAAAATCAACATCAATGATTGTAGTTGCTGAAATTTTAAAATTTTGACCAGAAAAATGCACTACACTCCCTGTATCAGACCATATCAGAAGTTGACAATTTGAGTTGCTTTGAATTTCTTGTCCTGAGAAGAGCATATTTTGGTGACAGATCCACATGAAGATGATAAAGCTTTGTCATCAGTACAATAGTATAGTAATAAACAACACAATGACAATAACAAAACTGAAAATGGCGCTAACGACTCTGCTGGAGATAGAAATGGTGCTAAACACTTGTTTTTGACCCTGGAGATAGAGATGGCGTAGGCTTTTTTCAGAAATGTTACTCCTAATTCAAATTTTTGAGTGTTCCCAACTATTGGGAGGCAATATTGCAGCATTTTGTAAATTTATATTTTAACTATGGTTAAGCACCAGTTATTTTTCTCTCTCCTACATGGCATTTCTTATAGGGCCCTCTTTGGGCCCATATTTTCTCTAATGCGAGGTTTGGAGTTTGCAATATTCCAGATTAACCATCGGTACAGTTATATTGGAAGAAGGGAAGACCACAAGACCAATGATGAAGAAGAAAGCTAAACAACATTATAATACAGTTTTGAAGTGGAAGAAGCCACCAAATGAAGCAATTTCAACCACTGATTTAAAAATTATTACTCTTGAGGATATACCACCTTAATTGGATAAACGGAAAGAGAAGATTAAAGATGATTATTCAAGTCAGAGTTCTAGGAATCATCGCCTTCTCGCAAGAAATCTAAATGCAAAACAAAAATTAATCCCTTTGAACAAGAGAAAGAAGATAAAGTTCATCAAGACATGCCGGATCATTTCAAACATTATACTCTTGATGGTGTTGTGATCATGTAACCTAAAGCTCATCGTGAACCTGAAGATCAAGTGCCAAAAACACAAGAAATTTACGATGGACCAGCTAGAACGCAACCTATGAATCTAGCCAAAACATGAGAAGATGAGAAGATTGTTGAAGTTGGAGCACAACTTACGTCTGTAGTTGAGCATACTATCTCTTTTATACCGGATGTAGTGCCAAATGTGACAAGATTTTATCGTTGTAATCCGAATATCATAGATATAATAAAGAAGGAGTTACATAGATTATTGAAAGTGAATTTCATTTATGAAATCGAGCATACTGAGTGGGTCTCACCAATTGTCATTGTTCTTAAGAAAAATGGCAAGATGAGAATTTGTGTGAACCTAAAGGCACTGAATAAAGTCACGTATAAAGATCACTTTCCACTGTCTTTTACAGAAAGCATATTGGATCACCTTGCTGGAGTAGAAACATATAGTTTTTTGGATGGATTCAGTGGATGAAATCAAGTTTAAATATTATTTAGAAATAATTTATTTATCAGCTCTAATATCACTCTTGCTAAATACGATATTCAATCAAGAAAAAAATCAATGTTAAATTATGAGAGGATCCCTACCAACTGTTGATTCAGACTATTACTTAGATCGACCAGAGGAATATCTTTGTAGTGTCAAAGATGATCTTGAAGAGAGTGAAACAGTTAGATGTCTGTGACAGCCATACTTCCTTCGAGTGAGATATTCTGAAATGAGTCGTGGAATGAGTATCAATACAAGAGAAAGGAAATATCATAAAGCATTCATTGGTGTAAACACACATAAAGAAAATAGAGAATTTGTGTTAAGATATTGTGAATACAACAATCAGATCACAATCTAGTGCCCGAGAATGGTTTACAGTAATAGCGCACTGTGTTGTGATCTTACTATGCTAATCATAGATTGAATACTAGCTCTACTTCTGGAATTACTTTCACTCTCTCTAAAGATCTTGGATTCTATGAAATCAGATAGTTTGATACAAAGGAGTCCCCAAAGAAACTCTGATTCCTGCTGTCACTGATTATTGACTCATCTATTGTATATGGACTGACTATATGAGATCTCATTGGCAAGCAAGGGCGACATTTCATAAAAGTACACAACATGGTGGGACTAGCTTAAAAAAAAACTATATATTGGAACTTTTCCAATGGTTTTACAGAAGAATCCAAATTCGTCATAATACAAAATTGACGGATTAATAAAAAATTTCAAAAAACATGCAAATTTATACAAGCCAGTAGGCTATAGACACACAATAAAATTTTGTATATTAAATAAAAATATTTACAAAATACAATTCAGCAGTATCTAATCTGCTTTCGATATTTACTCCAATGAAAGTTGTAACTTAAAATCATACAACAATTTTCTTCTTTCATATGGATCCAATAGCTCATTTTCATGCTTACTCAGATCAATGTAAGCAGCATACAATGCAAAATGAGATGATCTAAACATGAAATTAATTGGTTCATATCCTAAATTTTTAACTGCAATGGTTTTCTTTACAAAAATTATTTTATGTACCTTATTGAAATTATATCCTCCAAGAAAATGAGATCGTGCCTTAATTGCCATAATCATAGTTTCACCATGTTGATGAAACTTTGAATGGGCAACACTTATCTCATTATTTTTTAAGGACTTCAGATAGTGCCCTAGTGCATGATCTTTTAAAAATTCTCCAGCAGAAGATCTCTGCCCTCCTCAACGAATTGCGAAATCATCAAGGAAAATTGTTTTCTAAAATGATAAAAAACAAAGTAAGCTCAAGTATATAATCTAGCATAACGAATCTACTAGTACGTGATAAGTACAAAAATTTACACATTCGACTTTGTCTTTCCTGTCTTTCCATCAATAATATGTCCACCTTTCAATGTCAATATTGTTGGTGAATAGACAGTTGGTTGTGGAAAACCAAGTTGACTTTGGATTCTAAGAAACTCCTCCTTAGAAGGTAGATGATCTTCTTTGTTGCGCATTTCCTCCATAGCCATTTTCAAACAATCTTTTCCTGAATAAAACTTATCATTATGTACATCGTCAACACCAATGAGAAGATCATCAGCATCAAAATCAATTATATCCAAAAATTCATCAAGCTCTTTGTTCAAAATGCAAAGAGTGTCAATTTTAGTGAAGTAAAAAGGATCCGATATATCTGATATTGTTAAAAAAGAATTATTATCTATATTATAAGTAAGGAAGGTGATCAAAGATTTATCGAAAGAAGAAAGGGTAGTGGGTGTTCTAGGGCCTATAAATGATGTCCTACTTTGAGCAGGATCAAAATCAGAACAATCATCTAAATTAACACTCGTACCAATAAAAAAAGTATCTATATCTACAATCTTTGACTTTTCAAACTTTGTACCACTAGAAAAAGCAACTTCAAAGTAAAAGGGCCAGCATTCGAATCGTCAGAAATATTTAACAACATAAAAATAAATAAAAGCAGACTGAAAATCAATAAATCTACATTTTTATTAAGAATTGGGCACTCATCTACAGACTTGAAATCATTATGTAGCTTGGTAAATATTCTGTCAAGCTTAGCTTTATAGATATGCTTGTCGAGTGCCACCAGGTCCTGATAACGAATCATGTCCTTATTCTGATATCTGAATAGCGGAGTACTGAACAGAGACTTTAATCTGAGATATATCTCAAAAAATGTCTCCACACCAAGGCCCTCAGTTATAGAAAGTAGAATAAAAAAAAAAGGAGAAAAAAAAAGATTTGAAATACTCCAACCTCTTTTTTTTTATTTTCTATTTTTGATTTTAATACCAAATTCATGAAAAGAAGGAAGCAAACTAGAATCAAAATTAGACATTTTAAACAAAGAAAACAAGAGTAAAATTCCAAATATTGCTCTCAGGTGCAAACTGCAGGTCAGACAAGCACGTCAAGGCAATGTGCGCTCGAGAGAGATATTACACGTTGGAGTATCAGATCCGAACGCAAGAACATAGAGCACAAAATAAAGGAGATGCAATGGGCGCTTGAATGCGATACCGGACGAGGCAGTATCGGTTCCAGGTGCAAATTAGTCAACGGAGGGTAATCAAAGCAAACGGCGCGCTTGAAATCAATATTAGGCCAAGTAATCATAAATTTGAGTGAAAATTCGAGTCGAAAAAGGCCTATTTATAAAAAAAAATTGCACGTGTAGAGGAGTGGTGAAGGAACATGTGTCGACTTGTGATTGGTCAAAATTAATGCGTCGTATCTAGAATGATTGATCTGACATCTGTCACATGCAAGAATGACACACATCGAGAATGGATTGGGGCATGTGTCCCAGCCCACGTGGCCTCATAATTGGGTCATCATTGTTAGTATGGACATTCCACGTGGACCAGTTATTTGACGACACATGTCTCAGCTGTCTTTTTACACGTGCAAAAATTTTGTATATATAAGATTTCGGAATTTTCATTTTTTTTTGCAAAATTTTCGGTTTTCGCTCCCAATATCGCTCTCAAGCGCGCTCTCTTAGCATTCAAGCTTCCGCCCTTTCACAGTGAGCTCGAGTCCAATACTGCTGGTAGTTCAATATCTCTTTTCTTGAAATAATCTGGTAGATCTTGCGCTCAAAACCGATATTCAGTTCTAATATCGATATCAAGCACCCTTTTATCGTAAATTTTTTTGTTTTCATCCACTTTTTTTTGTTAATTTTCTTCTTCTGAGAATAATGGCCAGGACCAAATCCACTGCCCGTGCTATAACCACTGTACAACCATCCCATTCTCGTGTTCCCCCTGGTACTGGGCGTAGGTATGGTAGGAAGTAGGTCTGGCTGAGGGAGATCAGAAAACTCCATAGATCAACTAAATTGTTGATCCCTAGAGCTCCTTTCGGCCGATCTGTACGAAATGTCACTCTAGCACTTGGCTGAATGTTTGTTTTGCCGTGATAGCCATGCATGCCTTACAAGGTGCTGTAGAAGATTTTCTATCCCAATTTTTTGAGGATACTTGTCTTTTGAAAGTGCATGGTAAGCGTGTCACCATCATGCCAAAGAATTTCATCATTCTCAAAAGGCTTTGAGACCGATATTTTGGTCTACATGTTGATAATGCCAGCACCTCCATAGATCTACCTCTAGATAGAACCGACTTGCCGACTACCTCTAGGAGGAAGAGGAGGCAGTCTGTCCCTAAGAAGGCTAGATCTTGAAGGCCAGCTGCTTCCCTTCCTCCTAGACGTATCTCGGCCAAGAGCCCCCGTATCTTTCTGAACTCTAAGTCAGATGCTGGAGAATCTGACTCAGATCGAGAATCTTCACCCCTTCCTCCTCATGTTATTTGTCCAGCTCCTCAACAGGTCTCATCACCAAAAGTGTTAATTACCCAAGAGGAGCTCGACAAAATAATAGAGAAATCTATAAATATTGTTTCCACTTCTGTTTCTGCTCCTGTACATAATCTTTTTGTGAGAATTCCATAAAATCCAGCCCAAGTTTATTTTGATTCTGACCATTATAATCAATATGAGGCCTACCTAGCTAATAAAATTGATCTTCTCGACAACTTTTTTGATTTTTTTCTTCCAAATAAACGTACAAGCTTTAGATTAGGTCCGAAATTTTGTGTCGAGCTGAAAGATAAAACCTCAAAAATTTCAGACCTAATAGTAGAAGCCGGAGTTTTTTTTTTCCATTGTACAGTTTTTGTTGTTAGTCCATTTTTCATGGGAGTGATAAAGGTGAAAGAAGCTAATTTTGAGAAGGCTATCTATATTATCAAATGCATGCTTGTGGCAAAATTTTATTTGATTCCATATGAAAATAAGTAAGGATTGCTCTTTTGTTTTTGTTGCTTTAATCTGAATTGTTGCATGCTTCATTGTTTTATTAAGTAAAGAATTGAATTGGCTTAATTTTCCAACACTATAACTAAGATCAGGTCTAGTTATAGTCAAATATATTAAAGAGACTATAAGCCTTCTATATAGAGTGATTTCCTCAAAGGATTCTTCATCGCCATCAGTATATGCTTTTACATGTTGCTTTCTTCATTCCAAATTTATCTAGGATGGATGTAGCATATTTAGATTGACATATAATACTAAAATCCAATCCTCTTATGACTTATATTCCTAAAATGATGTTCAATAGGCCGAGATCTACCATTTTAAACTCTTTAGATAAAGCAATCTTTACATATCTTATTACATCTAGATCATTTCCACTTACAATAATGTCATCAATATACAATACAAGGATAACAATCTTTCCATCATGAAATATAAGGTGCAATGATGGATCATATGAACTAAAAAGAAAGTTGATGGAGATAAGAAAAGAGTTTAGTCTATATAGACTCTTTTTCAAATAACACACTTTTTTTACATGCTCCTCCTTGATGAAGCCTCATGTAGATCTCTTCCTCCAAGTAGCCATTGAGGAAGGCATTTGTAACATGAAGTTGAAATAGCTTCCAATTGAAGGTAGTATCAAGACTAATGATCAATCTTATTGTAACTAGCTTAACCACAAGAGCAAAAGTTTCATCATAATCAATGACTTTGGTTTGCAAAAAACCTTTTGCTACAAGTCTAGCTTTGTGCTTATTTTCTAATCCATATTTATTATACTTCAATCTATACACCCACTTGCAATCACATGGTTGTTAAAATTGGAAAAAGAAATCATATTGATTTCTTGGCTTGCTACTAATGTTGTACCATGCAAGTATGTAGCTCATAAATGCAAAATGCCAAGTTTGGCCTACATAGAACTCGAGCTACATGGTTATGTAATGTCTAGTTTGAAGAATACAACTTGCATATAGTTTGTAGACATAGAATTGGCAAATTCATGCTTGTAGAAACTCGTGGCAATTCACATGCATTGATTGTAAGTGACCCATAGTGACATGCAAGACATGCACAAAGTATAATGGACACATGCATGATGATTTGTACTTTTTTAGTTAGAACTAGTACACTTGTAAAAAGTTGGTAGAATTTCATGCATGTCAAGTGACAAATGTCACATAGACTCTAGATGTCACTTTAGTTGTCATTGTGGAATGGATAGATGTGGTTCTACCTCGAGCTACCTCAAACTCCATAAATATGTGTAGCTCTCCTCACAATCAATGATGAAAAACCAAAGTTTTGTAGCTACCTCATGCCATTTTGGATCTAAACTATTTTGTTTGTTATCTCTCTAGCTTTCTCTCTCTAACTCGTGTTGAAGCTAATGCTAATACACTAAAATCTTGTACTTTTGTTCATTCTTTGATTCATTGCTATCATAATCTGATGCTTAGCATGCTAGATTGTGGTTAAGCCATTTCTTCTAAACTAGATATTGCTAAACAATTTAGAATCATGTTACTGTGCTAATCACAAAGCTCAATCAAGGTCAATCATACTTGTGGACATTCCCCACATGTGTGAATTGTGGAAATTTTATCATGGTATCAGAGCCAAATTAAGCTTTGCATGCTAACATCCCTGATTGTACAAGAAACTGAGAGCTAAATCAAGCAAAAAAGTAGTTTTGCGCTTTTTCTCACCTTTCTCTAAAGTGTATTTGGATCAAATTGGATTGGAACTGAATTTTTAGACCTGAAAAGAGGTAGTACGGAATTCTGGAATTCCGCACGTGTGAAAATCAGAGATTTTCAGTCCTTTTGTTCTCCTTGCTTATAGATCCAAAGATAGCAGTGTTATAGCTTAATGGAAAGCTTATGTTGTACTTTCCATAGAAATTGAAACCAAATCAATTTGATTTGTCTAGCAAGAGTTATAAGCTCTTAAAGAGGATGGGGATAGATCCAAAATCTGAGAGACAGCATTTTGATTCGATTCAATCTTGCTTTGTTTTGAATCCATTGTTTTGAGTATCCTATACAAGAAACTGAAGATCAAGAATGAGTTTGAAGTAATGAACACCTTTCGAGCCTTTTGAGAGTCAATTGTGTTTTCTTTTGAAGCATTTCACACGTGCCAAAAATAGGATTCAAACTAGCCAAAGTGTCTCAATACCTTTTGTGTGTCTGATCTAGATAACTTGTTTTGTGGAATATTTGAGAGTCATCTCAAATACAATTGCAAGTGTTTCACATAGGAAGGTAGTACATCCTTGAAAATACCTATAGTGAAAGAGAGCAGCAACTTTAAGTCTAATTGGAACGAGCTCAAACATATCTCAGTCCAATAACTGAGAAGTCTTCATTAAAATGGCATCTCAGGGAGGATATTTTCTAAAAGCCAGTGAAAGACTAAATACTTCTAGTTACTCAATTTGGAAGTTCAGAATGGAGTCTATCTTGATACTCCAGGATGTTATGGATATTGCGCTTGGTGTTGAGGAGGAGCCTCAAGCACAGGCTGAAATTCTTAAGTACAAGAAAAGAGCCAGAATGGCTCTACATTTCATTTAGATGAATGTATCTAATGAAATTTTGAGAGAGATAGGATCTTGCACTACAGCCAAAGAAGCTTGGGATGCACTAAAGACTACCTATGAAGCAAAGAATACTTCTAGAATACTCACTCTTAGAAATCAGATGTTCCAAATTTTCCAAAGAAGTGAAGAGAGTGCATCCAACTATGTTCTGAGAGTTAAAGATTTACATAGAGAGCTAGCCTGTGTTGGTGTTACCATTAACCAAGATGAGCTAGTTCAAGTCATACTGAATGGCTTGAGAGATGATTATGATAATCTTGTTCAGTCTTTTGCTATTAAAGAGGAGTTGTCTAATCTAGAATCTCTCCAAGGAGTTTTTATTTCTGAAGAAGCTAGACAAAGCTATAAACTCTCTAGGATGAACAAACTCGAGCATGGTGGAAGTGACAAAGCCCTCTTTGTCAAAGGCAAGCAAAAAGGAAGGAGTAAGAATCAGTTCTCTCAAGCATCTAACAAAGACAAAGCCAAAGATCGAGACAAAGATGGTGAAGAGGATGATACATCTCATCCTTCTAACTCAAAGACCAAGAAGAAAAAAGTGAAGTGTTTCTTCTGTGGCAAAAAGGGGCACTATGCCTCTAATTGCTTCAAGAAGAAAAACCAACTCAAACAAGGTAATCTCTCTAAAGAGATTGAAGAAGATTCTGTTGCAAGTGATGGAGAAAAATCACTTATGGTGTCCAATTTTTCTTCATCACCTTTCAAGAAAGATAGAGCTTGGTACATAGACAGTGGAGTCTCTTTACATATGTGTTGTTCAAAGGAGTCATTTGACGCAATCTTACCTTTAAAAGGACTCAAGAGATCTATTTACACAACTAATGATCTTGAGTGCCCAATAGAAGGAATTGGCAACATTCCATTGAAACTTGCTTCTTCAAAAGTTCTTGCACTTTTCTAATGTTCTTTCATTCCAGAACTTACAAGGAACTTAATTAGTGTGGGAAAGTGTTGGCGTTGGCATGTGTGGATGTGAAACCGTGGCGAAAGAGGAGGAAAAAGAGGTACAAACAATAAGGGAAAAAGGTGCGGTGAAAAGTTAGGAAGAAAATTTTTTGGCAACAAAGTTGAGCTGTATTGGGGGAATAGAGAAGGTATATGTACAAGGAAATACGAAAAAACAAAATTGAGGGATATGTATAGGGGGATAAGGAAAAACAAAATTGAGGGATATGTACAAGGGAGGAAATTAAAGAAAAAAAAAATGAGGTAATGGTGAAAAACATTAAAAAATAAAATTGAGTCCCATGATGTGTTTTCTGGGCTTCTTTTTTTTTCTCGTTTTTTTGTTTTTAATGATAGAAGGTGCGAGATATGCTTCAGGGAGCCTTTTCCAGTTGTTGGCCCTTCGCATCTTCAGCATCGCGGTTCTTTTGATGGGTTTCTACAACTATACGGACGTAGCGGGATCACAATTGGCTGCGCGTTGTGGATTGCGAGTGGTTTGGCCCGAACATCGGGTGCATATCTCCAAGGAAGCCTGTCGTGTACCATCTTTCCAGCCTCGCTATATTAACAAAGGACATTGAGGACAAGCGATGGTAGATTTGGTACAAGGGAATCTAATCCACGATGGCCATCATTTTGAAGGCTTTATTGGTTTTGAAACAACACTCTCCAAAACACATATCCCACCTGGTATCCACCTTGGCAGTGGTCAGTTAGGTTTCCACATGGTAATAGACTTCCAGTACGATGGAATCTAGAGAGTTAGCTGCGTTGGTCAAGAAGTGGTTGAGAACTCTTTTGAAATCGATGGCTGTGCTCCAATCCTTTTCTGACTTTATATTGGCCAATTGTAGGCCCCGATGCTTGGTGTCTGCAAGGCTGACCAAGATCTCCTTCTAATCATTGGATGGTACATTGGATCTACCTGTAGAACCGCAGGAGCTGTAAGATATTATTTAATGAGCTCTGGATTGCATAAGAGTGTCGTCTGCCTCCACTATGGTTGAGGATGTAAGAGTGAAAGGATATCGGTCGGCTTCTTTTTGAGTAGTTCCTTGAGCTTTCCTAGTAGTGTATAGCCGCCCCTTGTCGTGACATCTGGATATTTGGCTTCGAAGAGCGCTGATTGTTCTGAGTCAGGCACCATAAGAACTTTATTATACCAGTATTTGTGCACCACCACAGGACCAGAGAGGGTATCCGATGATTGAGGAGGAACGATGGAAGTAAAAAAGATCAGATTTGGTGGGTGAAGAAGAGGTAAGAGGTGGCGAAGAAGCACGAGGAGGAGAACTGGCACGAGGTGGTGAGGTGGGACAAGGAGGAGTGGCGAACTCGAGAGAAAGCATGTTAGGATTGATCTAAGAGGTGGTAGTGGCTTCGGCCTGAGAGACGTACTGAAGATCCTGGTCGAAGGTGCGGTCTCCTCCAGTTTGGAGGTTGAAGTGAGGAAAAGTTAGCTGAAATTGGTGGTAGTCAAATGTGGAGGCGGATTTGATAAATGGAAAGTCAGAAATCTGGCATGAATGCTTGATGGATGGATCTTGGACAATGTCATTATAATGTGCCAAGGCTGCATTATAGCAAACGATGAGCGTGGCTAGATGATATTGATGGTAGTTATGATATAGAGCTCTGAGCTTGTTATAAGCCGAGATGGAGGGCATTAGGGAGTGCAACGACGATGATTTGGCAGTGCTTAATATGCTCTCCGAGGGTGTCATAAGGCTTCTCTGATCCTGTTGGCTGGTATTCTGGCGCATGGTACATGTTGGTGTTGTGAAGGTGAAGGGATAAATGGGGGTGGAACAAAGAGGGGGGAGAGGGGGGGTTGAAGCATATGATCTAGCTCCAAATGGAAGCGTCGATCTTGCAGAAAATTGATGATGGTACAAAGGCCTGCTACAAATCAGAACGGAAGACTCTTAAAAACGTTGCAAAAATAGCCGAAATCCTTAACCTGGACAAAGCCAGTAAGGATGACAAAAATAAATATATTCTTATTCACCTCCAATGTAATCTAGTAAATATGAATGAGATCCAAATTAGAGAAGGGGGAAGCCAAAAAAGATAGAGAGAAATAATAAAATACTAGTCTAATCAGATATTGAATAGTGAATGGTAAATTACCATATATAGAGTAGTGAAAAATTCTAGAATGACGTTGAATTTTTTCTTGAGGATTCTCAATTGGCCTTCGGCTACCTTGAGTGCTTGCTCACATCTTCTTGGAGTGTGGCACGTAGGGTTGCCAACTCCATGTCCTTGGTATTGAGCATAGCGTCGTGAAGTTTCCACTGATCCTAATAAGTTTGCAACACCTAGTTGGAATGGTTATTGTAATACTCGGCATGCTTCTTTTGTAGCTTTTGGGCAGCCGGTGTTTCTTCTTCTATAGCTGCCACCATCTGATCGAGGGCAACTTTTAGCTCCAAGGCCGCCTGTTGAGTTTTGAAGTTGGCATGGGCCCGCTGATTTTCTGTGTGCTCCTTTGAGACATTACATTCCAATTAGCAGACGTAATTTTTGAGGAATCTCTCGGAGGCTCGAAGAGATTCGTATTCATGTTCCAGCATTATCTATTTCATGAGCATGTGTTGGCGGTCTAATTGATAAGTTTGTCATGCAGTTTTCTCTTGGAAGATGTGGGCCTGAAGTGTGGCCACATGTTGTTGGTGTTGTTGAACTGCTTGCTTTGCTTTCTTGAGTTGTCCTATCAACTAATGGAGTAGCTCCTGACTCTCTTTCTCTCTTTGTCTCTCTCTTGGTTCAGCCGCGTGACCTGATCAGTCAAGGCCTGCAGCGTTTGCCCTGTCACCAACTGGCCACGAGATTGCTCAGTAGCTCTTTCGAAGATCATCTAATGGAGTTGATGTTGAAGGCCCATTAAGGTAGTCCAACAACCTAGTGTCTGAGTATCTCAGCTGGCCGATGTTATGATGGGTGGTGGAAGAGGTGCGGTGATGGAGATGGTGGTGATTCGCGAAACAATGGTGGTATAAACGGTGGTAACAATGGGAGTGACAATGGAGGTGATCTGAATAGTGATGGTATAAACGAGTGTGGGGTGAACGAGAGATGAAACAGATGTAATAGAGACAGAGAGGCAGGATGAGGTGGCGATGGCAAGAGTGGCGATGGTGGGATTGATGGAACTTGTGACAAAGATCGAGACAGGGGAAGTAACTACAGGGCGGATAGGCCTATGTACAAGGGACACAATCTGAATTATGGGGGAGGAGCGAACGGGGCTGGTGCATGCTGGACTGTTGGGCTGATGCGTGCTGGGTTGGTGTGTGCTGAGCTAGATGGTGTAGGAGAGAAGGTGAAGGCAGCAAGCGTGCGAGTGGATCCTATGAGGAGAGGCTAGCAGATGGTGAAGAAACAATTGACTCAAAAAACTCATAGATCTCTCATACATTAATAAATGAAATGAAAGTTCATATAGAAACTCATGGAGATCCATGCTTCATTCTTATTGGACCCCTTAAACATAGCCTCTCTAGCCCTATTAGATGTGTGATGCAACATCCCTCAATTTTGATTGGACCCTTCCAACACATCTCTCTCTTATGATTGGACCCTTTGACTTTTGCCACCACATAGGGTGCATCACTCATCAAACCTAGAATTGACATGTGTAAGCAACCTAACTAGCTTGAGTTACATCACAATTGAATTTTGGCCTAATCATGACAAAATGTGTACTTGACCATTTGACCTCTAAAGCCAAAATTGGCCCTATCACCTAGTGACACCAAGATGCTTGACTAGAAATCTTTATGGTACACCTAAAGTCAGCATTATAAACTATTTCTAGCTATTTTGCACATGTGGGAACATGCTCCACACATGTGAAATGTACTCACAAACATAAAATCATAGAATAACCAAGATAGATTTTTGACAAATTTTCACACTCTTCCTAAACTAGCTTGGTAAGCTCAAGGAGTTTGTGAAACTTTTTGAGTGGATCCTTCGTATGTATATGAAGTAAAAAATCAGAAAAATAATCCATCATAGCAGCACCCTCACCATATCCATGATAAGATTTCTTTGGTAGAAATCATTTGCCAACATCTTGGAAGAGTATTCCACCAATTTGCCACTATATCCAAGTGCTTCCTCCATGCTTTTGATGATGATCTTTGATTTCAAAGTACCATTTGCATGAATATGGCTGCACCATGATGAAAATCAGAGGCTTCCATGCCTCATAAAGATCACAAACATCATAGAGATCAAGATCATAAGATGAGAAAAAGTGCTGATTATCAAGATTAAGCATACTAGCTTGACTAGTCCACATACTATGAACTCTATCCATGATGTATCTAATCTTGAAATCAAATAGAATCTTGATCTTTTTGAGGCTAAATACTCTCTGAAGGATGTAAGTGTCCTCTTTGGATGCTTCACTCAATCTCAAGAGAAGTTTACAAAATGCCTCAAACCATGTAAAATCATGATTTTTCAAACTATGAGCAACAAGCTCATTCTTGCTCTTACTAGACCCAATAGCATACACTTGATGACTCAACCAGTTGCTTTCTAAGTAGTTTGGAGACATATCTAAGCCATGAATGACAAGTAATATGTCCATACTAGAGGCATGATACAAGACAATCATTACCTCACTCCAACTATGAGATGCAGAAACCTCATAAAAGCAAGATGGTACATCAAGTAATGAAAGAGAAGCTTGAGAGAATATGTTGGAGTGAATACCACTCAACCTTGCCCCTTGAAGACCCTTGAAATAATGTGTTGAGAAAACTCCTCCTCAAGCCTTGGCAAATCTCCATCATACACTTGGAATTTTGGTAGACTTGAGAATCCTACCATCATCCTCTTGATTGAAATTGGATCCTCCTTACTCCTTATGTGCAAAGGAATATTGGCAAAGAAAATGGATGTAAAAATTCCCGAAGTATCAACTATTGCAATCTTCATATCAAGCACTTTTGATAAGAGACCTGTACCTCCAATTGAAGTCTTCAAGCAAGAACCATTTGACCTCTAAAGCCAAAATTGGCCCTATCACCAAGTGACACCAAGATGCTTGACTAGAAATCTTTACGATACCTCTAAAGTCAACATTATAAACTATTTCTAACTATTTTACACATGTGGGAACAGACTCCACACATGTGAAATGTACTCACAAACATAAAATCATAAAGTAACCAAGATAGATTTTTGACCATTTTTTCACAATACCACTTCATCCATCTCGTAATCCTTGAAGTATTCTGGTACGTCGTGCGCAGGCTTGGGCTCTTCTATGATGACCTTTTAATTCTTGGTCGGTCGTCAACTCAGATTTGACCCCTCGTTTATTGCTCTCAGCCTTTCACTCAATGGTTTTTGCCTTATACAGGGATTTGCATTTACGGAGCGGGCTGGTGGTCAATTCCTATTCTTTTCAAAGCTCGGTGAGTTTTCTGATGCTCTTGGATGGCTTCATCCCTAGATCGGAGAAGTTGATGGGAGCTTTTTCCTTTGCGGCTCTTTTCCCTTGGCGTTCATTGGCGATTCTGACCTTGGATCGGGGGTAGGATCTTTTACCATCTTTATGCTATTGTCCAAACTTCTACTATGGCATGTGTTTTGTAAGACCATGGGTAGAAGCTTAAAATAATAAAATAACTTAAACTTAGGATTAGAACTTAGACTTAAGAAACTTAACCTTAGAAAGATCGTAAGTTCTTAAGTTATCTTAAGTCCCAAGTTAGAAACTTTTTAAAAGTTCTAAGTTAAAAGTTTTAGAAGCTTTAGAATGGCTAGTTTTAAATTGATTGTGGAAATCTGCAAAATAGAACCAAGAATGGATCCTAAAATGATCCACAAGAGGGATTGGATGTTAGATGCAATTGATCTATCAATCTACACAAGATTTAGATCAATCTAGATCAATTCACACTAACATTATAGTAGAGAATCCTCTTGCCTTAAAAGGCATTGAGGCCCTTCCTAAAACAAAGGAAGATGGAATTATAGGAGTTGTTCCCTTATAAGTTCCTAATACTGATAAAGAAAATATAAAAAAATTGATTGAATAGAGATCTATTTGTAAATAGAGATACATCAAAAAAAAAATACAACATTTTACATGTAAACAACCCGTTTATGGGTTTTTTTTTTATTGATATCAATATAAATTCTTACAATTAGGTTGTGTCCATAGTGTAATATCGGAATACAATTTTCTATATTGATAAAAAGAAATGATGATTGGTATGTATTTGTTGATAGTGAATCTCAATGTTCTTCCATAAGTTAGATTCTTTTGCCAATATCTCTACATTTGATCTTGAGCTCATGTCTTTTACGTACCTACATAAAACTAATAAAAAGTTAGTTACAATCAGTATAGAGATTGTATTAGAAAGTTTTGATTGAAACTATTCATAAAAGATCGAGTGTTTACAATTACTTATGAGTTTACCATTGAAAATGAATCTGAAGTTGTTTTTTATCTCGTGCTCATTTTTAATGAATTTTTTACATCATTATATATCTTGCAACAAAATGATTTTGAAATTGTAGCATCTGGTGCAATCCATTCATCACTTTCAAAACTAGGTAATGGAATGGGTACTATTTGTTCAAAAAAAAAACTTGTATCAGGAATGTACATTGATTCATAAAAAAAGATCCCACTATCAGCTAGATCTTTTGTAGTTCTACTTCGATATTGCAACTGTCCAATATCAGTGTGAATAACATCTAACACACCTGCTAAAGATCTACTCGACTCCCATTCATTTATGTTGGATGGATATAAATCTGCAAGAGAAAAATGATCAGATTGAAAAGTTTACTAATAGATATTTATGAATGATAAAAATCTAAATATCAAAAATATCAATACTCATAGTTTTTTTTTTTTGTGATCATGACGGTTGAATCCTTGCACATTTATAGAGTTTCAGAAATAGATTATCCTCCTGATGATGTTCTGAAATCCAAAATTTTGGCCTTCCAATAAGATCGAAATGATAGTTTTGACCTTTTCCTTTTTCGAAATGCTCCTCTTGATGATGAATGCATCAAAGCCCAAGAGTTTTTTGAATATTTTCTTGGCACCCATAATCTATTATCATCTGTCTCATTGAATAGAAACACAGAGTCGATTGAGGAGCATGACTTCTTTGATGGCGCCATTCGTAATGTGCATGCAAAAATCTGAAACAATGAACTATGAATCTGAAAATTTGCGTAGACAAACAGCCATGAATATGAGAAAATGTGTTGGCGAAAATTTGAAACACTGATTTATTTGACGCCACGAATTAACTTTTGTTAACCCTGTTAACCATGACTTGACAATGCATATACATCAATTGTACATCGATTTTCTCATCTCAACCATCTGTCATATTCATTTTCAATATTTATGGGTCTCTTCGGGCAGTGATGAGCTAGAAGGGAAGGCCTCATCAACTAATAGCATTTCCACATGTTGCCCGACGAAACAACAATAAATTTTAAAAGTTTGTATTTTATTTATATTTGGAAAATTCTATGTTACGTAGAATCCCGATTTCAATATTTCAATTGGTCCACATGGCAACAAAAATAAGAAAAAAAATAAAAAAACATCTTTTTCAAAGGCCCTCTTCGGGCTCTAAGTTTCTCTAATGTAGGATCTATGTGATTTAGAATTTGATCATCAGTGAGTTCCACATTCTCATCATAAGATAAAGCATGACTGACATAAATAAGTTCATCTTCAATAGGATCTAGAATCAAATCAGTTGATATCTATGCACATTCATCATGTTGACTGGAAATGTTATTGGTGTATCAAGGGTACGATCAGCTACAAGAATATCACTTACTTCCGACTTGTCATCCCTTTTGCACATAGTTGTACAACCATAATTGCAAGAGTTTGATACCAGTTAACATTATCTATTTGAGAGTCATAATGGACTCCCAAAGCTTTATCTGCTCGATCACAAGAATGAACCCTTCATTTGAATCTTCAAATCTTGCACAAAGTAGCGGTTCCTATTGGACCTTCGGTTCAGTCTTCATCAATCTCTGGGCTGATACTTCTTTGCCTAGAGGCACCAACTTCAAGAATTCTCCTAAAGTAATGTTCATCTTACTTAACAGAATATTCACAATAAGTTCTATTTGTAGCACCTCTAGTCCAATCATCTTGACTGGTTCTTCATGATGATGTAATTTAGTGTTAGCATTCGTATGTTGATGTGATCTTTGCAAGGGATCCGCAAATTCATTGATGGCACATGTATGGAATGAACATCTGCTACAACTTTGGCTTTTCCCATAGCTTTTTCTTCTTGGAGAGCTTTAATCCACTGCCTCATATTATGGTATTTATTTTTTTCAAAATTGAGATTTGGATACACCCCTAATGTGGTAGTAATTTAGTAGCTATAGCACAAATTCCGAAGGTGTTGGTTCAACTTCAACTCCTTTTTACTTCTGAGTTCTCATGGCAACCATTATTAGTGCACATGATTCATCATAACGAACTGTTGGTCTTCGCTTGATCGTAATCATATTCAAAGCTTTCTTGGGACATTCTGCAATCCTGTGATTTTCTCCACATCCAAAACATCAAGTGGCGCTTGCCCATTGTCTAGATTGTTGTTCAGTGTGCATTAGCATAGATAGCATATTGCTCTGAAGAACCAATGTTTTGATCTATATTATAATTCCACTATTCATGACCATCTGAAGGTTTTGGATCCATCATATTTGCTTGAGTCTAGCATCTTGCCAGCTCTAATGTACATTCCAACACCAATTGCTACACTACCAATTCCTTCTAGCTTGCATTCACTATCAATAGGAAAGAAGATAAACTTTCTAGAACCATTGTAAGGTGCAATATGAGTGAAAGGTTTTCTTGAACTTGTCATATGAGAACTAGATCCACTATCTATCCACCATGCATTTCTATCTTCAAGACTAGAAGAAGAGTACATGTGAAGAAAATTAGATCACTAAGATCTAATTAATCCCTTTGATCTTTGGTTACAAAAGATAGCACATTAAGCATCATTAACAATGTAGAAATCTAACATCTACCACACATAGAAGTTGTAAACTCGATAAGATCTTGACAAAATAGCATAAGTATGATAATTTGTTGTTGTTGTCCATACAATGGCTTTACTGGAACACATTTGACACATGTGGATCCAATAAATAAGTCACAAAAGCATTCTACACACACAAAGTCAAGATTATGACCAAAATAATGCAAAAATGGATATGGAAACCCAAAGAGCTCACTTCCATAAGTTGGAGTTTAATCTTACTCCTCCTCTTCCTAACACACTATAGATTTACACAGGATTCCTCACAGACTATCTTCGTCTTCACAAGCTATCTTTGTCTTCACGCTCCAATAACAACTGCTCTAATTAGATTGAACGCATGTTTAAGTGACCTAGTCTTTGATTCCAAACATAAGCATCCGAGTTCTCATAGAAAGTGCATAATTGTGACTCGAAATATACAGATTTCCTTCTCTGTGTGCAGAGAGGATTTCATTGGAGTTCTCATCAAAAATAGTACATCGACTAGCAGTAAAGCTCTATAGCCCAAGATAAATTTTCTTATGTAATCTATCTCTAGTGATGTGTATTCTTAATAATGAATGAATAGTGCCTAGATCATTCATGTCAAATTCCTTTGAAAGATCACTCTTAGTAGTGTGCATTAAGGAAGTGTCATTAGATAGAATGAATGTGTCATCTATATATAGAACTATGTGCACTGAGTTGACACCTATGTATCTGGAATAAACATTACAATCAGTTGAATTGTTTGCGAAACCCAATTGAATAAAATAGGTACTGATCCTTCTGAGCATGCCCTTGTGGCTTGTTTCAAGCTATAGATTGCTTTGTGCAGCTTACACACTTTGTGCTCTTGGCCTTTGACTTTGAATCCTTATGGTTGGAAGGTGTATAGATCCTCTTCAAAATAGCCATTGAGAAAGGCTATCCATCCATTTGATGCATCTCGAGGTCTTCCGTCGCTGCTAATGCAATCAGAGCCTTTATTGACTGCATTTTGACAACAGGACTGAATTTTTTTTTATAATCCACTCCTTGGACTTGAGTGAATCCTTTTGCCACTAGACGTGCCTTCCATTTAGCGATGGAACTATCAGAGTTGATCTTCTTTTTGAAAATCCACTTGGTGTCAATAATTCTCTTGTGAGTGGGGAAGTCGACCAGTGTCCAAGTCTGGTTCATCAAAAGTGAGTTGTACTCACTTTCCATAGCTTCTTTTCACTTCACAGCATCCTTAAAGCTAGTTGCTTCGACCGGGGTCTTTGGTTCTTTTGATGAAGTCTAGAATGATTGAGATATGTACCTCTCAATAAATGTTCTAGTCCAATCTCGATGTGTTTGCTCCTTGCATGGAATGTAGGACTGGTTGCAACTGATTGGTTGTCACGATAGATGGTAGGCACCTCCTCCACCATGACATGAAGCTCCACCAATAGCCTCTTGAGCCATAAGACCTCATTGCATGTTGATGTCAAGGCCTTATACTTGGATTCTATGGAAGATAAGAAAATTGTATCTTGATTTTTGGAAATCCATAATACTATTCCATCACATAAGAAAGTAGTAAATGCACTTGTAGACTTTCAATCCGCTTTTTCACCTGCAAAATCCGAGTCACTATGAGCTCTTTAGCCAAGATTAGTCCCTTTGTACAATATGCCAAAATTCCTAGTTGATGAGATATATCTTAGGAATCTTTTTGGCCATTTTCCAATGTGACAAAATATGGATTTATCGATATTTGTATTTTGTGCTGACCGATCCCCTACTCCAGAGGTTTGTTTACTATTTCTTTGTTTACTTCTTAGTTTCAGAACCATTTTCTGCCTGTTACCAAGTTCATTTGGGCATTACTTGGCTGCTTTCTTATTTGTTACAATGCCCAGGCCAGGCAGAAATGGACTGAATAACTTTGTAGTATGGTCCTGCCTGTCATAGGACAACTCATATCTGTCTCTCTTGAACCGTGTCACATGCAGTCAATCCATCATCTAACCAAAACGTTCAACCAAATGATCAACATGCAGTCCAGGTGAACAACCATGAAATCTACTTCTTCCTTGCTACAAAATGAACTGAAATCAGATTCTAAACACTACTATACTTGCATAAATCGAAAAACAAGAAACAAGAACTAATCTACAACATTTTGGAAGTCCAAGAATCAAGAAACTAACCAGTCTTTTGATTCTTGGACACCCCAAGAACATCAAGAACTAGAATGCTGGAGGATATGCAAGATTTATGTCACATTTCTAGCCTATTTAGTTTACTTGAATGCTGATTCCTATAGTAATTCACAACAAGACATGAAAACTAATCCACAACTAGGAAGGCAAGAAAACTAATCCACTCTAAATCCACAACCACACACAATATGAATGGAAGGGCATGATCATAGGGGCATCACTCAAGAAAACCATCATGATCAAGGAGCTTAGTGTAGCATCAAACTCATGGAAAATCTTTTTATTAAGCATGGAGTAGATACAATGCAAAAATCTCCTCTTCACAAAGAGGGAGTCTCTTAAATAAGCAAGAGAGCTTCTTAGGTGACATCCTAGTAGAATTTCCACATTTCATAA
The DNA here is from genome assembly GCA_029204225.1 of Diphasiastrum complanatum. Taxonomy (NCBI): domain Eukaryota; kingdom Viridiplantae; phylum Streptophyta; class Lycopodiopsida; order Lycopodiales; family Lycopodiaceae; genus Diphasiastrum; species Diphasiastrum complanatum. The sequence goes on along the minus strand of CM055096.1, from coordinate 20,963,722 downwards.
ATTACAAGTGGAATAATGCTCTCCACTAGAGGTCACCATCAAAAGGTGGCTCACTCTACTTTCTTTAAGAGGGGTCTACTTGCATTTATGACATTTGCCTAGAAATACTAGTTCCTACATGGTCATTCCATCTTTCAGGATTTACCATGAGACTTACACAGTTCTTGCTTGCCATTTCTAACTAGCATTTCTCGGCTCTCAGTCTTTGTTCGTCTCGTCTCCCTCGGTCTAAGGTGAGAGGTGCTCTTGAGTTGCTCCGTTCGAGTACCTTGGGGATTCATCAGAATCAGCTGACATCATTCCATCCCTATTGTGTTGCAGGACCCACTGCAACTCATATTGGATGATGTCACTCCGCTTCTGCATTGGCGTCTCCGATCGTCACTTGGAAAAGCATAGATACTCCTTTGCTTGTATAAAACCAAGTGTTTATTATCGCCAGTCTTTATCACAAAAATTGTTTTTCACAAGTTGTCACAATCTGATCAGAATGTCTTATTGCTATAAGTGGTTGACATTTTCTAAATTGGAGAGCTCCCAACAGCTTCACAACTTGCATGCTCGAGTGCCTTCCATGTGTCTCTTTGTTTTGTCACTTGTATCTACCATTGACGGTTTTATCTTTGGTTTCTTGGCAGGCACTAACTTTTGGGAGGTCTGTATCCTCCATTTTGCTTCTAGGCGTTTCCGTAGTTCTTCGCTTAGTTGAAGACCCAGTCTTAAGGAAAATTTTCAATCTGCAGGTTGCACAAACTTCGATTATCAGTCTCAAGGGGATGGACTCATCATAAAAAATTTGGTGGTAGGAACAATTTTGGATGGACGATTTGGTAACGGTAAGGAAACATGATAAAGGCTTGGTGGTAGGGTGAAGGAACTGATAGTTCTACAGTTGCAGCCTTGGACCCTTGCAATGTCGACACTTTCTGGGTGAGGAGCTCGCTTTATTTTGTAGGTTCACGGTTGTGTTCATCTTTCTTTTTTGATCCATTACTTTTGGATCTCTTTGGGCTTCATAAGAGGGGATTCAACTATCATTGCTCCAAAGAGTTTTTTTTTATCAAAATTGATCTGACTCATCTGTTGCTTAAGTTTTTTCCTTTTCTCCTCAGTTTCTTTGCTTAATTTCTTATGTCTTCTAGCTGCTTCGCCTGCTTCTTGAATCTTTGTTTCACTAATCATCCATTGTAGGTGGCAGTCAGTCTCCCAAGACACTTACAATGATCTATCAACTGCTTCGGTAAGACTATAAAAAACTGGGAATTTCTCAGAAGAACAGTGGACTAATAGTGTTCATCCATTCGCTCTTCATTACGTCGGAACTTCGAATTCTATTGGTAGTATGGGATGTATTTTATACACAAGATAGTATGGAGTCTGCCTAGTTGTAATCTTTTCAGCAGTTCTATATGCCCATAAGACAGATGGTAACTTCTGATCCCAATCAGAAGAATGTGTTTCCGCTACTTTATTCAAAATTTTACATAAAATTCCATTTGCCCGCTCCGTAAGCCCATTTGCTTTTGGATTATATGGAGTGGTTTGGCGATGTGTAATAGAAAAATTTGACAACATGGCTTCAATTGTCCGATTAAGAAAATGGGTTCCCCTATTGCTAACGAGTTCTAAGGGACAACCATATCGCATTATAATGTTTTGGAATAAAAACCTTGCTACAGTCTTAGCATCGTTCTTAATAGTGGCTTCGGCCTCTACCATCTTGGTAGCATAGTCCGTGGCAACGAGTATGTAATGACGACAAGTTTTATGCGTGATCGGTTTGATAGGTCCTACAAAATCTATCCCCCACTTCTCAAAGGGTGCTAAGGGAATAATTGGAGTAAGCGGCCAATGTGTTGCGAAGTTGGGTTTCCCCATCCTCTGGCATGCATCGCATTTTTTAATGAATAATTTAATATCTTTATAGACGGTAGGCGACCTATATTTAGCATTGAAAATTTTCTTTGCAGTGTTTTTTAGAGCATAGTGACCCCCCAAATCTTCCTCATGTAATTCACTTATTACAGCGGTTGTCTCGGTTGGTTCTAAACATCAGCGAAGACTATCGTTACCTCCTAATTTATACAATATTCTATTTACAATCGTATAAGGTCCTATCTTAGAAAGAAAAACAGTTTTTTGCTGTTTTTCAAAATGTTCAAGATATATATCTAGTCTTGTAAGAAGTTAATAACGTCCATATAAATTGATGTTTCCAAATATATGGTCATGTGGAAATTCATCAGAAATGGGTTCTAATTGATTTTTTGTTTGGAGGCGGTATATATAGTCAGCATTTCGATGATCCTTGCCTCTTCTTAATTCTACTTCATTATTAAACTCATCTAATAATAATACCCAACTAGCTATTCTACCCGAAAGATCAAGTTTATTCACTAAATGTTTTAATGCGTAGTGATCTATGTGAAAAACAAAGGGGTATCCTAAAAGATAATGTCTACATTTCTTTACTGAATAAATCATCCCTAGTGCTTCTCGCTCTATAGCGGAATAATTCTTTTCTGATGCAGCGAGTTGCCTACCCGCATAGTAAATTGGATAATCTATATTTTGGTCATCTTTCGGACTAAACACTACACCTATCACAAATGATGATGTGTCTACATATACATGAAACTTTTTAGCCCAATTTGGAGGTCTAACCACAGTGGCTTCTGCTAATGGCTGTTTCAATTGATCAAAAGCTTGTTGATGGTCCTATGTCCAATGGTACTCAATAGATTCTTTTAGTAAACTTGTTAAAGGAGGTTACTATTATAGCATAATCTTTAATTATCCTTCGATAGTAACCTACATGTCCTAGAAAACCTCTAAGCTCTCTTAAATTTGTTGGTTTTAATAATCCTAAAATCATTTTTATTTTTTCGATGTCGGCTTGTATACCATCCTTTGAAATTTTATGCCCTAAAAGGATGTCTTCCCTCATCCCAAAGTAACACTTAGCTAGATGCAGTTTAAGAGATGTCTCTTGACATCTTCTCAATGTTTTCTCTAATGCATCTAAATGGTTTTTAGTTGATGAATAGACACAGAAGTCATCCATAAAAATTTCTAAAAATTTTCTTAAAATTTTTTGAAAAATATTTGACATCATACGTTGGAATGTGGCAGGTGCATTACAAAGACCAAAGGGCATTCGCGTATATGCGTACGTCCCCCAATCAGTGGTGAAAGTAGTCTTGGATCTATCTTCCTCTTTTATAAAAACTTGGTTATAACCTGAGAATCCATCTAAAAAGCTATAATGTTCATGACCAGCTAACTGGTCAAGAATGGTATCTCTATATGGCAGAGGATGATAATCCTTTGTTGTAGCAGCATTTAGTTTTCTAAAATCTTGGCAAACTCTAATCTTCCTCGTCTTCTTCTTAGGTACTATAACTATTGGTGACACCCACTTGCTGCTTAGAACAGGATATATAATACCCGCTCTAAGACATCTATCTAATTTGTCTTTTACTAATAAGGAGTACTTTGGATTCAATCTATATTGGCGCTGCCTAACAGTTATTGTTTCCTAAATAAGATCTATTCTATGTTTGCCCCATTTAACTGGTATTCCTATTAAATCATCCATCGACCAAGCAAACATGTTTTGGTATTTTTGATGAAGCAATATATACTCTTCACATTCCTGGTCCGATTGGTGATTATATAGATTCAAAGTCTTACCTTTATTAATTTCTATTTCTACATAATCTATTTTATCTACCATCCCTTCGGTCAAGCTTGCTTTGATTCCACCCAGACTTTCTTTTGACTCAGATGTTGTCGGTATTTCTTCTTCCTCGTCAATCTCATAGCATTCTATGAAATTGATCCATGATTCAGTAGGTCTAGCTAACTCCTCACCCCATCTCAGAAGGTGACCCCCTATTGGACTGGCTGTGAGAATACTTAGAAAAAATATATGTTTGGTAGACCAATTTATAATAGCGTCTGCTTGATATAACCATGGTCTTCCAAATCATATTGAATAAGGTGGCATATCTACTGGTATCATGACAAGAAAATTCATAACAAACGTCTATGTCTCTATAATTATGTTAATACATTTTAGCTCGCCTACTGGTATACATTTAGTTGCGTCTGCTAAATTGATTATAGCTTCCATTTCTGTTTCCATAGCTTCACGCCACTCCTTGTGCTCCTTTGCTTTATCAAACGTTTTTGGTTCTTGAGCCTTGAGCACAGAACCCATTAGGGCTAGATTCATCTCTAATCTTGTAGGAGGTTTTCGATTTCTACTTGATCTTCTAAGCTCTCCCTGCTCACTTGATTCGGGAGTATCTCCCTTATTAGCATCACTTGTTACTGACAAGTGCCACTTAGGCACTCTCCTAGGAATCTCATTATTGACCCTGTCTTTTTCCATATCGACACCAACTTCTTCTTTCACTTGCACTTTAGCTTTATCACCAAAGGGATCAATTGTCAATTTTATCTGGTCATTTTGACCCATCTCATCAAAAGTAGCATATTTGGAAATCACGATCTTTTGTGCATTTGTGTCATACATCATGTATGCCTTGGATCTTTCATCATATCCAAGGAAAATACACTTAACAGCTTCTGCATCTAGCTTCTTTCGTTTTTCATCAGGTACATGAGCATAAGCATCACAACCGAAAATTCATAAATGAGAAACATTAGGTTTCTTTCCAGTAATACATTGGACTGCTCCAGCATTTCTTCCAATACTTTGAGCATAGCGTTCTGTCTTCTTTTTGTTTCTTCAAGCTCTATGTCCTTCCTGCTCAGCTCTGTTTGGGCCGCTTCAAGTTCTTTATTTTTATAGAACAACTTAGTCTTTGTTTCGTTCAACTCTGTATCCCTCTGGATTAGGTCTGCTTGGACTCTTTAATACTTTGATCCAAGCTTTTTGGATACCTTCTCCAAATTGGCAAGATTCTGAATAGTTGTCCGCATATCCGGCGATATTGTTCCAAAAATCTTTTGATATAATTCAGCATCGAGAATTGGTGCCTCGACGTCACTTTCACTGCCCTGCTGGTCATCAGAAAGCTGTTCTGCTTCTTGTGGTGCTGGCTCTTGTGGTATATCACCCTGATTCTGCTCTTGATCAGCAGTGTCCTCCGCTTCCACTTCTGCATCTCTATTTTCTTCTGTACAAGACAATGGTGTATATTGGGATGATGGCAAAGTCATTCTCACCGAGCTCCCTTTACTTGATGATGATGATGCAGCCCAAGCAAAGCTGAGCAGGAAGGACATAGAGCTTGAAGAAACAAAAGAAAGGTAGGATGCTACGTTCGAAGTATTGGAAGAAATGTAGGAGCAGTCCAATGCCTTCGAAAGATAAAAAACATATCGCTTAAACAACAAATTCAGACTCTGTAGGCTACTTTGCAAGAGGAGAGACGTATTTGATCTACTCTCCAGAATAGTAATGCGGAGCTGAGTAACGAACTCAGCAGTGCTCAGGACTCAAACTGTCAGAATAGGCCATCAAAATGGATACCATCTACAGGTAAGTTCAGAAGGATCAGGAGACACAGACCAAATCCAAGGAGGTTGCGAAGGTACAAACTGTTGAAGACCAACCTAAGACGTTAAGCATTATTCCATATCAAGCTCAGGCGTCACCAAGTGGAGCGGTTGTAAAGAAGAACAAGATAGTGTACTCACTATTAAGGTCAGAATTTCAGACATTTCATCAAGAACTAACATTCTTTCTTCCACCCTTTTGTAGTCTAGAACTCTAATGGAGAATGGATTACCTTTTTCTACCTAAACTTTTTGGTTACACAAAAGAATAATGGGAAAACCCTTGGACTTTTTCTAATATAAATACTCTTTGGGCCAAACTAATTATGCATCAAAAAGGAATCCTAGCCATTGCCATTGTTCAGAATAAGTTCAATGTGCAAACTAACTAACGTCCATGTGGTTGCAAAATCCTTGTATATATACATTTTAGAATACCTAAGAACATTTGAAAGTAATATTTTTTCAGCTCTGAATGAGTATTTGAATAAGTTAGAATCAATTAACATTTTTGATGTGAAGGAAATTATTTCTAACTCCAAATCAGTTTCTTCTCGATTTTCTCATCAGTTACTATTCCTTGATCTATGGGAAATTTACACAGATTGGGAAGCTAACTATTCTCGTTATTTGGAAGAAGTGAAAACAAATAATATACTTCGCTCCACTAATCCAATAACCAGATCATATTACACTTACAGCCATGTAAATATTGCTTCCCTTATTTCGTATGCCCTTCTGTCTGTTCAACAACTGTACATTAAAGCAAAATTTCTCGAATATACATATGCTGCCCTTGTTTTGGAAACATAATCAAGTCACCAATGACAATAATTAGTTTCAAACTAAAGACTTCATTCAAAACTAGAATAATCTTACTTGATCTTTGAGATAAGCAAATCTCAATTAAGTAAGATACATCATCAACCAAAGAAAGAGAAACATAGGTGAGTACAACAGAATAAACACCACCTTCACTTATCCTTTCCTTTCCATGAAATAAGAACCACAAGGACTCGGCCTTGCACACTGAAGATCTTCTTGGATATGCATGTTGAGGATACTCCTCCTCAAACCTCAACCACATCATAAGTTGGCTTTTCTCCATGGAATGAACTTTTGATGCAATAAGAGACATTGTGCTCTTGTCCCCTTCCGAGATAGAAAATAAATCTTCATGAAAAACAATAACATCTCCATGCTCAAACACCTTTGAGATAGAGAGTGTAAAGGCTATGTAGCCTTCCTTGGTGGATAAGCATCCAACCATGATCCATAGGCTTGGATCTACATCCTTCTTTCCTTCCAAAAAATCACATGCAAAGCAATAACCTTCAAGAACACTAAGGTACACAACCTTAGGCTTATAATTGAACAAGACTCCATATAGTGCACTCCTTCCATTAGCTCCATAACTCCAAAAAGCTTTGCATGATGGAAAATACACATGCACCATAAAACTTGAAGAGACAAGACATAGCCATTGGTTACTTGTGAAACCATCAATAAGATTAGAAAAGCAAGAGGCAACTTCCTTGCTTGTTGATGAATAAAGGTCAACATCCAAGTGTTCCAACTCGATAGGATGTTTTGTCTTGGTAGAAGACATCAAATATGGATCCACATGTGATTTTGCCATAGAATAAGCCACTCTTGGCTTGATCTCCTTGACTATTGAAGACATAGATCTGAAATTGGAAACATGCAACCTCCTATGCCATACTTTCTCTTTGGAAACACAAGTCATCAATGCAACATCACATGCACTTGCATTTTTATGCACATCTAACTTGAAAATGCCTCCATATCTAGATCCACTTGCTAGGATCTCATCACCTTTCTTTATAAAACAATTATTGACATTGAATTCCACTTCAAAACCATCTTCAAATAACTTTCCAACACTAATCACATTCTTTGTGAGACTAGGAACATAAAGTACATTGGAAAGTGTAAAACTCATAGAAGATGCAAAATTCAAAGAACAAATTCCAACTCCTTCAATTGAACATGCATCACCAACAGCTGTGTATATTGAATCTTTAAGTTCTTGAAAAGGTTCTAGAGAAACAAAATAACTTTTAGTGCAACTCATGTGTAATGATGCACCACTATCAATACACCAAGATACATCATTAAAGGGTAAAGAGAAGAAGCTAGACATCATGAGAGATGCTTCTCCACAACTTGCTATGGTAAAATTGGCTTGATCTTCTTGAGTCTTTTTATTGAAGATAGAAGAATGAGTTGAATCATCTTCTACTCCTCCTTGGTCTTTGTCCTTTGCTTTGTCCTTGGTGAAGGCTTGAGAAAATTTGTTCTTGCTCCTCCCTCTTGACTTGTCCTTGGCAAAGTGAGCTTTTCCATAACCACCATCCTTCCTTGAAAGTGTGTTGATCTTCAACAACTTGTTCTTTTGCCTGCATTCTTCAACATCAAGAACATCATGTAGAGCCTCCATAGATGGTAGCTCCTTCTTGATAGCATAAGTTTGCACAACATTTGCATACTCTTCTCTAAGTCCATTAAACGAGTTCATTGTTCTCTAGAGTGTCTCATATGCATGCTATCTCTTTGTGAAGATCTTTAACTCTCATTACAAAACTTGAAGTACTTTCATCAACTCTTTGAAAACTAGAAAATATCTGATTTCTAAGAGAAAGAAGCCTTGATGTGATCTTTGCTTCATAAATGTTCTTAAGGATTTCCCAAGTTTGTTTGGTTGAGGTACATAAACTTACTTCTCTCAACATCTCATCAAAGATGTTCAATTTGAAGAGCAATCCTTGCTCTCTTCTTGAATCTCTGAGCCTCATCATATGCTTCAAGTTCAATTTCAATTCCTAATACTATGTCCATTACACCATATAGAACCAACAAAGATTCTATCCTATCCTTCCAAACTGAATAGTTGGAGGTATCTAGTCCCTCACTAGCTTCAAAGAGAAAATCTCCTACAGATGCCATCAATGTGAAGACTCTTGTAAATTGGACAACAAGAATGGAATTGAATGTGTTGCTTCTCTTTCACTATAGGAACCAAAACAAATGGGTGTACTACCAAATCCTATGTAAAATCTTGCAACAACTATGTGAGATCTTGCTCACAACAGAAAATCAATCACTTTGAATTTGGATCTAGCCTCTATCTACTGATGAAGCACTTACAATTCTGATGTCAAATTTTCCCACGAGTTTCAAATGAATGAAAAACACTCTAGAAACACACATTTAACTCAAAGCACAACCCTTTGTGTGAAATGATGTGACTATGACAACAAAAACTTGTCTTGTCCAATTCTATCTTAGATTGAGTACCAAAAACTGTGAATGATGAATCATGCATGCAATATAATCAATTCAAAAAGTGTCCACTCGGGTTTTGGGTCTCTCCCTACCCCTCTTTAAGAGCTTATAACTCATACTAGGTTCATCAAAATGAATTGAGTTCAATTGCACTAGAAAGAGGGCTCTTCTAGCTTTTCAACAAGCTATAATGTTAGTACCTTTGGATCTAGCATAAAGGAAATAGAATGAAATGATGTATTCTGGTTTTCACATGTGTGAAAAGTTAGAATTCTGTACACCCTCTATTCTGGACTGAAAATATCAATTCTAACCTCATTGATCCAAAAACTGTTCAAGAATAGATAGCAAAAAAATGCTAAAGAGCTTCCTAGCTTGAATTGATAGAAAAATCTTCATACACCTGATGTTAGTAGCATTCAAAGCATGGTATGGCTTTGATACCATGTGAAAAATCCAACAAGTTCACACATGTGGTAAACCACAACAAATGTGTGAATGATCTTTACCATGCTTCGTGATGGCACACAGATCACCTATAGAGCAATCCTGCAATCTACCAACAGATCTGAGGCTAGAGCACAATCTAGAATGCTACAGATCAAAGCTACATTGATTCCTCACAAATAGGAAAAGTACACAAGCAAATTAATGTACAAAGAAGACACCAATCTCGAGTTAGAGAGAGAATATAAAAAATAAGCAAAATAGCGTGAGATCCAATTTTGACATTATGACATTACCAAAGCTTGTTTTGTCATTTGAAATGAATGAGAATCATATGTACATATATAGGAGAGCCAAAATTCATGGTACTCCTTGAATTCAATGCATTTCCTACACCTATTCAAGTGTTAAATACTACCATATTGACACCTAACAGCTTGCATGCTGAAATTGCACCTAACTTCTACATACCTTCTCCGAATGTCAATTTCTCAACTAGATATGTACAAAACTACATGCATGTGTTCATTAGAGTATTTGCATGCCTTGCATGTGACTTCCCTAGATGAATTGGACATGTGTAGAACATGTATACGGACTTGCATATTGCATGCATGCACTCTAATTGACTTTGCATGTCATACTAGACCAACTAGACTTTATGCATGTCTACAAATCTAGATCTAGCTAACTCAAACTCACCCTAATCTACAAGGCCATGTGCTCAATTCACATACCTTTGATATATACAATGGAACAAAGTGTTTATAGTCCAAATATGACCATCTAGATGTTCGGAATTTGGATGGGAAAAATTATTATTATATCCAGAGTGTTTATCTCAGCTCTAGGATGCTATTGAGAAATCTTAGGACATATTTGATGGCATCATCCTTGAGAAAATATGGTTGTCTTTTGACTAGTATGATGACACTATACGAATTTGATTGACTTTAAGATTCTTATGTGTCGTATTGTGGCGATTTATGTTCAGTTTTGTTTAGATTTGTTAGGTACACACGCACACGCACACGCACACATGTGCGCGTGCACACACACACACACACACACACACACACACACACACACACACACAAACTCTCTCTCTCTCTCTCTCTCTCTCTCTCTCTCTCTCTCTCTCTCTCTCTCTCTCTCTCTCTCTCTCTCTCTCTCTCTCTCTCTCTCTCTCTCTCTCTCTCTCTCTCTCTCTCTCTCTCTCTCTCTCTCTCTCTCTCTCTCTCTCTCTCTCTCTCTCTCTCTCTCATGGATGGCTCTTCACTTATTCTTGCCTTGCTATACCTCAATACACATCCCCAACAACACATGAAGACTCTAAGTTCACAGGTGGGCCTTTATATAAATTTCAACTTGAATATTATCCCCAAGTAAATAAGTTTCATGATCAATTGTGATGATTCACGCGCCCTAGATATAATGGACATTATACTTAGGTTGCTTCACAAGCCACGAGTGCCTTCATGATAAACTATTAAAACCAGCAACTTTACTCTTGGTAGACACTCTACCAGTGAACTTTACTCTTGGTAGACACTCTACCAGCGAACTTTCCATCTTGGGGCCCAATCATCTCTCAGAGAAAGACAATTCTTTGTTGAAAAGGTAAGCTCATGCATACTTTCTACGTGAATGTATGGCTAATAATAGCTTTATGGACATCGATTTACCATCACAAGATTGTTGAGTAATGTGTACGTGGATAATTTGCTAAAGCTATAGAGCAAAGGCATAGCTATTTCAGGAGGACCTCCTAGAAGGTCGACAAGACCACGAAGAGCGCCAACAAGATATGTGCCAGGCAGCTCAGCTTTCACATCAAAAGAGTTCTGCGGATTCAGTGACGAACCACAGATTTTTGAAGAGGCGATTGAAGGTCCAAAAAAGGACAGATGGATCCAAGCCATGAACAAAGAGATGGAGTCCATGAGGAAGAACCAAGTATGTGTGTGAGATTCCAACTAGTTTAGTCTAGTTTAGTCATATTTTGGTAAATTGTCAAGAAGAGGCCAAAACTCATTTTAAACTTAGAGATAAACTTTTTGAAGTTATATTAGTTTAAAATACATTCAGTAAACACTTTTTGAAAGTGTGGGAAAGTCAATTGGTAGCTCCTCCAATTGTACGAAAAAAAAACATATTTTATGTTTTGGTTTATGTTTGATCAGTATCTCTTAGAGTTTGCATCTCATTTTGTATGTAGATGCTGTTATTTCTACATTGGCAGGATTGTTGGTTTGCTCCTTATTGTAACCGAAGATCAGAGATATGGAATGGATCTTGAATGATCTGAAATCCTTCACATGCTATAGAGCTCTTGTGTTTCAGGTTATAAAAGGATCAACCATATTTAGCAAGAATTTTGAGGAGCTACCAATGCTAGAGCATGCTAGATTGATTTCTACTCAAAAATCAGCATTGATCTTTTGTAAGTCAAAACTCAATATAGAGTTATATACTTGATCAATTCCGATTTTAAACTTGGTTTACTAGAATTAGATGACTTTTGGTGCATTAGGAAGGTCTCATTGGAGGCTACAAGAAGATATATCAAGTTTCTAGAAATTGCATGTAGAATTTGAGATATTCAATTTTTTGTGATTTTGTCAAAAATCCTAATTTTGATTGGATCACTAGTTTGTGAGGTTACTGAACTTTATTTGAGTGTGTTTCAATCTTAGGAAGTGGCAAGAATCATTAGATTGAGGATAGATCATAGGTTGATCAAGATTTCACTATTCTATGTGTTGATTTTCTAGTTAGAAGTGCTAGAAGAGATTTGAGAGGTTCCATATCTTTGTGATTTCTTCTTGAGTTCATTTGTTGACATTCAAGAGAGTGCTTTGTGCATTGAAACAGGTTGAAATAAGAAGATCAGGTCATTGCAACATGGCTGCAAGTGGTGGATTCATGTTGGAGAGCAATGATAGGCTTACCTCAATCAACTATTCTACTTGGAAGGTGAGGATGGAGTCCTTATTGGAGATGAATGAGTTGATGGAGATGTTGCAGGTGTGGAGGAGAGGCCTCAAGCACCTCAAGATCAAGTGAGGTATGACAAGAGATCAAAGAAAACTCTACACATGATTAAGATGAATGCTACCAATGAACTTCTCAAGGTAGTTGGTAAGTGCACATCATCTTTGGAGGCTTGGGAAGCTTTGAAGAAGCTTTATGAATCCAAGTCTACATCAAGAGTGCTTACTCTTAGGAGGCAAATCTTTCAACACCTTACAAGAAGCTGATAGGATCACTGATGTACCTTGCTGACAACACACGTCCTGATATTGCTTATGTAGTATTCAAGATGGGCCAATTCTACACGAATCCAGATTCGACACATTAGAAGATTGCAAAACAAATTTTGCAATATCTTCAATTAATGAGAGATTATGGCTTCTGTTATTGTTGTGGTGCAGGTTTCACGATACTTTCCTACAGCGATACTAGTTGGACATCTCTCAAGGACAACTGTAAAAGCGTCTCAGGAGAATGCACCATTACATCAGGAGCAGCAGTTCTCTGGGTCAGCAAGAAGTAGACCGTTGTGGCCCCGTCATCCTGCGAAGTAGAGTACGTAGCAACAACGAAGATGGCCAACAAAATAATTTGGCTAAGGCAGTTCCTAGACGAATTGGGCAAAACAAGAAATGATCCTCTAGTCTTGTAGATGGACAACACCTCTGCAATACACCTGACCAAAGATCCCGTGTTCCATTCCAGAACGAAGCACAGAAGAACGAAAAAGAATCATGTTCACAGATTCAGTGAGAATCTATGAACATACTAGATAATAGGAGGTCTCCTTATTAAAAACATAACTCAAATTGAGATTAGTCTAAATTGCTAGCTCTCACATGGCTATCCATCTTTCGGGATGTACCATGGGGGCTCACAACTGTACATTTTAGCCTAGCACTAATAATTATCGTGCTCTTTGACTCGGCTCTCAACTTCATCTCTTCTTGAAACCCTTTTTGGGTGATGAGACTCTGCATCGACATGTCAGGGGAATGGCATCAGCTAACATTATCTTCCCCCTATAGTGTTTCAAGTCCCACTGCAATGCCTCAGCTTTGACGCTTGATTCTTGGGAAGGCATGGATTCGCATTTGCCTACGTAAAACCAACAACTTATTAGTTGATAACGTCACGCTTCTTGACAACACTTCAAAGTCGCAGCAGATTATCAGGATAGCCCTACATAACTGAGAGTATCCTACTTGTTCTTTTCAGCTTTCTTTTTGTCAAGGGACTTCTCGTAGCTTATCTCCTGTCCGATGGCTTCGAATGTGATGAATCTCGTTCTTATGCCTAACGGAATGGGTCCCAAATAAGGCCTAATCACTGGTATAAGCTTGTTCGTATAGCGGCTCTCGATCATCTGAACATATTGTCCTATGAAAATTGCCTTTGAATCTTTTCTTTGGATTTCTCAAACATCTCCCTTGTAGGCCTTGCCAAATAATCATGAATTGTCTTGGCACTCTTTGTATTCTCCTTCTGCTTCAGGGTGTTTTCTCAATTCTTCTTCCAGTCGAAGTCTCGGCCTCATCGACACGCTTGTCTCGATGAGAAGTGGAGAACCTTCAATTTGTAGGTCGCACAAACCTTGGAATATCAATCTTCAAGGAGGTTATGAAATGGTGGTAGTAGCAGATTGGAATGAATAGGTTGATGAAGGTAGGGAACATGATGAGGGGTTTGGTGGAAGGTGACACAATTGTAGCTTCAAATCTTTGTAGTGTCGAGCTTTGATCACTAATTACTTGGTATGAAGCTCACTTTATCTTGCAGGTCCATTGTCGTCTCCATCTTTTCCTTTGATCCGTTATTTGTTGAGACAAGGCCAAGATCTTGTCGTGCTTTTTGATCTTTTCTTTTGTATTGGCCTTCTCAGTTGGATCCCTTTGATTCTTTTTCTTTATTTTGTATTATCTTTTCTTGCAGCTTCACCTGATTTCTTTTTGATTGACCAACCAATGTAGGTGGTAGTTGGTCTCTACAAGGCACTATAATTATCTTTTAGCTGCCTCGGTAAGACTACCAGGGTTTGAAAATAGATGATGGTGAGATGGTGGAATAACAGAAAGATGTATGGTAAGGTGGTGGTAGTGGTAGTATTCTGATAATGGAAGTTGTGGTGGTAGTGATATTGGTAGATGATATGGATGATATGACAGACATGGAAGTAGATATAGATATTGTGGCAAGAGAATTGGATGATGGAATGTGGATGATGTAGATGTAGGAGTGGTTGACGGAGAAGATTGATTTCCCAATTCTTGTACTTCCCCCTCCTTAAGGATCTTCAACTTTTTGGTGTTCGAAACCCAAGGTTTATGACTGGGGTGCTTCTCCTGGTTGAATCTCGTTGAATTGCCCGTTTGTCTTCTTAATCTTTGTCTTCTTGAGTGGGATCAACTACAAGTGTATCTTCTGCTTGTGTGGTTGCAGGTAGCTCCCTTTCTCCCTCCCCTGAATTTGTTGCCTATGGCGGGTGTTGGAATGCTACCACAGAATCAACTGTTTGTTAGATTCGAGGGGAGGATGTCAGTAGTTGGAATGTCCTAGTTGGTGATGGGGCTTGGATCTTGTAGCAGCAAGTGATTGCATTTGTGGAGATTATGGCTGTTGAGTATCCATGAGCTGTAGCTATTTGAGGAAGTGGCAGGTGATGTTCGTCTGGTCTTGTTGATCTAGTCTGCAATCTGCGTTCCCTCTTCATGAACATTGTCTCACTGTTGCAGATGCAGCTGATAGCTTTGGATCATTGATAGTATCCAAGCTGGACTTACATTGAATGAAGGACTCATTTGGCTAGTCTGTCGGTTGATGCAGTTGGTTGAGTCTTTGGTTAATTGTTTCGGCTAGAATCCCTTGGTTGAAAGATGTTGTTGAAGCTTGATCACGAGATTGGGCAGAAGTCGAGGTGATTGTAGCACTTTGTGAAAGCACTTGGTCGTGGCACTCAGGTAGAACATTTGGTGGAGGACTTAGTGGAAACATGTGGACCAAATTTTTAACAATTTCGTTGTAGTTGACTCGAAGACCAATATCTCAACTGTGAATTGACATGGATCTCTCAGAGACTTGGATATGCACATATCCTAAACTCTCTACAAGGTGATCTAGAGATGGATAGATAAACAAAAAATTCATTCTTGAGATATTCTACAATTATGATTTGCTATTTACAGAGAGTCGATAAATGCAGAGTACTTGGCAAACAAAAATTTCATGTATTAGAGAGTGAATGCCAAATAGTGTCTATGGTGGAAAAACTTCGGTTGAATCTCTCGGTCGAGGAGACTCGGTTTGAGTTCTTTAGTGAAGATTCGGTTGAAGAGTTTTGTGGAAGAGGGTTGGTCCAAAAATAGTCGGCTAAAGAACCTTGGTTTTGATGGTCAGGGTGTTCTGGTAGTATACGGACCATCGGATGTAAGATAGGAAAGTGGTCATCAGATGTATGGCAATCAATATGAATTAGTCAAGCATCAGACACAAAATCGGATGTGACGAGAGATTAAAAAGTCAGATATAAAATATGGTGAGTGGTCGGATGTAACTCTAGTAACAGTTTAGAGGTTGGTCGGATCTTTTGTTGATTACAACCTCAGATATGTTTGGTCATGAATGGAATTGTCTTAGACTGGTTTGTCTTTGACGGAATCTTACACCAGAATCAGATTAGCAATATGGGATTCTATATTGATTGTTTTTCATATATGATTGATATGTCAAATCAAACATGAAAATCTGAACAATGGTGAGAAACTGAGATAGCCCATCTCTTGTATTATGAAGCTTGGATGCCAAATGTAAAATGCAAAGAGAATGCAGGGTAGAATGCAACAACATGTATTGGCGGATGCAAATGTGTGGCGGATGCAAGTGAAGGTGGAGTGAGTCGAATGCAAACTGAGAAGGACGTCTGATGCAATATAGGTGTCAAATGGAAACGGGCGTAAAATAACATGGGTCAAAAAAAATAAATGTGGGTCGAAAAAAATGACAATGGCTCAAAAAAATAATAAGGGATCGAAAAATAAGGGGTCAAAAAATAATGGACTGAAGAACAAAGTTGAAAAATAAAACTCGAAAAATAAGAGATCGAAAAATCAAGGGCTTGAAAAAAAACAAAATCTCGAAAAATAAAGACTCGAAAAAATCAGATATCGAAACAATAAGGGGTGGAAAAAAAATCAGGAGTCGAAAAAATTTAGGATTGAAAATTCTAAACTCTAAAACGAAAATCCGAAAATGCTTCAAAAATTAAAATCCAAAAATTCACAAAAAAACCCGAACAAAAACTTGAAAAAAAACTGAACAAAAAATCAAAAAAAACCTTGACAAATACAAAAATTTCCCAAAACAACGAGAAAAATTCCCGAAAGAACGTGAAAAAAAACCCAAAAGAGACTTAAAAAACTCGTTCTAAATGCGAAAGTTTCTCGAAAAAACCCGAAAAATTCCCGAAAGAACCCTAAACCTGACAAAACCCTAAAAAATACGAAACCCTAGAAAACCAAAAAGACTCGAAAAAAATTCAAAAAATGAAATTCTCAAAAATGCAAAAATCCCCTAAACTCGAATAACATGAAAATCTCAAAAATCTCGAAAAAATAAAAAAAATTCCGATAAATCTCAAAAAATTCGAAATAACTTGAAAAACTCAAAAAATCACAAAAACATCTCAAAAAAACGAAAAATTCAAAAAAAAAAACGCGAAACAATTGAAAAATCTCAAAAAAGTTCAAAAAAAATACGAAAATATAGAAAAAAAATTACGGAAAATCTCAAAAAAAAAAAAACTCTAAAACGTGAAGATCTCGAAAATGAAAATGAAAATCCTCGAAGATCAAATCCCGAAAATAATGAAAAACGTCAAAAATCCGAAATCCTAAAACTCACGAACTAAAAATCTGAAAAACTTGGACCCAAAAATTCATGAAAATTTGAAACGCGAAAAAATTCAGAATAAAACTCAAAAATACTCGAAAATCCTTGAAGAATCATTGGGAAGAACACGAAAATTCTCAAAAAAATTCAAAAAAATTCGAAAAATCCACAAAAACTGATTGGAAAAAACTCGAAAAGTCTTGAAAAATCTCGAAACAACTCGAAAAAAATGCGAAACAAGAGAAGCTTGAAACAACTTGAAAAAACGTGAAAAATCTTTAAAAAAACGTGAAATAAGTAAAACGCGAAAAAACTCGAAAAAAAACTTGAAAGAACTTCAACAAAGCTCGAAAATCCAAGAAATATTCATTGAGAAAAATTCGAAAAAATTTAGAAGAAGTCGAAATTTTTTTAGATAAAAAATAGAAGAATTTAAAAAAATTTAGAAAATTCCAGAAAAAAAACTCGAAAAGCCTCGAAAAACTCATTGGGAAAAAACTCAAAAAATTCAGAAAACTGAAAAATTCTCGAAAATCATTGACAAATAGCCTAAAAAATCATCAAAAAAATTCAGAAAAACTTAAAAAGATCAAAAAAAGAACTCGAAAATTCTTGAAAACTCATTGGGAAAAACTCGAAACTCTTCAAAAAAATTCAAAAAAACTTAAAAATCTAGAAAACGTGAAAATGGTCTAAAATCCTCGAGAAAACTCGAAAATTCTCAAAAAAAATCGCGAAAAATTCGAAAATTTGAAAATGGTGAAAATGTTAAAAAAATAGTGAAAAGCTTGAAAAATGGGAACCAACTTAAAAATTGGTGAAAATGATAAAAATGAACTCAAAAAAATGATGAAAAGCTCAAAAAATTGATGAAAATGATAAAGAAAAATTCGAAAAAAAATGGTGAAAAGTTTGAAAAAAAATGATGACAAAGTCGAGAACTCGAATTTAAAAAAAAAAAATGGCGGATGTCATCGGGCATCAGAGCGACGGATGCAAAAGAGTGTGGTAGCTGAAAATTTTTTTGGGGGGGGGGAGGGGGTGGGCTCAAGGTCGGATACTCAAGCTCTATATTCGAAAAAAAAATCAAAAGTTTAGATCAAACAAATCTACATAGTCAAAATATAAGGGCGACTTCACACATTACCTGCAACAAGAAAGTCTTGATCAACTATAGAGAACTCAACGACAACAAAGCAGTGATTCTAGGTGACGAGAGCTGACACGATGTCAAAGGCATCGGGACTCTTCAACTACGAACATTATCGGGACAAAAAGAGTTGCCAAGAGCAATCTATGTATCTTCACTGAAAAGAGACTTGCTATTAGTCTCGAAGATGGCAGTTCTCCGAATTTGAGTCCTGTTCGATGGCAATACATGCCAGATGATCGAGATAAGAACGAACAAGTTGTTGACAATTGGATCCAGAGAAGGTAACTTGTACTAAGAAAAGATAATCAGTAGTTTTGATAGCATACTAAATGAATCAAAAAGTGAAAATCAACTCTGACATAGAAGAATGTATCATCTGAACATGAGAAACATGTATGACATGAGCAGGAAGGAGATTGTCACAAGTCTGAAGATATCCATACCCGACACTAAATTCTGTGAGGCCTGCCAAAAGGAGAAACAACATCGAAGTCCATTTGTACATGAGAGAAGAAGAGCCAAGGAAGTTCTTGAACTCATCTACTCAGATGTCTGTGGACAAATGAAAATCGATTCGTTCTCAAGGTCAAGGTATTTCTTGACGTTCATTGATGACTACAACCAGATGACAATGATCTATTACTTAAAGAAAAGGTCTGAAGTATTTTACTCTCTCGAAAAGTTCGTGGCATTTGTAGAGAGACACACCTCGAAGAAGTTATAGACCATCAGGTCTGACAATGGAGGTGAGTACAAAAGGAAGGAATTTTCAAGCTTCTACCAAGAACAAAAAATAGAGAATAAATTCACTCCTAATATACACCAGAATATAGTGGTGTCATAGAAAGAAAAAACAAGACGCTAGTCGAAGAGGCTGGATGCATGATAACACAAGTTCAGTTGTTGAGTCAATTTTGGGCTGAGGCAATTGCTGCAGCAGTACACCTGCAGAACTATCAACGACGACAGTCCTGAAAACAAGACACCGTATGAGATGTAATAAGTCTGATCTGTCATACGTACGTGTGTTCGGATGTGCAGCATACAAGCACATATAAAAAAAAAAACAGAAGCAAGCTCAATGAAAACTCAGGGCAAACAATCATGATCGGTTACTCGAATGGATCGCAAGTGTACAGATTCTACAACCCAACCTCGAAGAAAGTTGTGTCAAGTCGAGATGTAAAATTCAACAAATTCACATTTCCTAGATTAAAGAAAGAAAAGGGCCATGAGATCTTCACGCTACTGTCAATTCAAATAGGAAATGGAGGATAGACATTAGAGGAGTTCTCAATATCAAAAAGATCCTTTGTAAAGATACTTTTATTTTTTCTCTTTAGTTTCGACCGTCACCAGGCCCAATCAAAATGCACAGATTTGAAATCTACGTAACGTAGTTCAAATTAGCTAAAAAATAAAAATGCAATATAGAAAACTTTGAAATTTGTGTCCGGGCAGCATGGACGTATCCCATTGGTTTCTTCTTCCTGTCCGACACGTGCTAATCTGTCCGACGTCAATATCTCAAGTTAAATTTACTTTACTATGCTGGTTAGTATAATGAAACTTTTTAACTGTACTAGTTACAGTTATAGAAACATAGTATGTACAGTTACATAAAATATGGTATACGCAATAACTATGACTATGTTGGCATTCACATTAGATTAAGTGTGATACAAAAATTAAAATTAAGTAACATATCAGAGAGATTTTTGGCGCCCAAGCTTTGAAAATAGCAATGGCGAGGAGACCCGGATCTACAATCGATTCTGTGATTCTTTACAATGAGAAAGATGAAGCTGATAACTGGAAGCCAGCAAAATATACGAAGAACTCATGGGTATTGCAGCATCCATCATCAAAGGGCAATTTTTGACAAAAGAAAAGAGCAAAAATGACTTACAAATTGGAAAGCAAAAATTTTGGAGTTTAAGACTACTCTGGGAGGTCAATCGATATCAAAAGTCTTAGTGCAACATGTATATATGCATTCAGAAATCAAAGTACATGATATCAATCCTCATGATCATCAAAAATGTAATTGTAAGTATATCAAAACAGATGCACTCTACAGCAATCATAGGTGAATTCCTTTATTGATACTCTTCAGATTATGATTTAAATGCTTCAACATTGTTTTTTTCTTTCAGATTTATATCCATCATGCATAAGTGAATGGGAGCCCGCACAATCACTTGCAGGAATATTAGAGGTGATTCACTCTGATGTTGGAAAGCTACGATACAGAGGAAGAAGTCCAAAGGAACTTGCAGATTGTGGTATCTATTTTTATGAATCTTTATATACGCCACAAACAGATGGAGGTTTTGGCAAGCTCGAAGCAATTCCATTGCCTAGTTTTCAAAGTGATGAGTGGCCTACTCCTGACAGCATTGTTTCTGAATCCTTGAGATGCAAGCTACTCATTGATATTAAAAATGCTATGAAGATAAGCACAGACTCGAAAATTGTTCACCTAAGTTGGTTTATCTCATTGCATACATTTGTTGATTTTTTCTCGAGTGCTAGTGTTTGTAAGACACCAACTTTATTTGTTTGCAAGGATTTATCAGATGAGACTTTGTCAGATCTCATGGATCAAGGTTGGGATAGTAAAATAAATAATGACATAGAATGCAGGATTAAAAAGTCCTCAATGATTTTTTGTTATCATATCGAAAAGCAAATGCTCGATCTCACATTTAGCTACCAGAGATACAAGAAAATTATAGGTACATGGCTACCACTGGATCAAGACTTTGAACTAAATGGTCACACAAACCGAATGGAGATAAGCATTATCTACAATGAGGAATATTTGACTATGGTTGAGGTGGAAGAGCACTGGAAGCTTGATTTTATCATAACAAAATTCATGCTATTACAAATCAATCTACCAATATATTTCAGATTTATCATCAACGGAAGACTCGTAAGTACTTTATGTTTATTGCCATTTCAAAATAGAACAAAATAATAGAAAATATCATCATTTACAATTGCACATTCACTAATATTTGCCATGTCACAGATGCGAAAAAGACAGGAGCTGATAACGTGTTGCAAAGATTTACCTACAACAATCACCATTGTGGGAGAACAATAGTTTCAAATAAACTTTAGTAAAAATTTGTGTATACACCCTTTCATTCAATAAATGAAAGCCCAAGTTGGACATGTATACATGTATTTTGTGCTTCCGAATTCATAAACTGATACAGCATTTGATATATCAATGTATATTTTTCTATGAAGTCTATACATGTATTTTTGTTCTATGCTATCTATATTTGTTCTGATCTTAATTTAGTACAACTTGCACCATCATCAATAACGGGAGGCTGAAGCCTTACCCTAGCCAATATACTCAGGATAATTTCTTGTCTAAATCTGTACACCTGGCTGATGTGTACTCAGGAAGTGTAAACTGCAAAATAGAACATTCATGTACTAGTAATGGCCAATAACATCACCAAAATAGAAAACTAATCATGATTTCAAAATAAGAATAAACAAAATTTATTACCTTAGAAATATCAACATCTTGTTGAAGGATGAACCACTCAAAAAAGAACTTGGCATTGTACAATGTGTACCACCCACAACTGAATAAATCATTTTGCTAGGGTGACTGCAAAATACCTCTGCACACAAGAAATCAATTATGAAACAGAATGAATTAGATTGAAAATATTTCATTAGAAGACTGATTTCAAAATGCTATTAAGAAAGACAAAGTTTACCTCCAAGCTGATGATTTGCCAGTCCACAGAATGAGGAACGTCTGTAGGAATTATGTATATATCTACATCCTTATGCGTATTTCTCACCGAATTCATCTTGACACAAGAACATTTAATAATATTATTTAGAAATCTCTTAATAGAGATCAGGTTTAAACTCCAATGGTCACTGCAAAATAAGATTGAAAGTACTTTAGCGGCAATTCTGAGAACTATTTAAATTGAAAATGTCAATGTTAATGCATAAAACAGGAAGAAGCACTTAATGTATCTTACTTGCTATGATAAGGAATGACCAGATACTTTGTTGCTGGTGTGAATCCACTTGTCAGACACTGTGACAATGTGTCATTATTCTCCTTGAAGGCCTGGAGCAGAAAGTTACTCAGCACCAGCAACTCGTTTGATGAATCTCTTGCAATGTCAAATTGCAAGAGTGTCAACCCAGACTCTATCACAGGATCACTGATAGAAGTCCGTCTATCTTTGAAATCCAGGCAATCTAGAACTCTAAAATTAATACTAAAATCAAGTTCATCTAGTCTAAAATAAAAAGGAGTACCAATTGTATCTATAGCATCCGATATGTCTTTCTCAAATTTAAGATAATCATCTGAATCTATATATGTATAGAAATTGGGAGGAGGAGGAGGAGGTGGATGTGTAGTATCTACAACAATTATAGGAGTATCTAAAACAGAGGTAGCTATATTTACAGCACAGCATTATGTACAATGGATTTTGGGATAGACTTCACAGAATCTGAAGGGTTAGGCTTCACTTTCTTAGGAGCACGCTTGGGGGCTATTTGCTTCCTAGGACGCTTCGTAGGAAGATGAGTCCTATCTACAAGAGTTGGTCTAGGAGCAGTAGGCTGAGATACATGTAACCTATAGTACCTATCCCTCATTCTCATCAGAAGCTGAAAATCCTTGGGCATTATGGTACCTCTCTTAGTATGGATGACAAGCAAAAGAGAATCCTCAAAAAAAAGGCTAATATAATCTTCAGCAGCCTCCCGAAGGCACTGAAGAGCACTCGGTGTGAATCTAACGTGCTGTCCGAGATTATTTTTTGTTATGTTCCGGACAACACGGCAGAATGGAGCTCTTGGGATCAATAGAGCTGTTGACCTCTGATACTTGCGTATCTCAGAGAGCCACCTGCTGCGGTTGCGCGTTCTAGGTCTAGCAGGTGGTGTCATGGCAACTGCAGGAGATGAGGATGAGCCAGGAGAGAAGAAGTCTCTCCTTGTCTGCTTTCTCCTATCCATGGGCGTGAACTATGTGATAGCGGACTTGTGTGTGAAGGTTAGGATGAGAAGGAAGGGATGATAAAGAACTCGCAAAGGACCGCTATGTACGGACATAATGTATGGTATATCGGACCTATGCGAGCCGAATATCAGAGAGAACGATTAGATTTGAGGAAAGACGCACAAGTGCGATATGGGGTGACACGTAGGTAGACGTATCGGACCTGTGCGCATGGAAGGCAGTAGGAGGAATTTCGATTGTGAAGGGTGCGCACAAATGCAATATGTGGAGCGAAAAAAAAAAGTGAAAAAAATTCATCAAAATTTGTGATTTTATATCGGGGTTCGCACGTGCGAAAGAACGTCCTGTCACACGTGTGGTAGTTGTACGGACAAATGCGCGAGCGACACATGTCACCCTGTCACATTACACGTGTGGGATTTGTACGATCGAATGTGAGAGCGACACGTGTTTATGAGCAATCGAATGAACACGCGACACGTGTTCAGGTGTCATTTCACATGTGTGCAGGTGTCATCTCACACGTGCCTGCACCTATTGTCGAATTGAAAGTAGACACGTGTCATAAGTCCGTTGACCACACGTGCAAAAATTTAGCATAAATGGCACAAAAACCAAATAATTTTTTACCTTTTGCGTTCTCGAAATTTGCGACATATCGCTTTTGTGCACACTCATCGCTGTCTGTTTGCTTGCAACTATACCTACTCGCGCACAAGTGCGATATCCTGTATCTGTCTGTCGTACATATCCATCTTCTGCGCCATTTTGATAGTTAGTTTTGGTTCAGTTCTCCCGCGTGCACAAGTGCGATATTCACGCTACTGCCATGGTCTCTTCCTCATCATATCATTCATGTGTCGTGGAAGAAAATAATTGACAAGGTCAAATCGATGGGAACGACGAAATATACCACGTTGATCAATTTCAAAATTATGTTGAGAGGCCAAAATCGTATTCATGTAATGGTTAATAGTATTCATGTAATGGTTTTCAAACTGAAACAAAGAAATTAAATGAAATGTGCTATAAGCTTTATTGAAAGTAGGTTTTGAAGAAAGGGCCCTTCTCATAGTCGTTGGAGACAGTTACACCATGGACTACAGGATGATGTTTGGAAATGAGAAGTTGGTAATGTCTCTCTTTCTCTCTCTCTCTCCCTCACACAGGTCGTGGGAGGGAGCGGAGGGGAGAGGAGGATTCTTGTAGGAAGAAAGGGAGCATTCTGGTTTGAAGTGGGAGAGAACATTCTAGTGTTCTGATGGTGAAGAGAACAGGGAGTTTTCTGTTGCATGTTTTGTTTTCTTCCAATGGTGATTATGAATACAAAGGTCTTGAAAGAACGTTGTTGACTTCGTGTGTTATCTGAAGAATGGAGAATAGGTTTATTGATTTTGGAAAAGGATTACGTAAAGAAAGCATCTCATGCAGATCTGCGTTTACTCATAGCTCTCTTGCTGATCTGACTGCGATGGACAGATATAATGCTCTCTTGCTGATCTGACTGCAATGGACAGCCATACCTCTTCCTTTTAGTCTGCGTTGGAAATCACTCATACTGTCTCGCTGTACAGATCTCTCTCTTCCTGCTCTCACCTGTTTGCTCGCTGCCTATCTCTTTCTCACACACACATCTCTCTCTCTCACACACAGGTAGCTCTCTCACACACAGGTAGCGCTCAGTTTCACACTCTCTCTCATCTCTCATCTCTCATCTCTGAAATCTGTGCATCTATCTCTCTCTCCGTCTGCAAAACCGATGTATAACTAAAGACCTCCTCATGAAGTCTGGACAGGATCCAAGCCTTTATTGAAACATTTGAGAGTATTTAGATGTATCGCCTATGCTCATGTCCCAAAGGACGAATCAACACATTCTTGATCGATCATGAATTTGAACCAAGCTCTGCAGACTGTAATATAAAATTCAAAGCTATCAATCAATTCTTTGTCATCATCACACTCTACATAGATGATACGTTGTTGTTCAGCAACAATACGTCTGTTGTGGGACAGCAGGCCACTGGCTTCTCTCTCTCCCTCTGGCTCTGGATCTCACTCTCTCGCAATTCATCTCTCTCTCTCTCTCTCTCTCTCTCTCTCTCTCTCTCTCTCTCTCTCTCTCTCTCTCTCTCTCTCTTTCTCTCTCTCCACGTTTGAAAGATTTTCCACTCTAGCTCTCTCTCTAATCGCGTTCACAAGATCTCTCAGTACTGGTTTGATATACTTTTGTCTTGCTGATCACACTGCGGCTGATCCAAGTCTTTCATGTTGTTCGTGATATGTTTGATCAAGTTCTTTGTCTAATCGATTAGTCTGTGCACAAAATAGCAGACGATTCCAGCATGGATAGTTTTCAGGGCAATAATACATATTTCACAGACTCAATTCTGGATATTCCAATTTTTCCTACAATGCATGAGACGTACGCAAGTGATCCCAGCATGGAACCTTGTCACTGCGTCGATAAAAGTTGCAATGAGGGACTATTGGGCTGGTAAGAAACGAGAACATAGATTGAAAGAAAAAAATTTTAGGAGGCTTGGAGATCAACCTTTAGTAGATGACATCAAAACAAAAAAAAAATGAATTTGTTTAGGTATGGCAAAATATTGGCGGAGATATATACAACAATTTTCAATAGGTATTTAGAGAGAGATATTCCAAGAACTACTTCTGCAACCAACTTTTCAAGAGTTGCAAATATCATCTAATATTGTTGAAAGCAATCTTGTTTCTAACATCCATAACACCCTCAGTAAAATTAAGGTGTCCCACTCAACGAATGAACTCTTCATGAAGGGATCTTCGCTTATAATGGTACTAAATAAAGCTGATGGCACAACGAATCTCTCTCATTCGAGAATTGCAAGTGCTTTGGTTGTTCATCACAGAAATATTGTTGCAGCCAATTAAGGACGATGAGGAGGTCAGACCCTTGAGTGTCTGTCAGAGACAATTGCCTAGAAGTAGCATAATCACGGCTCGGGTTAAGAAACTGGTGTATGTCTTTTGGAGCTCAAAAACTCAAGTGTCCCCCAACAAAAAAGACATATGCCGACAGAGGATTAGAAGAAAATGTCAGACATCCAATACATCTTCTTGATAACACTCAAGTCCTTTTTTTTTGGAATTTCCGTTTTCTTGGTAATGCTAATCTTTTGCATTGCTGAAACTGATCTTTGATACTCATGTTCTTTGGTTCTGCAAATACACACTCCACCTCTTGCTGTTTGGAAATGTTTTGTAATTTTTACTCAACTGATATTTTGCACATTTGGACTTTTGGGACTATTGGTACTTGTAGAAGCTTATAAACAGCTATTTATTTTTTATTTGGTACTTATGAAAACTTGTGTAAGATAATTTTGGTACTTTTGGTACTCTATATTATTTTCAAATAACTTTTCTTTTTGCCGTTTGGACCCCATGGAACATTTTGTACGTCTGGTGTGCAGAAAGTGCTATTGTTTGTTGTTCTTTGTTGGTGCTTTTGATAGTTTTGGTTGTCTTGCTCTCATCAAATCTAACATCTCTCACTATTTTCACAGTGTTCATGTCTGGCATGTAGACTTTGTAGTTTTGGAACTTTTGGACATTGAATTTTTGTGTTGGTACTACTGAAACTTATCATATAACAATTTTGATAATACAGACTACCAAAATAGGTGCTTTAATACCTCGTGTCTCGTTTTCATTCTAAAATCATCCAAACTGATCTACTGATATCTATAGTGTGTACCATTTTTATTTTAGAATTTACAGTATTTGGTTCTATTTTTTTAGATTTCGTCGTATTTGTAGATTGCACAAGTCCCGATTCGGTCTTTTGGTACTGCTTTAGTGTTGTTACACCAATTGGTAGTATTACTCCAGTAGTCGGGTACTAATTTTACAAATTTTGTACTACTTTGGTACTATTTTTGTGTTGATAAAACTCTTGAATACAAAATAATGGTACTACAATAACTTATCATGTACCAATTCTGATCCTCCTAACTACCTAATTAGGTTCTTTTATAGTAAGTGTCTCATTTTTATTTTAAAATCTGCCAAATAGGTACTATTTAGACTTCTCGTGACCATGTTTTACGCATAAAACTATTAAATTAGGTACTTTTTTTTAAATATTTATTTGTGTTCGCCGCTCGCATACAATCCTTTGTGGTCTTTTAGGTACTATTTTAGTGTTGTTTACCAATTGGTGGAATCTAAGCTTTAGCTACTACCAATTTTACAAGATTTGTACTATTTTTTTTAATGTTTGCGTGTTTCTGAAACTTTTGAGTACCAAAGATTGGTACTATTTGAACCTATCGTGTAACAATTTTGATCCTCAAGACTACCAATTAAGGTTCTTTAACTTTCTGCATGTGTAGTACTTTGGTACTATAAGATGCTTTGGTACTTTGGTACTACCTTTATATGATGCTTTGGTACTACCTGCAGGTACTTTCTACTTGTAACACGATAAGCCTTCTTGAATATAGATCAGTGGTAATGAGAATCCTCCTCAAGTTCACTTTGAAGATGTTAACAATGACTATAATGCAAAAGGAGTTGTTTACCAATTGGTGGAATTTAAGCTTTAGTAACTACCAATTTTACAAGATTTGTACTATTTTTGTAATTTTTGTGTGCTTCTGAAACTTTTGAATACCAAAGATTGGTACTATTTGAACCTATCGTGAAACAATTTTGATCCTCCTCCAGACTACCAATTAAGGTTCTTGTATTTTTTGCATGTGTAGTACTTTGGTACTATAAGATGCTTTGGTACTTTGGTACTACCTGTATATAATATTTTGGTACTACCTATAGGTACTTTCTACCTTCCTGGTACTACTTGTGTATGATACTTTGGTACTACTTGTATATGATGTTTTGGTACTACCTGTAAGTACTTTCTACCTTCCTGGTACTACCCATGTATGATACTTTGGTACTACCTGTATATGATGCTTTTGTACCACCTGTAGGTACTTTCTACCTTCTTGGTACTACCCGTGTATGATACTTTGGTACTACTTGTATTTGATACTTTGGTACTACCTGCAGGTACTTTCTACTTGTAACACAATAAGGGTTCTTGAATATAGATCAGTGGTAATGAGAATGCTCCTCAAGTTCACTTTGAAGATGTTAACAATGACTTTGAAGGAATCTTTAAGAAGTTTCGAGTGAACCAATATTGTATTGAGCTGAACCAATGTGTTTCTTAGTGTATCCTGAAATATAATTATAATTTATGACATGGTTTCAACATATTTTGTGTGTGTGTGTGTGTGTGTGTGTGTGTGTGTGTGTGAGAGAGAGAGAGGGGGGGGGGGGGGGGGGAGAGAGAGAGAGAGTTTTTGATAGAGTTAAAGATAGTCAATGTTTCCAATTCTAAGAAGGGGTGTAGCACTTGTTTTTTCCCTGTTGAAGGCATGGCACGGTTCTTTGCTAGACTTGAAACATCCACAAGGAAGGCCATGCCGTTGGGGAGAGAGCATTGTGGTGACATTCTGGAATAGGATACAACCGTATGGTTCAGGAATTTTGACTAATACTCTTCATGCTTTCTTTTTCTCATTTTTCTCTCGTTTGATTCATATTGCTATGAATTTTACACACAAATTATGATTGGTTTAATGTTCAAGTCGGCTTAGATCAACTTAGGTGGTAAAATGTGAAGAATTGAAAAAGATTATCTATGTTAGATATAGGGGTCTTATGTTTTTTACATCAAGCATCTAGGTGTAGGATGTTGATAGGAATAAATTTGGCATAGATGGCAAATTATGCATTTCCACTTGTAATGCCACTATTGAGCCAAAATAGAGTAAGAGGCTAAACACTTGCTAATTAGAGTGTAGACAAGTGTAAAGTTTTTGTTTGATGAATTCCAAGAGGTCCAATAGGATATAGAGGTGGAACCTTGAGAGGTCCAATAGGAAATTGAGGTGTGCTTGAATATAGTCCAATAGAATTAAGAGGTGCATAGATCAATGATCCAATAGGATCAAGAGGTGACAAAATGTGGTCCAATCATAGTTAAGCATAGTGGTAGCTCGTGGACCTACTAGTATCATTGTACTCCTCATTTTGAAATCAATTGATTTGGTGATTTCATGGATTTTGTGAGTTATTGGATTTCTAGCTTTCTCTCTCTACCCGAGAGCTCTTGATGTATTTTCTCTCTCTACCCGAGGAGAGCAGCTTGTTTTTACTTAGATTATTTTTTGAATACTTCCCACACGTGTGAGTGAGAGTTGGAAGTGATTGAATGCATGTAGTAGTGTGTTTTTGCCATAGGATTCAAGATTGATCTTGAATCTCAATCTAGTCTTGATCTTGGTGCATCTACACACCTTAGGAGATCACAAGTACATGTAGTGGACAGTCCACACGTGTGAAATTCAACATGGTATCAGAGCCTACCTAAGGTTACCATGCATTTTGATCCATCTAAGTGAAAAATTTTCATCAATCTTGAGCTAGAAATTGTCAAGGCCCATTTTCCTAGCTATCTTGTTCAATCTTGGATCAAAAGAGATCAAAAGGACATTGATTGGGTCTGATCTGGTACTGTACGGATTCAGGTGCTCAGACACGTGTGAGGAACATCCAATTTCAGTTTGGAAGTTCTCTCTCATGTTTGATCCATTTATCTTGCTTGATAGCTTGTTTTGAAGCTATTTTTGTCTAGTTTCTGTTGCAATCAGTTTCATTCCATTTGGTTGAGCCAATCAAAAGTTATAAGCTTTTGAAGAGGGTTAGGTAGGGCACCTAGACCTGGGTGGACACATTTGGTTTGGTCAAGAGATTGCTTGGTTGATCCAAAATCACAGTTGTATGCTTGCCAATCTCATCTATATGTGATCTAGGCACTGTTTTGAGATCTTAGCCATTTTGTTTCATGCAATATCATTGTATTTGAGTCAAATTTGGTTTCTTAGTGTATTTCACACGTGCTAAGAGTGTTGGATCCTAACTTTGCCTATACTCCATCATTTGATGTGAAATAGATCTTGTTTTAGAGAGATTTGTGTAGCTAGTGAGAATCAATTCACAAATTGTTGTAAGATCTTTCATAAGAGGAGATAGTACTCAATTATAGGATCCTATTGAAAGTGTGTAACAACATTTATTGTTCATCATCTGAGTTTTCTTCACTTCAAATGTCTTCAATGGGTTCATCCTTGTTGGAACCAAGTGAAAGATTGACCACTTCAAATTATTCAATTTGGAAAATGAGGATGGAGTCCATCTTGATCCTTCAAGACGTGATGGACATAGTTCTTGGCCTTGAAGAAGAACCACAAGTTCTTCAAGAGGTTCAAAAATACAAAAAGAGAGCTAGGATGGCTCTCCACTACATTAAGATGAATGTCTCTAATGAGATATTGAGGGAGATAGGTACTTGTACAGCAGCCAAAGAAGCTTGGGATTGTCTCAAGACTATCTATGAGGCTAAGAATACCTCTAGGCTTCTCACTCTTAGGAATCAAATCTTTCAAAGTAGCCAAAAGAGTGATGAGAGTGCATCTAGTTATGTTTTGAGAGTAAAAGATATTCATAGAGAGCTTGCTTGTATTGGTGATTCCATCAATCAAAATGAGCTAGTTCAAGTCATTCTCAATGGCTTGAGAAGTGAATTTGATAATCTTGTCCAATCCTATGCCATTAAGGAGGAGCTACCAAGTTTGGAGGCTCTCCAAAGTGTGCTAATTTCAGAAGAATCAAGACAAGAGTATAAGCTCTTGAGGATGGACAAGCTTTCTCTCACTCATAATGATGGCAAAGCTCTTTTTGCCAAGGATAAGCACAAAGAGAGGAGCAAGAACCAACATCAACAATCCTCAAGCAAGGACAAAGTCAAATCCAAAGACAAAGATGAGGAGGAAGATGATTCCTCTAATGCTTCATCATCCAAGCTCAAGAAGAAGAAGAAGATCAAGTGCTTTTATTGTGGCAAGAAAGGTCATTATGCCACCAATTGCTTCAAAAAGAAGAATCAACTCAAGCAAGCCAATATTACCAATGAGAAGGAAGACACTATTGCAAGTGATGGAGAGGGATCTCTTATGGTCTCTAGTTTCTCATCTACTCCTTTCAAGAAGGACGGCCTATGGTATATTGATAGTGGAGCCTCTTCACATATGTGTAGCTCCAAGGACTCTTTCTCTTCTATTGCACCTTATGATGGAGTGAAGAAATCAATATACACTGCAAATGATTTTGAATGTCCTATTGAAGGCATAGGGAACATTCCCTTGAAGCTTGCATCCTCTAAAGTTCTTTCTCTCTCTAGAGTTCTTTATGTACCTAAGCTTACCAAGAATCTTATTAGTGTTGGTCAATTGCTTGATAATGGCCTTGATGTAAAATTCAATGTTGATACTTGCACTATCAAGAAGAATGATGAGATACTTGCATTAGGATCTAGATTTGGTGGCATCTATAAACTAGATCCAAATGAGTATGTGAATGCTTGTAATGTTGCTCTTGTGAACAAGCTCTCTATGGAGGAATTATGGCATAGGAGGTTGGGACATCCCAACTACAAATCCATGCTCTCTATGATCAAAGAATCCAAAGCTATTGGCTTGCCAAAGTCATTCTCCAAGAAGATCAAGCCTTGTGAGGCTTGTGCTATTGCTAAATCTCACAAAAAGCCATTTACAAGATCTTCTATCAAAAGCAAGCATCCTTTGGAGTTAATCCACTCGGATGTGCATTTCTCATCAACTACAAGCAAGGGAGGAGCCACTTGTTTTGTTACTTTCATTGATGATTACACAAGATTCACTTGGATATATCTTCTTGCTTCAAAATCTATGGTGTTTGATCATTTCCTTATTTTCAAAGCTTATGTAGAGAAGCAATTCTCATTCAAGATTAAAGCTCTTAGAAGTGATGGAGGTGGTGAATATATCTCCAATAAATTTCAAGACTTTTGTGAGCTTGAAGGCATTAAAAGAGAATTTTCTTGTGCCTACTCTCCATCTCAAAATGGAGTGGCCGAGAGAAAGAATAGATCTCTATGTGAATGTGCAAAATCTATGAGAATTGAGGCATCTTTGCCCAAAGATTTTTGGGGAGAAGCCATCAATTGTGCAAATTATCTTTGCAATAGGCTCCCACATATAGCTCTTGGAGGAAAGTCACCATATGAAATCTTATTTTTGAAGAAGCCTAAGGTTGATCACCTTAGAATTTTTGGATGCTTATGCTTTGTCCATATGCCCTTGGAAACAAGGAAGAAGGAAGATCCTAGTGCATGCAAAGGGATCATGGTTGGATACTCATCCACCAAGAAGGCCTATAGAGTCTTTATACTCTCTACTTCTCAAGTTATTGAAAGTAGAGATGTTGTCTTTCATGAAGATCAACACTCATCATTTGAAGAGGCCGAGATCAAGAAATCTATGGATGCATCATCAATTATTGATTTTGAAGACAATCATGATGTGATGGGGTCGAGATTTGAAGAAGACTCTCCTCGGATTTTTTCACCAAGAAGATCCATGAGAGATAGATCCGAGCCTAAGAGGCTCTCATATGTTGACAAAGGCAAACAAGTGGATCTTGATTCCACTAATTATGTTTTTTATGTCTCTCATGAAGAGCCAAAGAATGTACAAGAGGCACTTAATACCAAGGAATGGTATGATGCCATGAAGCAAGAGTATGATGCATTGATCACCAACAATACTTGGGAACTTGTGGATCCTCCTTCCAACAAGCATGTGATTGGTTGCAAGTGGGTATTTCGGATCAAGTTCAATCATGATGGCACCATCAACAAGCATAAAGCAAGATTATGTGCCAAAGGATTTGCTCAAATCCATGGTCTTGATTATGAGGAAACCTTTGCACCCGTTGCAAAAATGGTGACAATAAGAATTCTTATTTCTCTTGCTTGTTTTTTCAAGTGGAAGGTGTTCCAATTAGATGTATCCAATGCTTTTCTAAATGGTTATCTTGAGGAGGAGATCTATATGGAACAACCTCAAGGATTCATCAAGGATGAGTCCAAAGTGTGCTTGCTCTTCAAAAGTCTTTATGGACTCAAGCAAGCACCAAGATCATGGTATTCAAGACTTAACTCTTTCCTTATATCACTAGGATTTACTCTTAGTGACTATGATCCTTCCATGTATCTAAAGTTTGTTGATAGCAATATTGTCATTCTTCTAATTTATGTTGATGACATTATTCTTTGTGGAAGTTGTATCAAGCTAGTTGATGAAACCAAGCTAGCACTTGGATGTGAGTTTAAAATGCAAGATCTAGGAGAGATACATTACATCCTAGGCCTAGAAATTGATTTTTATGAAAATCATGTCTTTATATGCCAATCTAGATATGCTCACTCTATGTTGAAAAAATTCCATATGGAAAATTCTAAGAGCATAGATACTCCAATGGAGCAAATTGTAAAAGATCCTAATAAAGGTGATGAAATATCCTTTGAGGACATCACACTTTTTAGGAGTCTTATAGGCTCCTTGATTTGGCTTAC
The DNA here is from genome assembly GCA_029204225.1 of Diphasiastrum complanatum. NCBI lineage: Eukaryota > Viridiplantae > Streptophyta > Lycopodiopsida > Lycopodiales > Lycopodiaceae > Diphasiastrum > Diphasiastrum complanatum. Next base: position 20,929,834 of record CM055096.1, on the reverse strand, counting down.
TATTACTAGGCCCGATCTTAGTTTTTGTGTGCACAAATTGAGTCAATTTATGCAAGAACCTAAGATCCATCATTGGAAGATGGCCAAGAGGATTTTAAGATATGTATCTTCATCTTGTGATTATGGTCTACTCTATAAAAGTGAAGATCTATCCATTATTGGCTACTCGGATTCGGACTTTGCAAGTGACAAAATGGATCGGAAGTCTATTAGTGCATACACTATCTTTCTTGGAGGCAATCTAATATCTTGGCTTTCCAAAAAGCAAGATACTATATCTCTCTCTTCATGTGAGGCCGAGTACAAAGCACTCACTACAACTACCAAAGAAGTGCTTTGGATCAAGAGGTTATTAATGGAACTAAAGTGCATCAAGGAGGATGATCTACCAATGATCAAGTGTGATAACATCTCGGCCCAAGCTCTTGCCAATAATCCCATATTTCATGCAAGAAGCAAGCACATAGAAGTGGCACACCATTTTGTGAGAGAAAAGCTTATTGGAGGAGAAATCTATTTGGAGCATGTCAACTCGTCCTCTTGTATTGCCGATCTACTCACCAAGCCTTTGAGCAAAAGTGCTTTCATCAAGCATAGATCTAATCTTGGAGTTATATCAAGATCAATGCTCAAATCTTCATAGATAATTTTTTAGGAGGAGTGTGAAGAATTGAAAAAGATTATCTATGTTAGATATAGGGGTCTTATGTTTTTTACATCAAGCATCTAGGTGTAGGATGTTGATAGGAATAAATTTGGCATAGATGGCAAATTATGCATTTCCACTTGTAATGCCACTATTGAGCCAAAATAGAGTAAGAGGCTAAACACTTGCTAATTAGAGTGTAGACAAGTGTAAAGTTTTTGTTTGATGAATTCCAAGAGGTCCAATAGGATATAGAGGTGGAACCTTGAGAGGTCCAATAGGAAATTGAGGTGTGCTTGAATATAGTCCAATAGAATTAAGAGGTGCATAGATCAATGATCCAATAGGATCAAGAGGTGACAAAATGTGGTCCAATCATAGTTAAGCATAGTGGTAGCTCGTGGACCTACTAGTATCATTGTACTCCTCATTTTGAAATCAATTGATTTGGTGATTTCATGGATTTTGTGAGTTATTGGATTTCTAGCTTTCTCTCTCTACCCGAGAGCTCTTGATGTATTTTCTCTCTCTACCCGAGGAGAGCAGCTTGTTTTTACTTAGATTATTTTTTGAATACTTCCCACACGTGTGAGTGAGAGTTGGAAGTGATTGAATGCATGTAGTAGTGTGTTTTTGCCATAGGATTCAAGATTGATCTTGAATCTCAATCTAGTCTTGATCTTGGTGCATCTACACACCTTAGGAGATCACAAGTACATGTAGTGGACAGTCCACACGTGTGAAATTCAACAATTGTTAGGCCAATTTTCGGTAGGGGATTGGTCCAGCCAAAAAGTCCTAAAAAAGTCATGGGGCACCACTACCGATGGTGGTTATGCCCTACGTGAGCAACAGAGGTCCTGCCACGTACCATCCTGAGGGCTTCCTCTGTTACCAACGGCGGGTGTGACTAGTGTGACGCTTTAACCAAGGTGGTGTTTTTCAATCACGGATGGTGGACGGCCCACTCTGGTGTTTCACAGAGGTTGGGTCCATTTGACACTCTTCATAAATGACAAAAACGGAAAGCGTTTCCAAACTTGACATTTTATTAATGTTCAGTTCCATTCTAGTGAAGTATAAAGTGTATGTATAAAAACGTTTTCTTACTCATTTATAGAATACAGTTCAATAATGACTTTAAGTTAATGCTAGTAAGCTGCTTGGCTTCAAGACCTCTCTTGGATTCGGCTAGTGATTAGTAGGTTGAAAAGGCAGCGAGAAGTAATTCGTTCTCTAAACAAGGCATACGAACTGCATTTTATCATATTATTGCTATAATTTAAAACCATCTCCCTACTTGACGTCATACAAAATGGTTCACTACTATAAATGATTTAACTAACCAAGCCCTACCACCGTTCGCTTGAAGGTAAGAGCAAAGATGAATATAAACAAGAAATTAAGTAAAGTAAATTTTACAACAAGTCCACAAATAGCAATAAAAGTCGAATCATACCTCAGAATGCTGTTAGGTAGCCATTATGTGTGGATACTCCAGTCATGAATGTCTCCTCTTGAGGCCCATTGCTCTTTATGACATCAACCTTTGTAGCATAAAATTAGAGCCGGGAACGTTGATGTAGCTTTACACACTTTGCGCGTGTCGGATTGAGTTGGTGTAAAAAAAAGAAAATAAAGAAAATAAAGAAAATCAAAGTTTCTAGAATATGAACGGTGCGATTGACAAGTTAACGGTTCAGTTGAGAGAAAACTAAACCGAAAATCTGTAAAAAAAAAAAAAAATAGGCCAAAAAATCAGAATGCAATCAATCAACAAAAATGAGCATGCATGATGGTACAAGCAATCATTAACCTCCCAACATCCCAAAAGTGAAATCTGATGAGAATCGCGAATAGTTCGGATGGAGTTCAGATGCGATCACTGGACACTGCCAGCTGAATCACTCCTACAGTTCTCCAGAATATAGTCAAGCACTGTTGATCTACGTTTATAAGTTAATGTAGCATTCAACAAAACTTCAATGAATGTGTGGAGTTAAATAAATGAGAGAATCAGACACATGAATAACAGTAGACACATTTGCATTCAAAATCATGCATTATAAAATTGACATGTGCACAACGGCTACAAGATCATCTTTTAGTTTTCTCTCTGATTCTTCAAGCACTGCATGCAGATCCATGCAGTGCGTTGGCGTGAGAGAGATACAATTCTCTCACGAACAATGTCTCGCTTACTAGCGGACTTGTGGATCCTGCTTACAAAGAATTGTCTCGCTCGTAGGCGGACCTCTGTTCGGTATTCTCGTCTTGATTGCTTACTAGCATTAGACTACTTTTCTATATATTTGTATCTGTATATCTATCAAGTATCATCCAGTAAGTATATAGTTGCTCTGTGTAACTTTTAGATTAGAGTAATTAAGCATCTACAACTAATCAGAAAATTACAAGAGTGGCAGATTGGCCACAACCTAGATGTATCTGCTGACGTCATGCCATCAGATCATATATCTATACTTCTGGGTACTTGCATGATCTTGCTGGTACTCTTTGGAGCGTGAGGGTAGAAAAGGTTTCACAACGTTTTTCGTGTCACGTCGTTTGGTTCGTCGTCGTCGTCATCGTCTGACTTTCTCGTGCTGGACCGCAAAAAAATTTTGTTCATGAATCTTTCATGTTCGTGTCTTCTCGTCAAGTGTTCATGAATCTTTTGTGTTTCGTGTCTCTTGACTTTCATGTTCGCGAACATTTTCGTCAGGCAGAGGGCTGAAAGCTAGCAAAGCTTTGTAAATAAAAATGATTTGTTTCTTCAGCTCTCTCTCAAAGCATGATAGCTTTACGATCCCAAGACTGCTCCTCTGTCTCTCAAAAAGTCCTTTGTCCAGGGCTTTGGTGAAGATGTCAACAACCATATCTTTCGTTCCGATGAAGGTATTAACGATTCAATTAACGTGGTATCAACCATATCTTCAATTAACGATTCTCTCCCACTCAACACTCTTGTGTGAAATGGGTTTAATGACAGATGGACATGCCTTAGTGTTGTGTGTGAAATACCCAAACCGCAAGCTAGAGAAGTGGCTGGGTAGTGATTAAGGTGGAGTTATTGAGAAATTAATGGGCATGACAAGCACTTGATGAGAATCGTGAGATGCTCTGATACGTGTAATGAATCTAGGGGAGAAAATTCACGAAACAGTCGCAACTCTCTTTCAAGATTCGGATGGAGTTCAGATGCGTTCGCTGGGCACTGCCAGCTGAAACACTCCTACAATCCTCCAGAGAGTAGTCAGTTACTACTGATCTACGTTCATAAAATTAATACAGCATTCAACTTAATTTCAACCAAGGTGCGAAATTCAAAGGGAACAAGAAAACTCAGACATACGAAATAAACAGCATAAGCATTCAACATTCAAGTTCAGACACAACTAGAAAATAATCTATCTTGATTTTCTCTGATTTTTTCAGGGCACTGCATGCAAATCTATGCAATGCGTTGGTGTGAGAGAAGCACGGTTCTCTCACGAGTAGTAGTCTTGCTTCACTAGCGGACAATTGGATCTTCTAATCCTAGACAAAATTATCTTCTCGCACGCAGGCGGAGCTTTTGTCTTTGTTCGTCTTGATTGCTTACTAACATTAGACTTCTTTAGTGTCTCTTATCTTAGTTACACTCTGTATATCCTGTTCCGATATATGTCAAGTATTATCTAGTAAGTACAGTCTCTCTATTTAAACCTAAGATTAGAGTGATTATACATCTACAACTAATCAGAAAATTACAAGAGTGGCAGATTAGCCATGACCTAGAGTGTATCTGCTGATGTCATGCCATCAAAATAGATATCTGTACTTTTGGGTACTTGCATGATCTTGCTCGTACTCTTTGGAGCGTGAGGACAGAAAAGATTTTGCGCCATTTTTCGTGTTGCGTCGTTTGGTTCATTGTCGTCATCTGACTTTCTCGTGCTGGACCGCAAAAGATTCTCGTTCGCGAATCTTTCGTGTTTGTGTCTCTTGACTTTCGTGTTCGCGAACATTTTCGTCAAGCAGAGGCCTGAAAGCTAGCAAAGCTTTGTAAATAAAAACATTTTGTTTCTTCAGAATCATGCAAGCAACCTCTTTCGCCCTTGCATATCAAGCATTCATGATGCTTACTAACAACCCATTACTCCACACAAAACAAGTCATCTACTACAAGCTCGTTTGAGCAAGCCATGATGAAACCCTAATGAAAAAGGAAAGACAAACCACATCCACTCAATCAATCCGAATAGTAATCATCCTCACACATTCTAAAACACTCTCACAAGAATCAAGCCACACTCATCACTCACACCCTCAACCAAATACTCAACCCATTCAATCAAACCATTGCAATCTCAACACCATACAAACTTTGGATCAAACCCTCATCACCACAATAACATTAGGCATCACCCTTCAACTAGCACTCATCCAACAAACAATCCCCAAGAAACAAGCATCACTCATTACTAATTATGGAGTTACTAACATCAAGCAACTAATTACAAGGCACTAGCATTGAGCAACATTTAGACACAAAATGAAACCAAACAACAAGCTCACCATCTCCTTAACACAAAGAGTGGCTTCCTTTTATAGCAATTCTCAAGGGTCCCCCTTCAAAATGAGGCCTTGTCAATTCCCATGTCCTTCAAGCCCTCTTTGCCATTTGTCCAACACCCATTGGCAAGTACATCAAGTGGTCTCCTTGAGGGTGTAGGGGTTGGTGCCATTTAAGACACCCTTCCAAAACTAGCCAGGATGCCCTCTTAGTCAAAAGCTAGAGAAAATATCTTTTAGGCCCTCTAGGTCCTAAGTCTTGTTTACATTTATTATTCAAAAGGTGGGTGAGGACTTTTGTCAAGCCCCTATTCCACCTAAGGTGCCCTCCATTTCCTTGGTCCTTGGTCCTTTGTTTCTTTTAGCCCTTCATTTGATTTTTCTTTTCTTTGTAGCAGGTACGACCCGCCGGCCCTTTCTCGGGATTATCGACTAATTTGCATATTTTGTCTGTTCCTCATAGCTTGCCCAATTTACCCGTTAGAGTTTCTACAAGTTTTCAATATTGCTCGTAATTCATAGTTTGGTTTTTGCCTAATAAATATTTTTCTTTGATGGCTCTTTGACTGAAGTTGACTTTTTCGGCATTCATGACTAGGGCTCCCACGACAACATGGTTTTTCTAAAAATTCACTAGGCAACCATATATTAGTAAAACCAACTATGTACATAGTAGGATTTTAGCACGGCAATGTCAGCTATTTTTAGAACTGCCAAAAAGCCGTAAAACTTTATCACAGGCCATTTCTAAGGCCGCAAACTTTTCTCTAGCCTGGATGGGCTGCTGGGACCTAGTTCTAGGTGGACCGACACTCTTGGCTCGGTCTTACAACAGTTGACCGCGAAATATTTTTGACGGTTATTTGAAAAGTCAATTTCTTACTTTTGAACTGTGTCTAGCCACTTTAGAGATGGGCTGGGACCCAATTCTAAGGCAAATATGTGCCAATTTTTCTCGAATAATCGGGTTTTACATGCCGATTTTTTTAGTTTTGCAATTTAAACTTCAATATTAGCCCAATTTTTCGTGCAAAAATATCGGCTAACGATAATTCTTAGGCATATTATTATGTTCTTTTAGTAAGATGTAAGGTTTTTAGGCCACAGGTCAAGTTGTTCCAAAGATTCAGAAGTGTTCACGCAGAGGTGCATATATCTCTTAGATGCTTTGAGGTGTTGAAGCCTTATTTTGTCCAGAAACTGAAGGAGCGGTACACCTATTGCTATGGCAGAGAGGGGAGAGGATTTCTACCTTCTTAAATGCACCAAGACGATGTACCAGGCAGCGACAACACAGAAGGATGCATGGCACAACAAAATTGCTAGAAGAGAGAGAGAGTAGTTGAAGGCCTATACTATGGCCAAGTTGAAGGCATGATAAATATTTTCAACCTTCTAGACCAGACACAGCCGATAATGATCTATTCACACCTAGTGAGAGCAATCCGGTTTCCCATGGAGACTATCCATGGATATCATAACATGTTCAGATTATCCACCGATGTGTATGAGAACATATACAACAGCATGTCGTACGAAGATGACAGTGATCAAAAAGACTCTAGGGGGCTGTTTCAGCATTGCACTCTATGGAAGGGGTCGAAAGATTTTATGGCCAAGCAGTTTTTGTAGTTGTTTTTTAATGACTTGTAGTGTTTATCGTCTACAACTATGATGTTTGATGCATCAAATTTTGGCCATAATTTTCATACCTCCCATAGGTTCTTCAGAAATACTGGCACCACCCCCAGTTTATCCTCGTTGACGTAAGAAATTTCCTTGAAGTCTTTATGCCAAACCTCACACTTATTTTGGACAAAAATATCTACAAAAACAAAAGGTAAATATTAGACATTACCAAAAATTACCCTCACGATTTTGAAGGAGCATATAAACAGTATCAAATATTGGTACATAGTACCAAAACAGAGGCAATAGGTACCAGACATTAAAAATTGATATCCAAAATAGTTCGAAACAGTTTCAACTTGGTGCTAAAATAGTACCAAAATGTACCAAAATTTAGGCAATTGGTAATAACAGCGGTGAAATAACTAGTAGAAAGTGCCACAAAAGTATTTTTTGCAAGTATTGTTGAATACATTGTTGTTAGTTAATTGAGCTAATAAACACACATGTTCAACTCAATAGTGCTGAAAAAAATAGTGCCAAAAGTATCAAAATGGGTTTCATGCACACATACAATACGCATGCAACGCAAAACCCAAGGGCGTGGATATAGTCTGCCCCACCGACCACGTGGGGTCTCGGAAACAAAGTGAATCTGTGCCCCTGACTGGTCCTCTCTTGTATGAGGTTTACAAAATCAGTGTGCCCTTGAGCATCCTTTCAATCTGACTCCAGGTTTTTGTATTCCCTCTGCAATGAAATTCGAATTATTACAAAATAGCATCAAACAATAAACAATAGTACCAAACAATAGCCAACATTGTATATACTATACAATAACTTCAAAACTATCAAGCATTTTCAAAAAACTACCAAACAAAACATAAAAGTGCCAAACAATACTAAAAAGCAAATCCAGAAGTATCAAAAGTACCAAGCAAGATCTTAAAAGGACCAAACATTGCATAGAAAATGCTGAACAGTATTAAAAAGTGAATCTAGAAGTACCAAAAACACCATAAAGGTATAAAAACCAACACACCATAAAAGTTCCAAAAACACTATAAAAGTATAATCCAGAAGTACCAAAAGTACCAAAAACACCATAAAAGTACCCAAAAAATAACATGAAAATTATTAAGAGCTCCAAAGGTTTCATTATAATGAACACAACACGTTTATAAGCTTCAAAAGAACGAAAAGTACCAAACAAAAAAAGGAAGACTACCAAAAAATTTACCTCCTCCTCCGCAACCTCCCTTCCAAGGGACTGGGCATCCTTTTGCACTTCAACTTTTTTTAGCATGCACTTGGTCAAAATGAGCTCATCATCCACTTGTTTTATCTCCTCTTCATTGGGAGGAGTCCATGTCCCCAGCTCAACCAGACGCTTCTCCACCAGCTCATGAATCTCGTCCTTGATTACTTGGAAGACTGTATTTTCACCTTGCCTGACCAGCAGTTTTTCCTTCTTCTTCTGAATGTTGTCCTTCAATTCTGACAACCTTGCAAGCATCCACCCTGATTTTTCTACGACTCTCTGATTCATCGCCTCCACCTCAGCCATATATTCTGGAGGGGACAGAGTAGCATGGGACACACTGTCCTCACCTCTGAACTTGCTGGAGTGCTCTCTCTTGCCTCCAACTCTTGGTTGCCCACTCTGAAGGGGCCCGTTAGCCCTGCTCCAATTTTCCAGCTTTTTATGTAGGCCATCCTTCTTGCTGCTGCACATTGCAATCACATTCTTGCCAAATCTCACCCATGCTATCTTGTGATAGGCAAGGTCCAATTTGGCGGCCTTGCAATGCTCAAAGGCATAGCATTTGGTGAATCTGGTTGTGATTTCGCAGCAAGATGGAGGAGCCTGGTACACCTTGTGGAAGAGCAGACGACAGTCATCCACAAATTGTGGATGTAGTTGGTTAAGATATATCTTAACATTTTTTTTGTATCTCAGCCTAAAGACCGTTAGCCACTGACTGTCTGGCAGATCAGTGTCTAGCAGCCCTCTAGGCTCAAGCCATACTCTTCATGAAGTTCCTCGGCTAAGTAGCAGAACTTCCGCAGGATTGGGTACTCATCCATTTTGTTTTTTCCTGCAAAACAGATAGTGTTAATTTTAACACAAACTGTTCACTGTAAATCCTCACATAGAAAGTACCAAATAACCAAATAAAGTACCAAAAGAGGCTATACTTCCAAATTAAGTACCATAAGTTAGTTTTTTTTAAATTCCAAGTTATGTACAAAAATATGCTAAAGTGACTAAATTAAGTACCAAAATTACTAAAGTACCATAAGTACTAAATTAAGAACCAAAAGCAACTGATTACTACGATAATATCAAAAGTACCAAAAGCAGCCAAAGTACCAAAAGTATCAAAAGCAGCAAAAAGTACCAAAAGTACTAAATTAAGAACTAAAAGCAGCTACTTACTACCATAATACCAAAACCACTAAAAGTACCAAAATCAGGAAAAAGTACCAAGTTAAGTACTACTTAAGTACTAGAAGCAGCTAAAGTACCAAAAGCAAATAAAGTACCAAATTAAGTAAGTACCAAAATAGGATGAAGTACCAAAGCACAAAATTAAGTACCAAACCAAGTATCAAAAGCAGTTTGGTACCAAGTACCAAAAGTAGCAAAGTACTGCTTAAGTACCAAAAGCAGCTAAAGTACCATCCTAAAACCCTAAAAGCAAATAAAGTACCAAGGTAAATAAGTACCAAAGTACAAAATTAAGTACCAAAAGCATATAATTACTATCAGAACTACCAAATTAAGTACCAAAAGTAACTAAACTACTACTTAAGTACCAAAATCAACTAAAGTACCAAATTAAGTACCTAAAGTAACAAAGTACCAGTTAAGTACGAAATCCAGCTAAAGTATCAAAAGCAGTTAATTTATACCACAATATTAAAAGTACCAAACTAAGTACCAAAAGTAGCTAAAGTACCAAGTTAAGTATCAACAGCAGCTAAAGTACGAAATTAAGTAGCAAGTTAAATATCAAAATCAACTAAAGTAGTCGATTAAGACATAAAACCAGCTATAGTTGCAAATCAAGGACCTAAAGCAGCTAATTACTACCATAATACTAAAAGTGCTAAAAGTAATGAAATTCATTACAGACAAAATCCTACGATGTAATTTACTCTTTCTCTTGTGAGATAACAACAGGAACTGATCATAGCAAAAAGCAACGATATGTTCATCGATAGCGGAAAGCAAGGATAGTACCTAATTGATCATTTGGAGGGCAAAGCATTTATTATCCAAATTCAAATTAGATAAAGTAGGCCCATGTGATTAGTATGCCGATGATTGTCAAGGACACCTTCATTGCATTAACTCGTGGGACCTATCACTTGTTCCAAAAAGTGAGAAATGTACTACCATAAGTATTGTATTGGAAATATAAATTATGAGTAATAAAATTCACAAAGATTGACATAAGACGAAAGGATTCAAAGAATTTTGGTCTTGACTTGTTCAAGGGGGACTATGTGAAATCTCTCTCTCTCTCTCTCTCTCTCTCTCTCTCTCTCTCTCTCTCTCTCTCTCTCAATCACGTAGGAGCATCTCTCTCTTTCTCTCTCACGTAGTATGCAGGTTGCAGATGCTAAAAGAGAGAGAAAATTGGGTCCCTATATTATGCAAAATAATATAGGGCCCAAAGCCAAGTTAAGTATACCCATAGTGACTAAAGATTTATTGAATATGCCCCCCAATATAGCATAGGTTGACATATGTCATCAATTACTATGAATAGAAAGGGTCACTTGAAAACTACTATACTGGCAATCCTATCTTTCTGAGGCAAGTTGCCACAAGGCCAAATGCCTCACAAAATTGCATCGTGACTTCTATAAGTTAGAGCCCATCATAGTTAAAACGTTTCAAACTTTTGCTTAACCAACTAGTTTTCATGTTACTACTCAACATAGCATGTGTCCTTCAATTCAAAGATTCAACTTTTGAATTTTGAAATTATGTGTGACATTGTACTCTATTGTCTTTACTTGTGGTAGAGATGTTATTTGGTTGAGATAGAGCGGGGTTGAGATTGGCAAGCTCTCTTAGAGTGGATCTCACCTTATGATGGCCCATGGTAAACCTATGCTTGCTATTGAGGATCATTGTAGGTCAGGAGTTTGTATATACATAAAGGGTTTGTGTGTCCTTTTGATGTTCATTCTTGAGATGCGTTCGATCATGTAAAAATTTGCACTCCTTAAAAATTTACAAGGAGAATGTCATCATTGCCACATTTCGCAAAATCGTCAGTTGATTTTGTCCGTTTTCTCTTTGCAGTTTCGTAAAAGCCGTTGAAAGTGTTTGAGTAGATTATGACTAAAGAAAGAGAACCTAATTGTGTAGAGAGTTTTTAAAGCATATCAAGACAACAAAGGAATTTTGATAGCTCATAATGACCCATAACAAGTCAAAATATGTGGCCCATAATAAAATTTTTGCCATAAGAAGAGGATGGCCTTGCCATTTGTCACACTCAAGAAATTTGTTTCTAGGGACCTTTGCATTGGTTTCAAGGACTGACCAATCAAGGATCTTCTCTACATTTCACTAGTGATCCTAGCTAGAAGTGGATTTGAACAACACGGGTAATTCCTTAGAATATACCCCCTCGTGTACAGGTGATTCAATGCTTCGACATAATTGGTATAAATTTCATGTGAGATTTTATTTTTCTAAACTTTTCATGAACATACATAAAAATGTATTCCTCTTGCATTGGTATAAAAGTCTCGGCATTACGGTTTGTACTTGCTCTTGCATTGGTGGCATCATGGAGCATAGCATTATGCTCATAATGGCCAAGGGCAGTGTGCCTTGGCAAGACACTACATCCATAACAACTCAAGCAATAAGAAAGTGTGCCTGGGCAAGACACTACGTCCATAACAACTCGAGCAATAAGAAATTACTCATCGTTCATAGTAAATAAATTGCCTTTCATTATTTCTTTCTACCACCAGCGTATTTCTATAGCATTACAACGTTCATAGGCGATTTCAATTCTTCGACGAGCTCAGTTTGCAGGAGCGACTGCTTCAAAGCTTCTTGCATTACCTATTACTAGATCTATTTTAGTTAGTGATTTATATCAGGCAGTTGGTCTTGAGTAATTACTTTAATCTTTAATTTCTGACTTACATCGGACAGTTGGTTTTAAGTAATTAGCTTACTATTCTAAGTTTTACTTAGCTTTTAGGTAGCTTTATTCATTTCTGCCGTTCTACGGTATTTGATTTTAAATACTTTAATCTTCTTGTTTGATCATGAGTTTTCCCATCATTTTTAATAAAATCAGGGATAATTGTTTCGAGGTAGATTTTCGGACCCGACCCTTGCCTCTAGAAGCATTGTAAAGCCTCCTTTGGTTGGGGCCTTTACCCTATTTTTACCCTTTATGCATATTTTATACATATTGCTCAAAAAGAAATGGTATTAGCGTATTTAGTCATATACCTTCCTACGTTACTTTGGGTCAGCCGACGCCAGGGTCAGAATTAGGTCACGTACCTGCTGCTAAGAAAACCAATGATTAGTGGCCACGTGTCCAGGCGTAAACACGGAGATGCCGCCTCTCTTCCTCCTTATCGCTCAGCCGCCTGCCCTCCCTTCCCGTCTCCCAATGACACCTCTAAAACTCCAACCCGTGGGTCGTCCATCCTTTCTCCGTTTCCATCGTTTTTGTTTGTGAATTTCATTTTCATGTGAAGAGGGCCGCGGACGGTCGACCCCGCCTATTTCTCTCTCTCTCCCTCGCCTTCTCTGTTCTGCTTCCCCTTCGATGGATCGATGGATCGATCGTATCGATGCTGCTGATGCTGCGAGCTCTCGCACCTGCAGCTAATCGGACCTCTCTTTTGCTTCTTTTTCTGATATTGTAGCTTCTGCTTCTGCTTTTCACCGATTTCCACAGAGGTCTGTTTTTTCTGTTCGAATCAGATGCATTGATATCCATCAATTTTAGCCCGACTGGATATCACGTAAATCCGTGGCAGCGGTAGTAATGTTGTTGGGGAAGGTGACCTCTGGCGGCTGCGGGGGTGAAAGTGCGACAGGATCTGAGGTTTCAGCTGGTCTTCATTTTGGTTTTGGTCGTCTAATTGGAGGGATCTCTGAGGATAAAGTTTAACGGTTTTCTAAGGAAGGGATTCTTGTAGCAAGCGGCGAATTAGAAATGGCCGTTTCAATTTGGCAACTGAATGGTGGACTATTAAGGGATCTATGAAAAGCTCGCTAGTTTGGACAAACTAAAACTTGAAGGATTTTCGGTGGACCTGCCACTTGTTTTGATGAAAAGTTATCATGCTTCTTACTGCTGCCGATTTCCCGACTGATGACTAGTCAATGTATCACTTTACCTTGAATCTTAGCATTTCCTTTGACCATCAATTTTATGCTGCTTGGAATGTATGTAAGTCGAGCAGATCACAGCAGTTGTTCACTGAAATAAAGAAAGCAGTCATCATGTATTAATCACTACTATTTGTAAATATTCCTCTTATGCCAAAATGTTGACTTCATACTCGCAATATTTTGGTGTCAATCGTTTAGCTTCGGATCACTCATCCATTTGCAACTTTTATTCGCCTATTGTTTTCCTAGTTTCGTGTTTCTTCACAAAAATTGCGGTTTTCCTTTCGATTTTGATAGACAGGAGCTTATTGTGTGCCATATCTTCACACAGACGAGATTAAATCCCTGGCGTGTTCGTAGATTTATGGCGAAATGAATTGAGAGTTTGCTTATGGTTGCCGTCAACCCCAAGCCCTAAGAGATCAATATTGAAACCCAAAATTAGCGCCTTTCATACCGTCATTGTGTAATACGGAGGATTCCAAACGCTTCAAGAACGAAGACCCAATCTCTTAATAAGTCTGAAGTAATACTAAAAGCAGCTTGAGAATGGTCAGTTGAACCAGCAAAATCTTGCTTGGAACAATGACATCCAAGGGAGGGAGGAGGGATATAGCTTTAGAAAATGATGATTATATGACACTGGATAAACTTTCTGTTCCACTCACTAAGGAGAACACACATGAGGAGGGCTCATTTACGCTTTGTTTCTGGATGTATCTGCTAAAGAGCAGCAAGCCAGGAATCGTCATACGACAGGCAAGTTAAATTCTCAGTTTGATATTCTACCATGTTTATACTTGTGGTTGAAGTTATATGGTGAGGCTGTAACTCTTGTAGGTGCATCTTTAATGTACTGTTTATGTTCACAATTTCCTGGAAAATTTGAAGAATCAAAGTATTTAAGGTTTGAGGGCAGGTTGCTGGCAGTAGGGTAAAGATTTCAACCTGGAGCATAATAATTTCTTATCCACGAGGGAATGAATTGAGCCCTGACTATGAACCCTTGGAAGTGCTATCTTGTTAAGGTGGCTATGGAATCCTCATAGTCTCTGTTTAGGAAGTAGACTCAAAAAGTTGGTGGGTGCTTTGTGCTACAGATAGCCATCTTGATTGCAGCTCATTAACCATCATTGTCGTTGATTTGGATCTCAGGGCCGGGCAGAAGATTCCATAGCAACTCCTTTTCTCACCGTTGATGGAGATTGGAGGTTGACACTTCATCCCTTACCACCTCCAGTGCACAATGGGACAATTGATGCTGCTGTGCCAGCTGATGAAAACACTATTGTGGTTTCTGATCAGAGTTGTCCTATGGAGAAGTGGGTTCATTTGGGATGTGAGGTTTGTCCCTTTCCCTTTACCCATTACAGGCTCTTTTTTGTTATTTTTGTGTCTATGTTTTGTGGGTTATTTTAATGAACTTGAGCTTTGCAGTGGATGGAAGAATACTTGCTCATGGAAAACCTGGTTTTGAATCAAGCCTCTTTGATTCAAGTGTATATTTTGTGCATGATCTTTATGAACTTAAGCTTGCAGTGGAAGAATTTCTACTCGTTGAAAACCCGATCTTGAACCGAACCTTTTTGATATAAGTGGTTTTCCTGAGCTGCTCTTGCGGAGATGATTCCTATTCATGACAACATGATTGTTAGGAACATACTCATAAGTTAGCCATTCTCTTTCCTTTATTGGGCATAGTGCTAGCGAGAAGGCACAATGATTAGGTTCCTATAATGGGAGCATGTTGCATGGATGGTGGAACTACATCAATTTTGACTACTAACTCGATTAGTATTGCATGTAAATGATTATACACACAATGTAGTTTAGAGGGTGATGCATGTGGTCAATAGTGGATCATGGCCTTGCACGATGTAAATTAGTATGCTATGTGTTTGTTACGGTTCGGGGTGGTTCACACTATTTACGTTATGTTATTTTGGTCTTTTTTGTGTTTATTTTCATGTTGGTGTTTTACAATTATTGGACATGTCATTTCTCCATTCCAAATCTTCGTTTAAATTATGGCCAAGTGGTCTTTTTAGATAATCTTATAGTGCCCATTAGGTATATTTTCTAGGTTCAATTTAGATTGAGCTAGTTGCAACGATTATTTGTCATATTCCTTACATTTGTATGAGGAAGAAAGGATTTCATTTGATGGGCTTTGCTCTTTGGTGCGAGCCTCCATCATGTTTAAGTTTACCCTTCATCGTAGAAGAAGCGATAGAAACTCCACACATTGGTTTTTGTGTATATGTATGATAGCTAATTGGGATGTATCTTTGCATGTGAGTCTATGGCATGCACCTATTGGTGTTGATGGCATGAGTAGGGAATACCATAGCATGGAATTGACTTTTATCAAGTTATTTGTTTGAATGTCAAGAAAGCAAAGTTCATCGATGCTTCTTAATGAAAACCTGATAAGTTTGTTCTTGCTACGCCAAGATATAGCTCTAGATCCCAACTTGAACATGTATCCAGTTGTTGATCTCCTATCATATATGTCATTGGCCCAATTATCATTTGAATAACCTTGCAATTTTGGAAATTGTTATCATTATATTCAATGTCATAATTATATGTGCTTTTAGTTCTTTTAATCTAGTTGTGTGTTAGCTAGATAAATGAGACTGCTCAAAAGCTATTTATATGTGCCTTAACTGTATTTGAAAATTTTGCTGGTTGCCTTTGACTCATGGTGGTGCGCACAACCCAATGGTCATGAAATGACCATGTTGGCGGAGGTTACCGCACCTATACTATGTATATAGAGATGGATCTCCATGAGTTGGGTATTCATCTCTCTTGGAGAAGGAAGAGCTCTCCCACGTGGTTAAGTTAGGACGGTATCTTGCCTCAAGATGCAAGTATGTGAGGGATGAAGCTAGGATGCGGCAGTATGGGATGCCGTAGCTTGGTGGAGGCCTGAGCATAGGGGATTATCGTCTAAAACCCCGACGAAGTCAGATGCAAGTCACCATTATCAGCTATGCTTGATGGTGGTCTATAGTTCCGAGGCACGGGGCTGAGATGGTAGTATCTTTATGGATTGGCAGTTACAGAGCGTTGTCACCTGATTGTGTCCTTACTTTGGTCGGCTTTGATGATGGTGATTCTAATAGCTTGCTCCTTTATTGGCTAACCGCCCTGATGCCATATGCTTTATCTAGTCTCATGGTAGTTAGATGAATGACACTTCCCACAAGCCATCTACATGATAAATGAGACTAACCTTAAGCTTTCTATATTATGTGATAGGTGGGGTCACAATCTACTTATATAGTATTTTGTCCACTTTTGTCAAATCTTCTTCTTCAGACAACTTTTCCTATGGTGTTTGACCATGGCAGAAAGACTGTCAAAATGTGATTCAGACTTACTTGTAGGCAATCCAAAAACTATGCTTCTTGAGAACTATTTGAAGGTCAGGCTTTCATTCATGCTCATTTCGGACTGCGGTGTGCAGTTTATAGAGATTTCCCCCATTTACTTCTTTGGCTACAAAATATGTAGCTGTAGCATACAGTTCATAGAGGCTTTCTTCATTTATTCCTTTGTTACAATTTTGTAGCTGTTATCAACATTTTCAACAGGACACTTATGGTCATCAAATTCAGCTTTCATTTTTTGATTTGTAATAGCACCCATTGATAGGAAGTTTTTAGCTAGGCCAGGCACATACACAACAGTCTTGATGTACTTTATTTCACCAGATGGCATCCATATTGATAAGCTTCCCGGAAGGTGGTACCTACAACATCATGGGGTACTGTTGTATTCTTAACGAACCGTTTTCCTGTCATTGTAAACCTGTTGTTACGTGGAGTCAGATTTGTTAATGACAGGTGTTCTTTGTAGTATTAGAAATTCACAAAGCCCTTGTGATAATCTTGACCAGGTTGGTGCAAACATTGCCCGCCTTCATATGGATGGTGTGGTAGTTGGAGAAAGGTCAATTGTGTTTTCCAGTCAAAACAAGTGCCCAGAAGCCAACTATGGGCCAGTTCTCTTGTCTGGTGGGGATGGAAGCTCCAGTGGTGGAAATGTTCAAGCTTATGGCCACTATGTTTGTGTGCTTCCTCAACCCTCTGTCACAAATCATTATGTGAAGGTTAGAAACTTACCATCGACATTTAGCTTCAATGCCAGGATAATGAGATCTCAGCACTACGATACCTGGATGTTGAAATTTATCCAATGAAGCACTTTCTCCTGTGGAAATATCTAAGTCAGCGTACGTTATGTTTACATTGACATTTGTTGATGATGGCAGAACCCTCCACTGGAATTATCACTTGATGGCTCAACGGGTGCTGCAGATGATCATGAACTTGAGGAAGGAGGAGATGGTGTCTGGAGTGTAGTTGGAGGAAAGGTTGGACTTGTTGCCCATTTTCATTTTTCCTTGGTTTTGTGAAGGACATGGTGCTACATTATCTTCAAACTCTCCTGATTTTTGCAAATTAGTTGTTTCCTGCGCTGTTTCTTTTTCTTTTGTGCACGGGCAAATTTTGCACTGCGAACTTTCTCTGTTCAGGAACTCCAAGGTTTACAAAAATATATCGTATAAATCATCTCAATTTTTGAATGTGCAAACAGCAAGTTTGTTTTTCAAAATCTGTTTTGAGTGAAGTAATATTGAATGCAGGCCTCCTGTCGTAGGAATTTTGCCCTTGATGTTGTCTTGCTGGATGCACTGGGCCGTTCTGTTCATAAAGAGATGGAAGTAAGTGTGCACACCCTATTTGGCACGAGCTTTACCAGTGATTTCTTGTTTGCTGGTGTTTTTACACTGAAGCTTAGGGCTCTTAACTTTATTTCTATTTAACTATAGTGAATTTAATTGCAGCTAGTTGCATCGCTGGTATATGCTGATACCGGATCTCCCGTTGAGAAACCTAAGGATGATGCTGAAGCCCCTCTTTTGACTACCTTTGATGGTGTTGAGTTCCCGTCTGTTGAGCGGCCTATCAAACTTGTGCATGGTCGAGCTTCATTCAAATTGAAAATCTCTCAGGTACTTATTTTGAAGCACATGGTGTAGGTTATCAATCGAGCAGGTTCAATTTCCAACTGGCCATTCTAACATTCTACTGGTCAGGTTCGGAACGTTTTGGGAAACTCAAAGATGTAGCAATTTACTTGCTGTCACTATGCCAGTCACTTGCTGTGCTCTGCGTTGTACTTTATGAAATTGGATATGTTGAACCTGAATTGCTGCACATGGGGTGTTTTCACTGACAGAAAATCTTTATGGTGGTTATTGCAGCTTTCATCAAAGTGTGATAATAGACTCTTTCGAGTCTGCTTTGATTCGCCTGCAGCCCCGAAGTACCCATTTCTTCGAGTTTTTTCAAGGCCTATTCGATGTGTATCACGCAACCGAAATAGTCGTACTCCAGCAGCTCCTTGGAAGAGGTCCTTAGCAGCCATTTACCCTCTGGATGCCACTGTCTCCCCTGGTAGGGAGGAAACTGCTCTTGAAAATATGCAGGTTAGTGGTGATGTCCAAGCAAATGGCCATTCAAATGCACCATTCATGAATGGGTCTAAGCTTACCCTAACCCAGCCTCCAGCCAAACAGGCACGCCTGGGGGAAGACAGAGGGACATCAAGACATGTGAATAGTGGTACTTGTCTAGAGAAAGCCCCTGAAAGAATGGGGATGTCATCCAATCTATCAAAGGGTGATGCATTAGTTGCGATGGTTTCAGGACTGCAAAGGAATATGCAGCCTGCAGGAACCGGCTACCCATGGTCTGCAATGCAGCAAGGATTTTCCGTAGATCCACATTATGTTGGTACAACAGGAAGTAGTTTCTTGGGCTTTAACAAACAAGATTCTCTTAGAGAAGGTCCTCAGTATTTTGCCGGTACTGAAAATGAGGCAGGAAATTATGTTTTACCCGCTGCTAGTAGAATACGAGCAACAGAAGGAGCATTTCCAGATTTTCTGGTATTTAAATACTGCCTAGAAAGCATGCACAGTCGGGCTACTTTTTTGAAGGGAGTTGTTCAAAGTAGAGGCGATCAGGATCTTGTGGAATTTGCCGCTCGTGTATCACAATGTACAGGGTGCCATCATGATGGGTGAGAATCTAGAATATATCTAGAACTTTTTCCAGGCGACCAGGTCATGTCTGAACATAACTCAAATTTTTTCATGAAGAAAAATCTGCGTATGGACCAAGTTGTCGACATATGTACTATAGCACTGTTATTTAGGTGCTTGCAATCTGCTGTTTTTTTTAAAGATTTCTACTCAAGAGGACACCTCATTTCAATCTGCTGGACATCTCTTTTTCATTCTGTTTTTGTGTATAGATTTCAAATTTCTATTGCAAGAAAATTGCTGGAGGAGGGTAATGGAATTTGGAGTCAAGTTTCACAGGACAGACATTCAGTTTTGTGGACCCCTCTTGTCAATGTGGTGCAAGACCATTTCATGAGGCTTTCTGGGTTCACAAGATGTTTTTCTCCAAAGGTAGTTGGAAACTTATGGCTTGAATCTTTGTTTTTAACTTTATGCATATTTCAAGTCATTTTCTCTTTACACAAAGGATTCCTTATTTTGACTTACTTCTTTGAACATGGATCATTGAGTAAAGGATAAAGAATTTCTAAGACGAATAGCTCGATGTGGAGAAGAAGCATCTCGTGACGAGTTTGATCGATTGTGGCAATGGTTGTATCCTGTGGCTCTTACTCTCACTTTGCCTCAAGTGCATGCTACTTGGGAATCAGAAGATCCAAAGTGGATTGAGGGGATGATATCACGTGAAGAAGGAGAAGAGATGCTGAGGAACATAGAGGGTCTCCCAAAGCCTGGAACCTTTGTTGTACGCTTCGCTAGCTCACGGATTTGGCCTCATCCAGATGCTGGTGCTTTGGTTGTTAGTTATGTTGGTCGAGATTTGAGAATCAATCATAAGCTACTTTCACTTGATCAACATGCAGGGTATGCCTACTCTTTAGTTCTATGGTCTCTCTATGCATAGTTTTTGCTTTGCTTTAGGTTGACAATAAGGCTTGTGTCATTCAAACTAATGGCGTATTTATATGCATAACAAAATTGTCTGATTTCTTGGGAGTGGGTCTAGCAGGCGTAACATGGATGATAAGAGTGCCACTAAGCCTTTATCTGAATTACTGCTTATGCAGCCTGAGCTGTCCCAACTTTGCAGGTGCATCGTTAAGTTTCCAGAACTCTTTCGATTCGCTAGATTTCCTTACGTACTGCTGATGTGCTTTGAAGTTCTTTCCTCTTCTTGTATATTCCGGCTATTGACTAGCTTACGCTATGATTTACGTGGCTTGTAAGTTTCCTGTCTATTTCCAGTCTTTAGCCTGAATGAATTTGAATAGATTAAAATTTTTGGAGAGAACAACAATCTACAGTTAGTGCCCACACAATAGAAAGGAAAAATTTGAACAAGGAAACCCATTTCTTCTTGACGCTTGAGCGCCGCTGCATTGGTCTCATACTGCTTGAAGATGCCGCACCAACAGGATTTCCAAAGCTGCCTGGAATGTCAGGGATGCCCTGGGCAGCTTATCTTATACACATTTTCTTTTTCAAGGGTTTTGGTTGAAATTATTTTGGATGGTTGAAGTGAGTCAAGTACTCCTGACAGTTAGTGACCACGATGATGGACTGTCTAAAGTTTATCAACTCTGAATTTTCAACAATTGGTTTGAGGATAGGGTTTCACATTGACTTATTGACCACATACTTGATTATTCTCAATACTTTGGTGCCCAAAATTTTATGAACCCAAAGCACAACACGTGAAGATTACAGAGTATTGCAACATAGTGAAAAATCTGAGGTAAAAGTATGAGTAATTTAACATGAAATTATATTAGCATAGCTACTGGGGAACACGTTCATGGTTCCCCTCCGGGGAACAGGAGAAAATGTTCCCAGCAAAGATCTTGTTCTTGGGAACATGTTTCCGTTCTCAGATAAGTTCATGTTTTTGGGGGACTTCCCAGCCATCCCCTAGTGGTCGGAACATGTTCTTTTTGTCCATGCAATCACTTGAACCTGAGGACAGACCTAACCTTGATCAGGACCATCTTTTTCACATGGCCTCTTTGGAAATGGCAATGGCCTGTATGATAGGTTTGTTCTGAGTTTAAGGTTTTTGTTGGAGAGCCTCGGTAGGTAGTTGCCAATTATGGTTCAAGAAAACTTTGATGATGTGGCATTCCTCCATACCTAAGTGTCTCCCACTCCCAGAAACAGTCCTGTCTCTAGGGATGTTAGCCCATTCCCAATTCTTGGCAATTATGAATTCAGTAGCTTGCACCAATATTTGTTAGTTTCATCCACGAAATCAAATGTGAGAGCTTAGAATGTTTGAGATTCTATGTTCTACTAGACTTTAAAGTTTATACTAAAAAAGAAATGACGAAGTTTGATTAGAAAAAGGTAGTCAATGATGATTAGTTGCATGACTGGTGGTAAAAATGTGAAAGATTGTGCCAGAACATGGGATATCAACAATGCAACACATGCTCTGAAGGTTGAGCATAGTGCAAAGGAGTAGTCAGTATATTGATCTGAACCAATTTCCATGTCCGACCAAAACGAGAATTAGCTTTATGTCATCCTCCGATCGAAAGATATAGATTTGTGAAAATTTGGGTAAAGTTCATTTAACTCACTAAGAGCATCGACAACATGATTAGAGTTGCCTTTGACGTATAGGATGACATGATCAAACTCTTGCATTAGTTAAGCCCACCAAGCTTTACAACCCCCCTCAGATCATGCTGATTACAAAAGTAATTAAGAGGCGTAATCTATATACACAATAAACTTACTACCATACAAGTAGTGTCTCCAGGTTTTTAGTGCATGAATCACAATAGAGATAATTTCTTTTCCTAAAGTGTATAACTCAATTGAGATTGTAACGGGATTGCTCCAACCGTAGTATCACTTGTAGTAGTTCTCACGGTGTAGGGCAAATCTGAATTTGCGATCTATAACACCGGGAGTGGAAACAATCAAGCTTTTTTGTTTCTTAAAACATTGATTCAGTTCCTCGTTCCATACAATAAGTGGACTAGGTTGCCCTCTTTCTTTTTGTTTACTCTACCTTTCGTCAAATTATTGAGAGATGTTGCCTTCTTGGCATAATCTTCAATTTGCGGAAAAATACAAAAATCCTAGAAAAGATTTAACCTGTCTGACTGTTTTCAGTATCGGCCACCCAATCATTTCCTTGATTTTATCTTCGTATATCTTTAGCCCAAAGGGGTAATCTTATGACCAAGATAAACTAGTTCATGCTTAAAGAAGTCTCATTTGGATTCCTTAGCATAAAGTTTCTCGTCTGAGAATCCGCAAGACAGTCTTGGTATGATTCACGTGCTCCTTAAGGGTCTTATTGTAGATGAGTATATCATCTAAGAATACCACTACAAAGTCCCGTAGATACGGAGGAAACAAATCGTGCATCATTTGCCGGAATGTAACGGGCGCATTCATTAACCCGAAAGGTAACACTAAAAACTGCTTGTCCAATAACTAGTTTTTTGCACACCTCTTGGATGTATTGTAATCTGATTATTCTTTGTTATGAGATCAATCGCAATGAAGTATTTAGCTCCCCCTAAGTGATCCACATGGTCATCTATCCTGGGCAATGGATATTTATCTTCAACAAATTACCTTATTCAATCCCTTGTAGTCAACACACCTTTTGAAGCTTCCTTCTTCTCCTTTACAAGAACAAGAGCACCACCCAAGGTGACTTATTGGGTTGGATATGTCCCATGTTAAAATAATTTTATATTTGATTAGTATATTGATACGGTTTTCTAAAGATTGGTTTGACTACTTGGAATCAACTCTATCCAGTGGTCTATTGAGGTGGTAAACCATGAGGTAATTCTATTGGAAATACATCTTAAAATTCATTTCTGATTGCATTCTTTTCTGTTTGCTCTTGATCTAGTTAAGAACTTTAGAAAATTCACAACTATTTAATGCATTTACAAAAATCCATAATGGGCATGACAACAAAGATAAGCATCATATCATGAAATATCAAAATTTTCATTACATTTGTCGTAGAAGTCATCTTAGATGGATGTATTTGTCTATCGTCAAAAATGTAACTACTCTATCCCCGCTCTTTGAATGAGAGCACATGTTTGTCAAAATCAATATCAAGAAATTTCCTAAAATCATGTAGGTCTCTTCTGCTTCGGGTAGAACTTCATCATGTGTCCAGGCTTGTTGCAAATGTAGCATAGATTTGCCTTCAAAGTCTTCTTCCAAGACGTGTTTCTTTCGCTAGGTCTCTAATGCCATTTGATCAAGCTCATCAAAGTATCTAATTTGAGTTCTCTCACAAACTTGCTTGTGGCCCTTCTTAGATTTGGGTGCCAATGGATATGCTTGAAGTTGCCTCCTCGATGCCATCAATGTGGAATTGTATGCTTTCATGATCCGGAACACATCATTAAAAGTTTGAAATATGTTTCTTTTACATTTGTTCTGACTAGTGAAACGAACTTTGACCTTGCATTAGAATCTAGATCAAATTTAAGACTCATTAAGGCCACTTCATTACTTTAAGCCAATTTCAAAAAAGAATCAATAAAAACTGGATTTGAAAAATCAAAATAATTGGGAAAATCACATAAATCAAATATTTGACGATTTTTTGTTACTAACTGAAAAACATTCAAAATTGATTTCAACTCTTTATACATAGTTTAGTCACTATTTAGTATTAAATCGATGTTAAACTTGGCATGCAAACATCATGCATTATGGAATTTTTATGTAATCGGCTTTTCCAAACATGAATTGTAGTTATCACTGTAATGCTATGGACAAGTATTTAGACACAGATTAACGTTGCCTAAACTATTGTAAGTCACTACTGCATGCCTAGGCTCTAAAACTTTCAGAGTAATGAAAGACATGATTAATTAACTGACATCCAACTGTTTACTTTTCGACATGCAATCAGAACATCTTCGAAAATTTTGCAAATTTCTCAGTGGAGCATGAGATTGGTATAGAATTAAAAACTTGTGCACATATGATGGTACATATAATTGGCAGTTCGTTAATACTGTAGCACAATACAGAGAGAGGTGAGGTCAGCAAGAGGCGTGTACGTCACCCTGGACCGTACTATTGACACGTGCGAGTAGTAAAGGCACAAAAGAACAGTGAGGGGGGGGGGCATTTTTCCAAGAGGCACAGCATGAAGACGACTTCTATGCTATGCATGCCCTTAGAGAGTCATCAACAACAGTCTCTAGACACTCATTAGGGATCAGTGAAGCTTCAATTAGGTTCAAATCTGCTACCTAAGCTCAGGACAACCAAAAATCAACTCTTGGGAGGGTGCTTTGGCGAATTGGTGCACAAAACCATACTGATGAAGAAGCTCTTCAATATTTTTATTCCCACATATACGGAGAAAAGAAAGTACCTACGGAGTTACCAAAACTAACACCATTGGCTCAGATTATTAAGGAGCCTAGATGGAGCACCACAAAAAAGCAAATCCCCAAAACAGTTTTTGTCCAGTCATGTTGGCCACGCCCAAGAAACTGTCACCCCAATTACTAACCAATCAAAAGGGAAAGGCTAAGTCCGGTGGCGATCAGCCTCAATTAATGAATACCAAGATCCAGCCACCTGATCAGACCTCGGAACTTCCTCTCATCCCCTCTACATAACAAGAAAGCTTCAGAGGAAGCTGGGAGTTCATTGCATATCGAGTTAAGCTGCACTATCATTGTATGAACGTTACTGTTGTAACAAACACTCATGATCTTTGGATGTAGCACAAGCAATTATAATAGGTATTTGATAGTTTGATCCTCTCTCTCTCTCTCTCTCTCTCTCTCTCTCTCTCTCTCTCTCTCTCTCTCTCTCTCTCTCTCAAAAAGAACACACAAGACCCTGCACACAGATACCGGTCCCGTTTCATTGGGATTCTGCTGTTTTGGAAAACCGTTTCGATCAGCCAGTCCCGCTTCGAACAGTTCATTCAAATCTGTTCGAAATGTGCTTCGCTGATCGAAACACGATTCAATGAGATCATGCAAACTAGTAAAAACCATTAGTTTGTTGGTCTTCACCAATCTTTTAAGTCATATGGAAAATCTTCTCATAGAATCTTTTTGAGGGTTTGCAGGAAAATACGTTATCAACAAATCTCTATGCTGATATATTGAATGCTGTTAGACTGATTTTCTCTATACTTTGCTAGACCTTTTTCATCCTCTGTGTTTGTGTTTTTATCCAGTATGGCAAGCTCTGAAAAAATTATTGCAACCCTATAATGTAAGAAGCGGCTGGTTTGGCTTCTTCACCAACAAGTCAATCTTTTTGAGGGTTTTCCTCTTGGTCAGGTGGCATATATGCCTGCCCCACTGGTAAATGTTTCTTTTGTTGATTTCTCTGAAAAACGAAAGTGTGTACAATAAAATTTAGCTCTCACGTGATATATATATATATATATATATATATATATATATGGATACTAAGTCTTACTGTATACATCGTTATGTGCTTCTTTCAGGACACCAAGGAAGGTTGTTCTTCGTGTACAGTTTTCAAATATTACAAGAGTACAGGTACAATAGCAGATAAGAGGGAATCATATGGAAGTTCACCATTTGTCTCAAGTCTAACATGTGCAAGATGAAAAAGTTTAACAAAGCTGAAATTTTTAACAAGTTTTGAAGCGTAGCCACCACCTCTGCAGTCACGGTGGAAAGCTAATTTTTTGTTGTACTTGCAATATCGAAGATAAGCATTAGAAGTTATTGTTTATGGTTGATGTCCCGTCATAGTTTTGGCACACTAGATGTTTATAAAATCCTTCATCAAATCGTAATGTGTCAGCTCCGCTTGTGCAGTCAGGAACTATTATATTGTAGAGAAAGTTTTCCCCTGCAATGTACAGTGCCAATATTTATAAGCTTAATTTGAGCATTGTCCTTGTTTATCTCTTCTAGTTGTACATAATCTTCTGAAACGATGACTACTTCATTATGAGATATATTCAAATATTTTGAGTTCTGTTGTTCTACTTCATTATCTTTTGATTGTTTGATCTTCTATTTACAAGGACTGGCATTCATTTTAAACTTCGTTATATCTTGGGAAGTGAAGTCTTCAACATCTTTGAGAAAAATAAGCATTCGATTATAAACTTCGTCTTATCTTGGCCAAAAAAGGTCTTAAAATCTTTAAAGACAGTAAGAATAAGTCCATACAAACTTCAGGCTGATGAGTAGAAGTGAGCCTTATCCAGTGCATATTGTAGGCTTGGGTCAGGCTGGAGCTGTTCTTCGTTTGTTGTCAGGACATGGAATAACTTTAAGAGCAGAGAATGCTCGGTTATTCAAAATGCAAGTCATAGAATAAATGTTCCTAAAGCATGTAGAAGCATATCCATGAATTATTTTGGGACATACTGTTATTACTAGGAAAGAGGCTTGAATGAGTGTTCTTGTTTGAAAATATGCAATTTTTTCTTGCCTTCAGGGCAAGTTTTCTAATACTTTCTTGGCAAGCCAAACACGTTTGCTTTGCAAAACAAATGAGTTGTGAAACCATAGTTTTGAAATGCAGCCCCCTCGGGAAACGAACACATCATATGACATATAATCTAGAATCTAGATACTATAGAAAATTCAAATTATGCATCATACAATATGTTACAAGCACATAAGAAGCTTATATAAGTTCACAACTTAAAAGACAAGAGTTAACATTCCTTAAGATTGTTGCATGGTTCCAAGACTCGTAATTGTTTCCAGCTCGAGTTTGATAAAACGTTTTTGTGGGCCCCCCCCAGCAGGATTTCGACCTGCTTCAGGTAAGATTCCGGCCATTTTCGGGCAGAAACACTTTCTTGCAGCATTCTGGGTCGTTTTTTTACTGTTTTCTGAAAAAGGGCGTTTCCAGTCAAAAACTTGATTGTTTCCAGCTCGAGTCTGAAAAACGTTTTTGTGGGACCCCCCAGCAGCATTCCGACGTGCTTCAGGTAAGATGCCGGCCGTTTTCAGGCCATTTTCAGACAGGAACACTTTCGTGCAGCATTCTAGGTCGTTCTTTTACTGTTTTCTGAGAAAGAGCGTTTCCCGTCAGAAATGTGATTGTTTCCAGCTGGAGTTTGAAAAAAAGTTGTCCCCCACCCTAACAGGATTCCGACCTCCTTCAGGTGAGATTCCGGCCATTTTCAAGCCATTTTCAGGTAGAAATACTTTCTCGCAGCAATCTGGGTCATTTTTTAAGGGTTAAAAAAAATGTTTCCCAACAAAAGGTGTTCTGGACAACGAACGTTTCCCAGGCAGGACTTTTGTTTAGAATTACAGAGAAATATGTTTTGTTGGTATAAAGTTTAGGCCAAGTATCCTACAGGTGGAGCAAGCTATACTTTCATGAATGATTTGATCATTGGATCTTGATTTTCAAGGCAGCTTAGATCTCCATCTTGATGACTTCAACACTCATATTGTGCCTAAATGCAACATGCTTGGGGTATGAGCTTTTTATGACTTTGGTAAGGAGAATCTTGCTTCCATAAAATTTTTCAGATTGTCAAGTTGATATTTTCTTTGCTAAAAAACAATTCCAAGGACAATGAACTTGCCTACTGTAAACTCTACTATCACAAGTAAGCTTTTGTTATTGTCCTCGTGAGTGTTATTTTCAAGCAATGATGCACTGGGATTAGAATATTTTCTTGTTGACTTTATTGTACTGCTAAGAGAGATTTTTGACATGCCTTATCGTTCTATTGAGTTGAATGTTTTGAGAATCAAATTTTCTTTGTATAATTACTTGCTATAGTTTGTTTGGTTGTTCTATAATATGTGCAAAACAGCACTTAAATAGTATTAAACCCCCACATGGATTACATATTATGAATCACGCTGAGTGGACACATTCAGGAAAATTGCGATACTTGGATTGTTATTATGTGCTTGGAGATGCAAACTACATTTTGAGGAAACCTGAATTACCAAACTCTTGTATGTGCAAAATTCAACTTTGCAACCAGACAAGGTGTATTTGTTTTCATCATTTTAAAAGAGCTTGCAAGAATGCTCACTCTATGCAAAGATATGGCTGCATTTGAAGCCTCGTATTAAAGCTTCAAAGGACATCGTTGACATGATTATACCTGAAACATAAAACATCATTAACTTCCATTGGTGCATTGTTAACAAACACTAGCATAACTTTTGTTCTTGTAGCTTGTTTGAGAAAATCTTCAACGCCAAGCTTGGCTATCATCAATGCCTCTTGGTTTCCAAGGGGAGGCTCGAACCTAGGACCAAAGAAACTTTGGATGCCAAGCTAACCAGCTGAGCCAACCCCATTGGGTTGGCTATCATCAATGGAAAATTATAGTACACATTTCATTGATCTACAATGTCCATTTGAACTTCTTTGTAAAATATGACCATGAAAAGTATTTCACATCCAGGGTGTTGGGCTATGACCTGTAGAAGATTTGTTGTGAAATTGGTTGCAAGACTATGATGAAAGAACAGAGGATTGTTTTCATAAAATTTGCCAATTTTTGTTACAAGGAAGACATTGAGAGTATTTGAAATCAAATAATCTACAAAGTGGATAAGTATACAAAGGAAACTAGTGATATTATTGAGCTAAGTTAATATTTATAGTCATTACACCTACACTTTACCACCAATTGTGCCTTGTGCTTTGCATTTCCACATGTTCAATATACCTATTTGAAAAATGATGTCCCATGCCTTTCAATGCAATACATTGTCTTGCATATCTTTGTAAGAAATTAACTTCATGAGCAAGAGCTGGCAAGCAGCAAATTACTCACCTTCAATTTAGATTCAAGTGCACAATCAAAAGTTTCAAATGTTAGAAATTCCATGCAAACAAATTCAAGTACATTCGTTGTGTGCGAACACAATCTATCTCATAGGTCATTAGTGAGTTATAGCACTTCAAAATAACGCAATATCATGTTCAATGCTTTGCATTATCTTAGATTAATCAATTGGTTTTGAAAAATGTTATGTTATTTTTGCGTTAGGTTATTATACAATGAAAAGAAAACATTAATCTTGATCGATTTCATCTACAACGTTGTCTTCTTCTATGCAAGACATATAACTAAGAACTTGTATATTAGCATGATCAATGACATAAGGCAAGAGCAAGACTGAAATTTGATAGTTTATTCATGAAAAATAGATAGTAAATATAGTTTCTCTCTCGCAAAGAATAGTTCTTCACTTCAATAAAGCTATATCTATTTAACATTGTATCTATTAAATCACTGGATGAACATTAGGCATGTGTGATTGCCATAAAAACAATACATATGAAATAGTATGACTAGTAATTATCCAATAAAATTGTGCCACCACATGGCACTGTGCAAAATATTGTTTACGAATAGAGTGTCACCACATCATCGCCTACTTGTCGGTCTTAGATCAATTCTATGTAAGTTTTTTGGAGTTAATGAGAGTTTTTACATTTTGAGCTATTTTGGCTTTCTCTCTCTACTCGAGTCTTTGATGTTGGATCTCTCTACCTGAGAGCAAGACTTTTCCATACTAAGTTTTTTCATCCACAAGTCTCCACACATGTGAATGTACTTTCATAAATGATATATGCATGTTACGTAGTGCTCTTGCCTTAGATTTGTGAGATAGATCTTGGAATTCAATCTATGCTTGATCTATAGTGTAATCACCCACATCTTAGGAGATCAATCACACTTTTGGGGTGTCCCACACATGTAGAATTTAACATGGTATCAAGAGTGATGAAAAATTTGCCTTGAAATCAATATCTAGAGAGTGTAGTTGTATCTTTTTTGCTATCTTTGTGATTTTAGGATCAAGAGGGGCCCAAAACATATTGTTTGGATCCAGCCTGCTATTGTACGGAATTCAGTGCTCAGACACGTGTGAAGGCCAGTCCACTTTGACCAAGTGGTTCTCCTTCAAGATAGATCTAAAATCTATGCTTGATAGCTTGCTAGAAAGCTAGTATAGTCAAGATTGTGTTGCAATTTGTTTCACATCAATTGGATGTGCCAATCAAAAGTTATAGCCATTTAAATCAAGGTGGGTAGGGCACCCAACTTGGTTGGACACATATTGTTTGACTCATATCTTGCTTGTTTGATCCAAAAACTTAGAAAAAAATCTTGCCAATCTTGTCTATTTGAGATTTAGACAATTTTTTTGAGGTCATAGACACATAGTTTCATGCAAACCACTTGTATTTGGGTCTTTTGTGGATGATTTGAGTGTTTTCCACGTGCTTAGGTTGACCCAAACTTTGTCCTTGCTTCATCTTTAGATGAGAGTTTGATCTAGTTTGAGAGATATTGGTAGAGTTAGTGAGGTAGGTCTCACACCAAGTTGCAAGATCTCGTATTGGAGTTGGTAGTACACCTTTTTGAATCCATTATTGAGAGAGAAGCAACATTTTTTGATCCATTGCAAGAAAATTTCTCAAGAGAAGATGACTTCTATAGGTTCCATTTTGTTGGAGCATGGTGTGAGATCGAACACCTCCAATTATGCTATTTGGAAGGTGAGGATGGAGTCCATGTTGGTACTCCAAGATGTGATGGAGTTGTGGACTTGAGGAGGAGCCTCAAGTGCTCCAAGAAGTCAAAAAGTACAAGAATAGGGCAAGGATGGCCCTTCATATCATCAAGATGAATGTTTCCATTGGAGTGTTGGGGATGGCTCATGCACCTTGGCCAAGGAGGCTTGAGACACATTGAAATCCATTTATGAGACAAGAAACACATCAAGGTTGGTCACACTAAAAAACCAAATCTTTCAAAGCTTCCAAAGGAGTGATGAGAGTGCCTCAAATTATGTTTTGAGAGTGAAAGATCTTCATAGGGAGCTTGCTTGCATAGGAGACCATCTCAATCCGAGAGAGCTAGCGCAAGTGATCCTAAATGGATTGAAGGAAGAATTTGACAACCTTGTTCATTCTTATGCAATCAAGGAGGACCTTCAAAGCCGCGGAGGCACTACAAGGAGTTCTCATTTTCGAGGGGTGTAGGCAAGACAACAAGCTATCGAGGATCAGTCAACTTTCCTTGAAGGATGATAGAGAGGTGAAAGCATACTTCACAAAGGACAAGCCAAGAGGAAGGGGCAAAGATCATCATCAACATTTCAAGAAGGACAAGTCAAAGGAGGAGAGTGACGAGGAGTCATCACAAACAACAAGAAGTTGCAAATCCAACAAGAAGTGTTTCTTTTGTGGTAAGAAGGGGCATTCTGCTTCTAATTGTTTCAAGAAGAAATAGTTCCTCAAGCAAGCTAATCTTACTAAAGAGAGTGAAGGTGAGATAGAAGGGAGTTATGAAGAAGGATATCTCATGATGTCTATGTACTATGAGAAATTGTCATGGCAATTTTGGCCAATATGCATTTTAAACTTAGAGATAAACTTTATATTGTCAATAAGGCCTAAGAATAGTTGATTTAATATTTTTAGCATGTTAGGCAAGTTGATAAAGTCACATATAGACCTATTGTTATTGGTTGGCTTAGGTGCATTGAATCTAGTCCATTGTTTGGAATAGATCTAGAACCTTCCAAATGCTGATAAGCTTGGGCAAGCACATCCAAATAGGTCAAGGACCTGCTGTATATTGTGTACAAGTGTGGAAAATCTCTCTCTCTCTCTCTCTCTCTCTCTCTCTCTCTCTCTCTCTCTCTCTCTCTCTCTCTCTCTCTCTCTCTCTCTCTCTCTCTCTCTCTCTCTCTCTCTCTCTCTCTCTCTCTCTCTCTCTCTCTCTCTCTCTCTCTCTCTCTCTCTCATTCATGCTTATGGAAGTGATCTCTTTGGGTTTTCATATCCATTTTTGCATTGTTTTGGTCATATCTTGAATTTGTGTGTGTAGAATGCTTTTGTGACTTATGTATTGGATCCACACATGTGAAATGTGTTGTGGTACAACCATTGTATGGTCAACAACAACTACTTATTGATTTTACATGTAGTAGATGTTAGATTTCTACATTGTTAGTGATGCTTAATGTGCTATCTTTTGTAACCAAAGATCAAAGGGCTTAATTAGATCTTCGTGATCTGATTTTCTTCACATGATGGTATCAAAGCTATTGTTGTAGGTTACTAAAAGATCAGTCATCTTTGGCAAGGGATTTGGAGGAGTCACCAATTCTAGAGCATGCTAGATTGATTTCTAGTTCGCTTCTTTTCGTGTTCGTTTCTTTTCGAGTTATCTCTCAGAACACCCCCTCTTTCCAACATGGTATCAAAGCTCATTTCTGTAGCCTGATAAGCTTCCACAGAAACAAGACTCTACTAGCCGATAGAGTAATTGTCTTCTTGTTCTGTAATTTGGCACCATATTTTCATACTTAAGTCATTGATAGTTATTCCTATCACCTAGACTAATCTTCTACATGGGATTTCCAAGGAAAAACAGTCCTATCATGGACAAGTTTGATGGAGCCAACTACCATTTGTGGAAATTTAAGATGAGAACCATGCTAATGGCTAAGGAGTTGTATGACTTTATTATAGGTGTAGAGGGGAACCCCAAAGTTGACGACACAACAATCTCCAGATGGAAGCTGAAGGATGGCAAAGCATTTGCACTGATCATCCTCAACATTTCGGATACTCAGATTAGCCATGTGTCCGAAGCTTAGACATCCAAAGAAGTCTAGGACATCTTGAGCACATTATATAAAGTGCAAGATATAGCTTCCAAGCTACATCTCAGGTAGAAATTTTACTTTCTCAAGATGGCAAGTGGTGATTTACTGCATAATCACATCAACCAGTTCAAGAACCTGCTGAAGCAAATGGCTGCTATCGGATCTGTCATAGAGGATCAAGACGTAGTAATGCAACTGCTTACAAGCTTGCCAAGCTCATATGACAGCTGGGTGATGATCATCACGACGCATCCAGAACTGACTCTCTCAAAAGTCTTTGCAATGTTGTTGCAGGAAGACACGCAGAGGAATGAGGCCTCTAGTTCCTCAACTGATTCTCACGCTTTGTACACCAACAAGAGCACGGCTAAGCAGAAAAAGAAGAAAGGCCCGAAGCAATCAAAGCGAGACCAGAAACCAGCACAACACAAAGAATAGTCGAATCCGCAGACAAAGAAGAAGTTGTTCTACAGATACTGCAAGAGAAACAACCATGAGATTCAAGACTACCGGGTACTACAAGCAAAGAACAACAATAAGGGACAATCGAATCAAGTGGCCAATACAACTACAGAAGCTCCACAGCCCATTCAAGAAGCGGATCATGATGCTTTCATGACCAGCCATCAAGGAACATCCAATGACAGTTCTTAGTTCCTAGATTCCAGTGCCACTTAGCATATGACCAGTCTCATTGGCTGTTTCGAGTCTTATACACCCTTCAGTACCAACAAATATGTTCACCTTGGTGATAATAGCACACAAGCTATTAAAGGTGAAGGTACTATGAGATTGAGCTTTGCAAGTGATCAATCTAAGCTACTTTCTAAAGTCCTATATGTACTCAATTTATCTACGAATCTGCTCTT